>CM056380.1:49891351-50154423 GCA_029718625.1 Synaphobranchus kaupii | reverse complement strand
AGATTATAGCCAGTGAGAAACATCAACTCAATTAGCATAAGTCTGAAGTGATGCCAGTTCTCATAGCAGGCAGTTTCAATGGTTACAGGAAGGTTCTTCTGAAAATGATCACGGAATTGACCCCCATAATAAAAGTTCTTCTGGTGTCAAGAATTTGTCATAATTTGAAAAACTTCAAAACATTTTTTGTAATAATAATAATAATTTTTATTTTTTTTAGTTTACAATTATACTGTACATAGAACCATGTAAATGCTTCTGTTCAAATCCTTTTTTTTTATTATCAAATGTTATTGTTTATTGGTTAAAACAATGCATTTAAATGTCTAGTAAATTTTTACATTGCATTTTAGGGGGCAGCTTATACTTGGTTTTTAATTATTTTATGAGACAGACTTTTGTTTGACATATTTCAATATAATCACCCTGTACTGGCCTACGCTTCTTCAGTTCAAGGTATAATCACCCTGTACTGGCCTACGCTTCTTCAGTTCAGGGTATAATCACCCTGTACTGGCCTACGCTTCTTCAGTTCAGGGTATAATCACCCTGTACTGGCTTACGCTTCTTCAGTTCAGGGTATAATCACCCTGTACTGGCCTACGCTTCTTCAGTTCAGGGTATAATCACCCTGTACTGGCCTACGCTTCTTCAGTTCAGGGTATAATCACCCTGTACTGGCCTACGCTTCTTCAGTTCAGGGTATAATCACCCTGTACTGGCCTACGCTTCTTCAGTTCAGGGTATAATCACCCTGTACTGGCCTACGCTTCTTCAGTTCAGGGTATAATCACCCTGTACTGGCCTACGCTTCTTCAGTTCAGGGTATAATCACCCTGTATTGGCCTACGCTTCTTCAGTTCAGGGTATAATCACCATGTACTGGCCTACGCTTCTTCAGTTCAGGGTATAATCATCCTGTACTGGCCTACGCTTCAGGGTTGTGAGGTCTTATGGAATTGAGGCACAGTCTCACTTTCTCTTTGGACTGTAGAATTGTGAACACTTGCGGAACTGTTTGCATTACTAGTTACAAAAGGCCACAAACGTACAATTTCTTGAGATTACTAAAAAGCATACGTCACGGGTCAATTTTGGGTCCTGTTTATTTTTTCTTAGTCATGGCAGCCTGCCCTTTTTGATATAAAAACCAGTTTTAAATGCAGAGAAAACAGAATGCATGATCTTCACTAAAGCTCATTCTCAGTAAAGGGTGGATCAATTGAAAGGGTGTCCTCTGCTAAATACTTTGGATACACACAAGGATAAATAAGTCTATATTTGCTTTTGATGCAAGATTAAAAACTTGTTCAAACCACCTTTCTGTCTGTGATTGAGTATGGTGACTTATTATGCGTGTATGTGACCTTTTCTGTTTCACATATTCACAGCTTAGAAAAACCTTCCTTCTCCTACTAAGCACCACGGACATGGAATGCTATACAAAAACAGCTGAAACAACACCCTCATAACACTGGGCAATTTGAAATGTACTGTGTGACAATCCATGTCATAGGAATTTATTTGTTTTAATATCACTATACCATGTTTTTCTGAGCTTGAATATTATTTTCTGTTTATTTTATGCACTGTTGCATTGTTTGTGGTTTTTGTTAACTGAAACATTTTATATGCACTGCTGTTACCTTGGCCGGGTTGCTCTTGACGAAGGAGATTTTATCTGAGCAAGACTTCCTGGTTAAATAAAGGACGAATCAATAAAAGCAACAAGTGATTCCACAGCAGCCACTTTGGACCCGTTTCAAGTGGCTCTTGTATTAACTACATGCAAATTGCTAGCACCCAGTTTGCAACGGCTTGATATTTATGTCAAATAATCTGAGGTTTCCCACTTAACCACTTAATCTGGGGATTTTCTGGCCTTTAGAAGTCCAGTCCCTTTAGTTCTCTGTAGTGTGAACAAGCTGTTATATAGTACAGATGATGAAAACAGTACTTGGTATGGTATGGACACTTACTGGCCCTCGAAATATTGATCTTGCATTCAACAACAGGTAGACATAACAGATAAACTGTTCATAGAGGATTGTGAAACCTGTGTGCAGTTGAAGAGACAGAGCCAACTAACTGTAAAGGGCGCTTGTGGACAATTAGTGTGTGTATATATTAAATAATGTATATATTATTCAATCTCTCTCAATTTTTTTTTAACCTTTATTTATACAGGGTAGGTTGACTGAGCACACATGCTCTTTTGCAGCAATGCCCTGTTAATGCCCCCCCAATTAGCCTACACCTGCATGTTTTTTTTTGATTGTGGGAGGAAACCGGAGTACCCGGAGGAAACCCATGCGGACACGGGGAGAACATGCAAACTCCACACAGAAAGGTCCCGTTTGGGATATGAACCCAGAACCTTCTTGCTGTGAGGCGACAGTGCTATCCACTGCACGGGACAAATCTCCTTGTGCAAAAAGTATTGGATTTTCTGAAAATTAATTTGCTGCAATGAATGTGTGTTTTCCCTATATATCATATGGTATACCTTTATGCTAACATTCATAATGTGTTAATTTTCCAGGAAACAAACATTACCTGTTTGATACATCCATATTTATCCAAAATTGAAGGAAGGCTACTCATGTGATGTATGTCAATGCCCTTATATTTCATCTTCAGATCACACATCTGTCACCTTCAATAGAACGATAACAACAGGAAAACAGTAACACAGCTGTTACAAAGGTTACTTTAAATAAAGATCACAAAACATAAAGCTATCAAAATGCAGGTCTAGTAAACTTTAAACCGTTTTAAGAACACAATTGTGTACAGTAGCCTATATAAACGTTGTTTTTGTCTTAATAAATGCCAGGTGGAAGTAATGCAAATGGTAATTTGGCTAACGCGGTGACGTGGTCAGGCAGCACCAAGCTGACCCACTACGGTCCAGGTTTAGGAAAAAAAATGTATTTCCTAAGTTACCCCTTATGAGGGCCACTTGGGAAAGAAATGTTTGCACTGGCCCGCTACGGTCCAGACTCGAACGTTCGCCAGGGTATACAAATGGAGGCGTGCCTCACTAAATGTATCGCCTACCAAGGAGGAAACGTTCTTGCACATTGATATCATACTATCAAATGTCCGCCCCGGTAATTTTGTTCCAATCACCTGGATTTGCTATTCCTCAGCCAGGAGGTAGAACTAATTAGTGAAATCAGCTGCCTGAGTTCATGGGTGGAAGAAAAACATGTTAGGACTTTTACTTTTTGACCCTTGAAATCTCCACCTCTGGTTATCTTTGATATCTATATTTAACGTCATCTAGCTACTGCATAACTTTCTTGAGAACTGTGAACAGAAATAACTTTACTTACTTTATGTCCTTTCGGTGTGACGAACAAAACAACAAAGTTCAGAAAATATCTCGAACAAACTCAGCATACTTACAATGGTAGCCTGGTCATCTGTAGTCAAAACATAGGCGACAGCGTGGTCGCCCACAATGCACCATTACCATTTAAATAAAACCTTGGTAACCGGGTTACCGACGACAACTGCTAGGTCTTTTGTATAGCGACTTTAATAAATACCTTTACAGATTTAACGGGTCAGATTCTGCTGCCTTACGCATAATGTCAGGTCATGTAACATTTGTTCACATTTGCAAACTATGCGCATATGGTGAGTTTTGTAAATTGTTTTAGATTGTGTAAAAACAATAATAATCTAATAACGGGATCATGTTTTTTTTTTTTGTTTGTTTCTTACTTTGTTTCGACAAACATGTTTTTTGTGTTAACTCAGTGGCCTATACGCCTATGCTATAATGACGTTCCCTTGCTTCAGCAAGTAAGCTAGCCTACCCTTCCAAAACGGAGGAAATGTTTAATTACAATGATAACGGACACAGTGTGTGCATGTCTGTAGGCTATGCATATGTGTGTGGATGGAAATCCTATTTTCTGTTCAGGTTGAATTATTGTTCCCCCTCCCCACCTGATAAAGCTTTTGCACACCATTAGCTGGATTGAATGTGAAGGAAGTGTGGAAGTGACAATTGACTGAGGATATTTATCTTGTACTCCTTCCCCACCCAAAAGAAACAGCAAATTACCCAAGCACAAAATCTTCTTACATCAGCAACAGATGCTGTCAGATTCCCACCATTACCCATCCCAGCTGCTAAGGTGGGATGTACCTCCACTTCCAAGCTAGAAAACCAGGAAAGAGTGTGGTTCAGGCGGCTCTTGTGTAGCATATTCTGTGCCAGTGCTGGTTCTTGGTGCACTAATGATTACCCAGATGTGTAAGCAGAGTGGTTCCTTTGCCTCCAATCTTTCCTTATCTGGAGAAACCCATATGGAAATGTAATATACTGCAGTATATTTTAAATATATTGTGAAGATAATTTAGATATATTTACAATATACTGCAGCATATTCTTTTTCCATATGGGAAGACTGTAATATGATACCAATCAAATGGATATCAATAGAATTGTTCACCTGATAGCATTTGGCAGTGTAGTTTCAGATCCTACAGTAAGAAATACAGATCTATTAATAAGGAACTGCATACAGGAACTGTGTACATGGGTAGCGGCTGTAGAATATAATTATCATGACTGTGTCTCATGGCACAATAATGTGGCAGTTTTCACAAAAAAATCCAACGGTCAGACCCTGAGTACAATTGTCTTCTATGAATTTGAGAGGTAGCTGCTGAACATCAATGGAAAATAAATATACACAGTCTTTACACAGTCGCTAATCTGTCTTAAATCAATTATGCTTGAGTGAAAGTGGAATGCATCAGAATGCAAAAAACTGTTGCTAACGACATTTTGGCATGCCACGCATCTCTTATTAATCATCTGCCTGTATGTAGACTAATGCTTGACTATATAGTGTAAAAATGTAGGTCTACGTTGAAACTAATTAGAGGCATTTTTAGTTTTATGTTGAAGCCAGACATTCCAGTAATATGTAAGTCTTAGAAAATAAATCAGTGCGCTACACTTTATGGGTATGACAAAGATTAATTGTAGCCATTAGTCTATCTTGAAAGACAACGTTCAAACAAAGGAATTTGTTCAGTGTTGGAGCCTAAACTGTTGGCTTACTTTTGTCCACTGGACAAATACAGGAACAAACTAAGTTTACTGCACATTGATAATTAGGATTATATTTTACAACACTAGTATTTAATTAACCCCCCGACCCGAGAACCCATAATCCAAAGGCCAGTACAAACCACAGAACTGTAGGCTATGTACAAACCGAAATCAGTCTACTGCTCTCTGTGTTTACGGCAAGTTGCCATGGTGAGAACAGGTCCATTAGCTCCTCCTACTTGGAACAGCCGATTTTCCTCAAGCCTTGGAACCGGGCCAAATCACCCATTGACCAGAGGGTGCAGGAAAATCTCTGTATTACTTTCATAAGCTTAGCCAGGCTATGTACGTTATTTTGACAAAAATAATTGTTCTCGTGCATATTCCAAAAAACCAATGAGTACCTGGATAGAACTGTATCGTCCTTTATTTGATTCCCTTCTAATAGATTTCACCCACATAGTGCCTGCGTTAAACTGTTAGGCTAACACTTGTAATTATTATAATAAATATAATTCTAAATAAATATAATTTGGCGTGCTCATGGGTTCTACGTTGACACTGAAATATGGTAAAAGGCAAGCGACTGAGTGGCCTATGTAAAATGACATAGGCCACTTAGCCTAATTTATGTTTATTGTTAACTTGACAGTATGGTTTACCAATCAATCACGGTTATCTGCCAAAGCCAATCATTGCCTGCACGAGAAATGTTGCTACAGCTACGAGTCCCAAGCAAACCTTATTAGCTCGAAGTATAAGCGGTTTAGCTTACTAATAAGAACACAAATGGCTGCTCTCCATAGAGAGAATAAGGGTTCAAAACAGATCGAAGTCCTCAGATCGAAGATTTTTGACAGGAGTGTCGACAAAACGGGTTTGTTTTCGAATGTAGGCGATCCCGAAAACTCTTTAAATTGTGGACTGTGCAAAATGAAGAGACAGGGAGTGAGCTATCACTGATCCCTTTGTTGTCGGGTCCTATTAAAGTTACAGAATTTACGCAAATATTTAAATCAATGGAAACGTATCATTTTACCCACTCCCCGTGTTTTTAATACACCACAACTCAAGGATATAGACTCAGTTTATATATTGTTCACACATTTTATTGCATTTAAACAGTTTAAAAGGGACGGGAAATGATAACAAAACACTTGTGCAAACAATCACCCATCGCTACCTTGCATAATAAATACTGTACAAAGCTGGTACCACTTTATATACAAAAAATACAGTGTTCTAGTTCATACAACACCCTTTTCACCGCGCATTCTACATTTACCAAGTGATAAAAATCGAAGTCATTTTTTCGATTGGCCGAAGGCGCGTAAACGTAGCCTCTGCCACTGACAGCTTTTGTTCCGTTGCACAAAGAAAGGGACCCCATTTACGGGAGACATGTTACAAGTGGATTCCTCCTGTTGATTTCGACATTTCCCGGTATTCATACTGTAAGCAGTTATTTAAATTATTCGTATTCCAAAGGAATGTTCAATCACGGGACTCATAATATAAAGGCGTCTCCTTAAAAATAACAAAGCCATGTGCAAGAAAGGGCGCATATAGCAGTCAAAGTGACAACAATATCTGCGTACAACTGAGAGGCAAATATAAGCACTGTTCTCACACCAGACAAAGAAAGGTTGCGCTTAGATGTGTTTACAGATCGGACCTTCTTGTTTGTGAGCAATGTCCCTCAGTCTGTTTTATTGAGTAGGCAATCTTGTATTTCGGTGGACTCAAAAAAGTGGACATCTAAAGTGCTCAGTTAGCAGCTTTTTAGATGCGGAAGAGTCGCCAATTTGTCCACTTTCCCAAAGGCAGCGGCACTTTCCACTCCTTTAAGCCACTCTTTGCATTTCCTCACGACTGTTTCGTCCACATCGCCGTCCTCCTCTTCGTACTCCACGTCGTCATATTTATACTGATCATTTAACAGCGATATTTTAACGATGGCGCTGATGTCTTCAGGGGTCTCCAACTTGGCAACAGGAACGTTCGTTTTGGATGCTCCCTGAGCCCGTCTGGAAGGGAAAACGCGACGGTGCCGAAAGTCTGCAGAGGCGCAACACTTCTGCTGCTTTGCCATCATCTGCTTCTCCAAGTTGCGCTTCTGAATGACGAGAATCGCCTCCGGGGTGAGGCTCAAGGAGAAGCGGATTTCCTCCTCCTCATCTTTGGCAAGGGAACTTCGAGATGAATGCTTGCTGCTCTTCTGCGTAGTGGACTCCCCGGAACTCGAGCGCGGCACGCTATCGCAAGAGTTTGCTAAGGGTTTTGGTAACGTCAGCCAGGAGTTCTTGCCCTCCATTCCCAGACTGCCAGCTGCTATGTGTGTGGGAAGTTTGCCCTTCTGTGGTTGTGGCTTTCGCCCCAACTGCTTCAGATTCGCCGATGGCCAAGACGTAGATAGCTTCTCCTTTTCAGAATCATTCTCTTCTTTCATTTTACTACTAAGCAGATGCTGAGGAGGCACGATGTTAGGTTTCTTTCTCCTGAAGAGTTCCTTCCCTGGGGACGTGATCCGCTGGTGCAGATTGATTGGAGGAAAAGGCATCTTGTATTACAAGTAGGTTTAGACAGGAGAGACGCTCTGTGAATAAATGTAAATATGGTAAAATATCGACGAGTTTTGTACCAATGGCATCATCCGAAAAAGTTATCAAAAGACGCCGAAGAGCTCCTAAGTGTACACCCTCCGCACTGCTTCGGCAATTGTGGTCGCGCGCCTGCTGTCTGCGCTTTATCTTGCTGGGCGGCGGTAGGCGTGGCCAAAATGTGGTTCTGAAGCACGCGGCGGGCGACAACAGTAACAATGCCACGTTACCTAAACAGCTCGGGTCGGAGTCTGCTGCGAGGACAGACTAGCCGCTTTAAAAGCCCATAGAGCACCAATCTTCCAAATACAGCTTCGATTGTTTGATCAAGTCAAATGTAGTTGCACCACATAACGAAAAATAAAAATTAATAAAAATGTCGATTAATCCATGGCAGATTCTTTGAAAGGAAACTACTACTACTATGTGTTCGTAGATCAGTTTACTTTAGATGCTATTGCATTTAATACTAATTGAATACTAGCAAAATACTAATACAAACTATTGTAGTGATACGATAATAGTGATAATATATGTAATTATTAAATATATAATTTCAGATTAAATTCAGATTCCAGATAAATATTAAAATGAACTGTACTGTAAATTGATGTATTTTAACAAAGTACATTACTAGAGTATTTGACTTGAGCTCCATTTAAAGTGACACTGGCCTTCCAGTTGCCCACAGAACATTTCATATAAAAACCCTCCTGTGTTTATTTCTGTCCAGTGTTTGAAAAGAATCAATAGATTGTTTCACTGTTACAAATCAAAACAATAGCTTATTGTATTTGCCATGGTCAGTGGTAACACTATGTCCATTCATTTTTAGTGAGTTGCAGTTAAGAAATTTTCCATCTTTATTGTCATGGAACAATTTTAATATATATATATATATATATATATATATATATATATATATATATATATATATACACTACTCACAAAAAGTTAGGGATATTTGGCTTTCGGGTGAAATTTATGGAAAATGTAAGTTCACGCTACAGTGATATTATACGTATCATGAAAGTAGGGCATTTAAGTAGAAGCATGCAATGGTGATTTCCTCATCTCAAACAATTTATTGAAACAAAAGCCAACAACAGTGGTGGGTATACCACAACAAAAATGTCAATGTCTCAATAACTTGTCATGTGCCCTTGAGCATCAATTACAGCTTGACAACGACGTCTCATGCTGTTCACAAGTCGACTTATTGTCTGCTGAGGCATGGCATCCCACTCTTCTTGAAGGGCGGCCCTCAGGTCATTGAGGTTCTGGGGTACAGAGTTACGAGCCTCTACACGGTGAGTCAGCTGATCCCATAGGTTTTCTATGGGATTCAGGTCTGGAGAAAGTGCAGGCCACTCCATTTGAGGTACCCCAGTCTCCAGCAGCCTTTCCCTAATGATGCGACCTCGATGAGCTGGAGCATTGTCGTCCATGAAGATGAAATTAGGCCTGTGTTGTTCATGCAGGGGCACAATGACTGGATTAATGATGTTATTCAGGTAGTATGGGCTTGTCACTGTACCATTCACAAAGTGTAGGGCAGTTCTGTATTGACTAGACACACCTGCCCACACTGTAACACCGCCACCACCAAAGCGTCGTCTGGTGACAACAGTGGCTGATGCATAGCGCTCTCCTTGACGTCTCCAACATCGTTGGCGGCCATCATTTCTGCTCAACGTGAATCGACTTTCATCAGAGAACAGCACTGAGGCCCACTGGTCCCTCGTCCAGCGTAAATGCTCCCTGGCCCATGCAAGACGATGACGCCTGTGCCTGGTGGTGTGGTCAGGTACCCTTGCAGGTCGTCTAGCACGCAGACCACGCTGATGTAAACGGTTTCGAATGGTCTGACGTGACACTTGGGTGCCTCTCACCTCCCTTAAATGTGCCTGGAGTTGAGTGGCATTCATCATCCGGTTCCGCAGGGCACTGTTCACAATGAAGCGGTCATCAGTGTGGGATGTGGCCAAAGGACGTCCACTTCTATGCCTTTCTGTGACTCTTCCAGTCTCTCTGTATCTCTGTTGCAACCTGCTGATGACACTCTGTGACACTCTAAGCTCAGTGGCCACTTCCCTCTGAGAACATTCTGTTTGAAGCCTCGCAATGGCGAGGTACTGTTGATCAATTGTTAGGTGTCGTCTTGGTCTCATGATGTCAAAATGTGAACAGCATGATGAAGAGGACTGTTTAAATACCAATTCTAATTGAACCAGGAAATTTATTGGTCGATTCATGGATCAAACACCTCTTGTGAATTTTGCCGTTCAGCTCCTTGTTAGAGAACAGCAAGTTGTGCAAAAAGTACTGAAACATTGAATAGTTGGACATGTGCATTCAAAAGTTTAGAGAAGGTCAAATTAATTTCACCTGTAAAGGTTATAGTGCATTTTAGGTTCATCCTGAAATTTCACCCGAAAGCCTATATATATATATATATATATATATATATATATATATATATATATATATATATATAACCCCAATTCCAAAAAAGTTGGGACAGTATGTAAAATGCACATAAAAGCAGAAAGCAGTGATTTGTAAATTATGCAGTAGATATGGATGGAGCACTTGAAGGGTAATTTCTCCTGATTTATTTTTCCAGAGTTAAATTGGAAAATGAGTTGAGGTTTGTAATATAAAACAATGTATTCTGATTAAAGGACAGCTTCCAAACACATAAACAACTATTAATAAATATAGGGACTTTCAAGGATTTCCAAACTGCATGGGAACCCTGAACACAGAAAGCAAAAGTGTATTAAAGTCACATGAGCTCCACAGGATCATCCCTTAAGACCATTAATACAGTATAATTCCAGACGTACAAATCCTTCATCTTAAAGCCCATCGATATGCAATAAAATCACAAAAATCCTATGAAACAATATCCATATATTTAGGATTATCATTAATAATATCACTTTTACTCTCCCTTTATCCAGGGCAAGCTACATAGCTCATATTTGCAGCTGTACACTACACAACCCTAGAAAAGGTATTGCTGATAAATAACTGACCAGGGGGGTATTTCACAAAGCAGGATTACTGAGTTAGCTGGATAACTGCACTGCGTAAAACCCGGAAACCCTCCCTCCCTGGAACATGGACTCAAGAGCTGTTCCAGGTTTTACTCAATGCAGTTATCCAGCTAACTCAGTAATCCTGCTTTGTGAAATCCCACCCCAAGTGTGCAGTGACCCAAAAATAATGGCAATCATTTTTCCAATAGACAACGAAAAGGCACTGCCATAGTGGGCTACCAGTGATATCCTCTAAACAGCATATGTGCAATTTTAACATGCACTGTAGTACCAGTTTATGCAGCTGGACATTTACTAAAACAATGTACAAATTCTTACATGGTCATTTTAATATGCCATTTTTGCCTCTATTGATATTTTATTAAGGTGGACCAATGTTAATTCAGTATATCTATCTACTTTGATCGCTTTCCTGGACATCATTTCACAATGATCTTATAGTCTGTAAAATGCCAATTTTAAAAGTGATACCAGACGGAAATTTCCCAGAATTAAAGCCTTTAATAACCTGAACTGCTTCATATGACCAAACCCCATTGAGGAAATAAGATTTATTGGGTGTTATCTGATTTACATGCAAATGTTGCATTATTGACACCAATATCTACATATAATCACTAAAGCACTTTTACTCCATTAAGTGTAAATATAGACCTCTGTGTAGACTACTCCATGCAAACACTTCTTAAAATACTTAACTGTCAAAATCCCTCCTTTTTATGGTAGGGGATTAAGTTATTGGCATCTGTTAAGGCAATGAAGTTTACAGGGAGGAATTTGTGCTTGATCTGAGCATTTGACGGTGAAGATCATTATCCTTTCTCGCCTGTAAATGATAATATGTGGAATTACAGTAATCTGGGGAAGGGGGAAACCCATTTATCTCAGGCCTGACAACAAGAATTTGACACACTTAAATCCACTTAATCATCAATGTAATGGAGAACACGTGCTAGTCCGCTTTACCACCAGAAAAACTCCAGTTCTTGTATTGTCATAGCAACCGCTGCATCAGAACCGCCAGCCACTACTCAAATAGACGTAAAATAGCTGGGCGGACGGCTTGCGCAAACCGTTGTAGGTCATTAAGAGCGTGTCACTTCCACACTGCAAGAGAAACTGGGCGAGATGATTAGATCAGCTGTCGGACAAACAAAAATGGTCAACAAATGAGATTAATATTTTGGTTCACTGCGCACGACCACGGATAAAAAAAATGTCCATTAGCCTACTTGTTTCACGTCTTTGTGTCTTTAGCTGGGTGTTCTGCTGTCGCTGGCTGAATAACGTCATGTATGTTCTTGTGATAAAGAAGGTCTGTCCTATTTCCAGCACCGCCGTGTCCTCCACAAAGCGAGCCAGAGAAGACAAACATATTTTATGGTTTCATAACAGAATCCATATCGACATGACATTTAGCATCCTTGCTGGATTATAGGCCTACATCAATTCATCCACATACTAATGTATATGACAATAAGACTTAAGTTGAATACAAGTATTTTATTATAATGAGTGAAGGTCAAAATTATCTGTAAAAATACACAGTCTTTACACAGTGAAAAACAGTTAATGGTTATGATGCATGTATCAAAGACATAAAACTCAAAAGCTTCTTTTGTTCCCAGTTTTACAACAAATGAAGAAACAAGTTGGGCAAACTCACAAGAATATGGTGTCATTCTGGCTTAGGATATATTACTATAAACATTCTTAAATATTTTCATAAAGCATGCAGCTCTCACACCCGAACATAAACTCACATTAAAAAAAAACATAAGAGTCTTGATTTCTGCTTGTGCATGTACACAGCTGAGCAACGTTAGTTCATACACTGTAAAAATGCAACCAAAATAAAAGAAAACATATGCATGATTTAAAATAATAAAAATTACTTGACATGAGTGGGATAAGAGAAAAAAAAGCAATATAATATTACATAAGAAAAATAATCTTGTTAGGTAAAAAAATGCATCAAACTAGAAAAAAAGGGTTATTTAAGAATTAAGAATAAAAAAAAAGGTATTTTACCAATTAAAATAAAAAAATTTTGCAGTCTAGGCTATACGTACTCTAATAGCTCCTACATAATGACTGTACTCTCAGGATATTTTAGGGAAGAAAAAAAATCAAATAAAATTTAAATAAAAATGTATTTCACATATTTACGGTTTTACTCTTCTTTTTTTGCATATTGGGACCAGACTTCACACGACTTGTTGGAGTGAGGTGATTTAACTCAGACATGAAGTGAAGCACTTTATCACAGCATCCCTAGAAAGCAAATAAAACTACATTTCAGGGAAATATTGTCAAAGTGAGGACAAAATTACAACAGCCCTGTGTGGAGAATTGCTTTTCGTTTTCATCATAATTAACTATCTACTATTAACAACAATCAAGTGTCAAATGATTTTTAAAAAAGCAAGTAATCAAAAATGGGAAAACATTGTAAAATGTCATCTCTTCACATCAAGAAATTGACAGCTTGTTTCCCCCCCCCCCCATCCTCCTCCCAAAGTGCCATGTGCCATTTCTACAGTAAACGCTCTTTGTGTACAGTGCCCCTTTGTTGGGGTGGCTGGGGCATAGCTCATGAATATTTATCTACGTTTTGGCGGGAAAATGGAACATGCTCAGACGGATGAAATGCCCCCCCACCCTTCACCCTTCACCACCACCGCCCCTTCAGGTATGTGGTGTCGGGATGATGCAACATCAGCAATCACCACAGCAACAGCAGAACAAGGTCACACTGCCGGCTGCCTTCCCCGCCTCCCTCTCCTCTCTCTCGCGCGCTCTCTCTCTCTCTCTCTCCCATCTCTCTGTGTTGCTATGCAGACACTACCTCCCTCGCTCAAAATTCACAGCAAGAGGAGGCGTGAAACCAGTCAAGGTTAGAAACACTAGGAAGGGGGGAGAAGCCGTAACAAAGACCGCACAGTGTGGGTGGCTGAAAAGGCTGGTGACTCTCTCCCAGAGAGAGCTGGGATGCGTAGTTTTACACTCAGCCTCACAATACAAGCACTCCTTTCCACCGCTAACACCCCAAATCATCATCATCCATTTTTTAAATCTTTTTGGTGAACACAAGAGTGAGGTCAGACTGTTATCATGGTGTTCAACATATACAAAAAAGGACATAATGATTTAGAGAGGATCTTATTTTTCCTTATGAAATTAGATGGCAAAGGTTCCTACAACTACCATTCAGAAAATTTAAAAACCAAACAAACAACCAAAAAAAAAAAAACCGCAGCAGCAGCAGAAGGTTCCCAAAAGGGTTAAGAAAAGCTACAATGCTAACACGGTGAGCCACGTTAAAGTATTATAATGTCATTAAAGAGATCAGCTTTAGCCATTTAATGTGGCCTCAAAGAACTAGCAGTATTTTATGACAGCTTGGTTTCCTTGCATGTTCAGTGTCCAGATATTTGAATGAACCAAAAGTTTACGTGCATTTCTCCTCTGATAAAAACCAACCTGAATAACAACAAAAAAATAATACTGTTTGCCTGAGATGTAGTAGATGTAGTGCATCACTGCAAAGGTTTTAACTCGAGTATGACTTCATACAGAAACAGCGTCTCACATTTCAGCATGAACAATATACGTCTCTTCTACCAGACAGGGAGGGGACGGGGGAAAAAAAGCATCAACAAAGACTCACACTCGAGACGAGAATTGATCAGAAAAACAATTGCATTGCAGCCATGCTAGCAGGTTAGACATAAGGTCTAAAGGCCAGTCTTTGTCTACCCCCCCATTCGCTGCCCACCCCCCCCCCCCCTCTCCCTGTTCTTCCCTCGGGGTAGCGACACACTGCGGGCAGGGGGGGTTGGGTGGACTCATAAGCTCTCGGGGTGGATTATCGAGACGCCTGTGTGTGTGTGTCGTGTCTCAACATATGGGGGAGGGGGGAGTTATGGGAATGGAGAATGGACACACAGACAACATGGACCTGGCATTCCAGCACTGTGCCGGGCGGCAAGGAAAACAGCCGCCCCCCCTCCCCCCCACCCTGAAATCAGCCTGTGGTCCTCAGACACTCCAAAAAACTCCAGATAATGGATTTAACTGAACATACCAAGGATTCGTAATTCATTGGTCTTGTAAGGAGTATCTAAATCTACAGTATTTGTTTAGCTTTTTTGTTTGTCATATCCTTCAGCAAAATACGGCTTCAGCTCAAACTAAAAAAAAAACTCAATCTGGTGGGAAAAAAAAAAAATTACCAACAGACCTAAATTAAATCCAAAAAAGAAAATGGACACATGGTATGTAAGTGCATTCAAAGACACGTTTTACAGCCATTTGTCTCCTATTTGCTGCAGGTAAACTGCATAAGCAGCCGTAAACAACCCAGCCAGTGGGTTAAAAAAAATAAATAAGAAGCCATTTGCGCAGCACTGGGAGTCCGGCGTGGTCCTGGCCTGGATTTAACGCCATATGGTTGGAGAACACAAGCCGTAAATAAAAACATGTTTTCATTCAGGGATTGCCACCCCCCCCCCCCCCCCCCCATCTTCCCGCATGTGTCTGTGTGTATAAGGGAGGGAGGGAGGGAGGAAGGGAGGGAGGGGGAGGTCATGTGTGTACAACCGTATGAGCTACTGCGTGTCTGTGGGTATATCGTTACCAGAGAGAAATTATGTGTGTGTGTGCCTGTGAAGATGGAGAGAATGTATGCGTCTCTGTTCAGGCATGCGTGTGCATGCATGTATATCTGAATGCTATTGAATGTAAAGACATGGTGAAAAGACATAGAACTCAATAGTGGGGGGAGAGCTGAAATGAGGTCGAGGGAAGGACACAAAATGGCTGTTAAAATTGCAATTTCATTCAACAGCCTTAGAATTCCTGACACCAGAAACCATCTCTTGAAAACAGCAGCTCTGTGCACTCAAATCTCTCTGCAGCATGGGGGATTTCAGTGATTTGAGTGTACTTTGTAATTTAGCACTTTGCGAGTGAACTTTCTAGGAGAGGGCATGCAGAGGGGCTAGTTCCTCATGGACCATCTGTCTAAAAACAGACAAAAGGGCAGCAGAAGCATCAAATATATCAGACTTTCATTCACCAAAATGCTCAGTCAAACACAGACAGCGAGCGCTATCTGGAGACGTTAGGGTGACTGTTGTGATAATGAATAAATCAACGCTGAAGGTTGTCGCTTACAAGCAAAGACAAACAAGGATGTGAAATGGAGTCCTTACCTGGCAAACGGAATGTAGGAGATACTGTACCTGTGAGAGAAAAGGGGGAGGAGACAAAGGTCAAAAGGCATTAACAATAACCCCATTGACCTCGACAAGGAGAAAAGGCCAGGCAGTAATTTTGCAGGCAGGGAGGCCATTTTCTCTTCTTACTTAACCAGATTACCTGTCCCTTTAATCAGGGGACAGAGGGAAAAGAGTGCATAACTTCCCCCGAGCCCAACGGGGGCAGCAGCTGGATCAAAGAAGGGGAAAAAAAACTCCCAGAATTAGTGCTTAAAATCCATTTAAACGTCACAGATAAGCATCAGAGGGAGCCAGGGAAGCGCCTGGGACATAATCTGGGCCCAGCAATAATGTAAAATGAATCTTACATAATCGTTTAATAATGACCCTATTATTACATAAATCAGAACAATCAAGGGCAAAAAATATGTCACTGTTTGTTTGAGGCTCAAAAGAAAGTAAAATCTGACACAAATCAATAATTTCTTTTTATAGTACTTTTTACCTGTACACTTAATTTTGTGTCCATGTCATTTCATTTTATGAGACAAGAACACATTATTATTAATGGATTACATTGTTCAATTTTTATGTTGTCCTGGCTACATTTAAATTTTGAATCATGTCTTAGTGTGGACATAAATCACCTAGGAATAGGTTAAATGGCCACTGAAAGACCAAATCTGTGTGTGTGTGTGTGTGTGTGTGTGTGTGTGTGTGTGTGTATTTTCTTGTCTTTTTCTGTTTTCTAAAGAAATCATTATATCACATTTAACACAAAAGGAAGAGGAACAATGCTTTGGGAACAGAGACAAGGCCCCTTAGACTGATCGCATTTAGAAGCAATGAGTCACGTTGAGAGACTGCAGGCTCATGAAGAGTGTTCGATTAACACTTTACACACACTGCGGTAAGGCATAATGTAAACTGCGTGTCATTTAGAGGAAGAAAGAATGCAAAAAAATGTTTGTGAATTAGAGAAAGAAACCATAAAAAAAAATTTTTTTACGAAACGTTTAAAAAGTTCAAATCCATATTCTTCGAAGCTCACAGAAGTGAGTCGTTCTGAGAGAGAACAAAGAGACCTGGAGGAGAAAGTCACCCAACTTCCTGTCTAGAACAGAGTGGCATGGGGTCTAGACTTCCTGTCAAGAGCAGAGTGGCACGGGGTCTAGACTTCCTGTGTACAGCAGAGTTGCACAGGATCTAGACTTCCTGTCTAGAGCAGAATGGGGTCTAGACTTCCTGTCTGGAGCAGAGTGGCACAGGGTGAAGCAGATGGGCAGAGTTCTGGGAACGGATGCTTGCGCGCACTGGCGTGCGCCGGAGGTTGCCATGACGATGCCGGTCGGATATGAGCGACGCACGGCCCACGGACTGAGTCAGTGTCGAAGGAGGGGGTGAATGTTCCGATTACAAATGACACCGATGACACGGGTGGCTAACCTGGACCCAGTGATTTATGGGTAATTGCAGCAGTGGGGTAGGCAGGTGCTGGCTGCCCCCATCACATTTACATGTACGCTTCAAACGCACACACACACACACACACACACACACACACGCACATACGTACACACAAGCAGACATTCACCGATGTACACACAGTGCCACAAAGCGGGGCTGAACATATCCGATTCCCACCCCAATTTGTATTGGCCAATCATCTGCAACCAGCAGCCGCGTACATAACGTGAATCCCACTGCCGATTTGGGAGAGTGTAGACATCCACGGCTCTCCTCCGAAACACGTGGTGTCGCCAGCTGCTTCTTTTCACACCGCATACTAGAGCTAAGCTCGCATAGACCGGAGTCGGAGGAGTGACCTTTCATATGCGCTTTTGACTGCAATCTACGGGAGCCCGATCGACCAGCAGGGGTCACTAGATAGTGATGCACACGGACCCCTATCCGACGGAACCCTCCCATTACCTGGGCGACGCAATCGCCAATTGCGTGTCACCCTATGAGGGCTACCGGCCACAGTCGGCACTGGCACGGTGCGGATTGGATCCGAGGCCGTGAGGCTCATCCATGCACCACAGTGTGGTGCCTTAACCCAATGAGCAATCCAGCAGCTCACATCATCCTTTGATAGCCATTGATAACATCCTAGGGTGATTCCAGGGGAAAATCAAGAAAGTTGCACAAGAAAGGCCGATCCTTTTAAGGATCAGTTTCTGCTCTTAATTATTGAATTAGTTCAATCATATCTTGATCTGACATTTGTGTAAGCACCAGTTACAGCCGCAGACTGTAAGTGTATCCTAAAGATTTTACTGTGCTCAAGTACAGGAGTGAACCAGCATAGTTTACAGAGCTGTCAGAAAACTAAAACCAAGGTAACTGGTTGGAACAAAATCCAGGACCGGAGCTGTGCACCCCTGCTTTAAACCAATCACCCCTTGTAATGGTACTGTAAAGCAAATGTACAAGAGATCCCATTCTGTAAATTGGCACGTGTATACTTCGGACTGTATAGAACAACATATGAGAAATTGAAAAAAGTAGTTTTGAGATAATTAGATTATTAATTAGAATTCTTAATGAATTAATGCAAAGAATTAAGTCAAGGGGTGCATCCCGATACTCGGAAATGCACCCTCCTTTGTTGCTGATTTCATCTTAATTACGAATAACTTGTTACAGATTAATTAATGTCTCGACGCAAACCGCAATGTCAGGTACATTGTATACTGTACATGCAAATACTTGTACTCAAAACGTTCAGGCGGTTTTGCACACTTCCGGGTAGGGAGAGGAGCGGTAGTGGGGGGAGTGAGGAAAGGAGGTGGGGAGTGAAGAATATTGGGACGCACCGAAAGTATTCAAACATGACCCATGTTCTAGAGCAAGACTTTGTAATTACAATGAAACCATGATATTGTTTTGACAATTTACGATTGTCAAACTGTAGGTCTCGAAAGTCGAGGTGGGTAGGCCAAAAAATGGACACTCTGTCCCTAATTTTCTTGTTGATGGTTTGTGGTTTTTTTCCCCTCAAAAGTATAACAATGGTCATTAGGCCAAAGTTACATCACGGGCGTCAAACATCAGAAAGGTCTGAGAGGTCCACTTTCCCCCGGAATGGAATACCAAGAACACGACCTTCATATCACATTTGGTAACGGTGCTAATGAGCGAGGTCAAGCTTTGGACGGGGCACTACACACCTGCAATGGCTTTGAACCCAAGAGAGGATTTACAACGGTTTCCATTTTTACATGGACTCTGCATGAACTGCTGTCCCACTGACAAGGCAGTGTTAGTGGATCTGCGGACGGCCAATAGGATAAGCAGCTCAGCTCAGCTGACCGAATAAATCATTCAGAAAATAAAGAAGGAACATTAATAAAGAAGGCACATTTCTGTCACTTTTTTTGGACTATATAATAAAATGAATATTCACCAAACCAGCCCATGATCTAACGAGTATGAGTAAGTGAAAAGATTCTCCGAGCACATCCCTGACCTCCCCCGGTCTCACACACACACACACGCGCGGCCGCACTTTTAAGTGACTAATCATGCGCTGACTAATCGGTGTTGACGACACACACCTGGTCACGGGACGCAACTGCTTGGGGCATCTGGAGGCCTGCTCCCTCCGGCCTCCGCAGGGTGGGGGGGGTGAAGTGGTCTGCCCTGCGGGGCGGGGGGGAGGGGGCACGTAGGGCAGATGCAATTAGCGCGTCCGCCTCCAGGCCCCCGCATTCAGGCATTCAGCTCGTTAGTGGCGGTAAGATCCATCTGCCTCCCCACCCACCGCGGACTGAGGAACAGGGTTCCGCTGTAACCGTGGCGACACCCGGCGATCTCCGTGGGTGACCGCGCAGGCACGTCCCCATGCCAGGCTGGGGCTGCAGCAGATGCCGTCTGGCTAATGCACGTCATGTCATGTGGAAACGTCACAAACTGAAGACCGGAACGACTCTCGTTTTAAGGGTTATTTCGCTAGACGACTACCTGGTCGTCCTCAGGGCTGACAAGGGTGGGGGGGGGGGGGGGTGAGTTTTCTCAAGCGTTCAATCACCTCAGTTCCAGTAGGGACCCATATGATTCCCCCCTCACACTATCCACATGGAGTTTCCTTACTCCTGAGCCTGTTTTCAGCTGAAACTATTTTGGAGGATTTTTCTCTTGGATTTTCCTGCAAAGAGGTGTAGGCGTACTGCCTTCACCGCTTGTGGTTTCCCTCTCCAGAAAGCATCGCTTTCCAATTATATGTTGGCTTACAGGCACGATTCACAATGGCATTACATACGAACATGTTTATAAAAACAGGCCAAGGCCACGCTCACGGAGGCTTGCCTTTACCAGCTCAGTTGCTAGGAAGGCCTGCTTTAAAATGTTCTCAGATATAACCCGGACGTTCCAGGGCTTCTTGTGGAACGAACTGAGAAAGAGAACCACGTTCTAAAAGATCACGACCTTTCCTCCTTCCGCAACCCCCCCCCCCCCACATTCCAGGGCCTGAACATCCAGGGACATGACACGCCGGGTTCTATTAAGGGAAGAGGGAGCCCTCCGAGGAAGTAAGCCACGGCGTATTTAACGCACACGCCATCCGTCTTAGAGGGTTTTACTCGCAAACAGGATTTAGCACGTGTCTGGGAAAGCTGGGGTCGAGCATACTCACTACGGGGCCTGATGGAACAGGTCAGCAGGGGATCTGGCTCTGTAATCCACACTGCATGACCTAGCACCACCACAGAAACACATCCTAAACCTGCAGCATGAGGTGAAGGGAGGGAGGCGTCCTGAAAATGACCTCACCGACCCTCCTTTTGAGGTCCTTTAGGACACATGCCAGTCTCCTGGAGAGCGGCCTTTTCGTCATCACCTCTTACAGGATAGAACTGGATACGTGGTCAACCATTCCCTTTACAGAATTCCATTACTCTCATAAATAAACCCTCACCTGCTGTGGGTTAAAAAATGGTTATCGTGGTGCTCTTTATGATCAGCTCCAGTAAACGATTGTATTTATGCATGAGCATAAGCATAAATCAAAGTACGTAAACTAAAACAGCCAGTTACTTCAAAGATAATGACCTCACGACAAGTCCTATTTCAAGAAGGAAACTGAAAAAGGAGTGAGAAACAAAAAAAAATGCTTACCACGTCATTTGCCAAAAACTGGAGTATGCAGAAGATAATGGCCAGTCCCTTCTTTTGCCACTATGAGGACAAAAATACAGAGCACAACACTTCATTCACCAAAACACTTTGCCATTTACAAAATGTAAAAAACGTTTTCACTAGCTTATAGCATTGAGTCCGCTAACTTGGGTCAGTTCGACCTTCCTGAAGAGTGAGAACTAAGATGCATTTGTCAATGCAACCTTTTTTCAACATGAAATACTTATATTATATACACAAACATACTTTTTAAAAAATCAAACAAATACATTAATAAGCAAGTCTTACCCAAAAGACGGAACACAAGGTCAATATGAGGCAGAGCTAAGAAGGGAAAAAGCATAGTCTAATTAGACTGATAATGTACATGTTAAGCAGATTACAGGCATCTTATTTTACAGCTGAATGATTTAAAGCAAGAGATGAAGACCGACGTGTAGTCATCATACACTTTCACAGAATAATTCCGTCAACTGTTGAAACCTCTGACCCAAGACCAATATCACTGGAACCCTGAATGGCCTACACGCTCTAGAGGTTTTTAATAAGTTTCAAATCTTTAATTGATAATATGTTAGGAAGCAAACGGGCCATTTGGGTCCTAGAATTCTGGGAAGAACAAAATGCACATTGGCTGTTCTGAAGACAAGCCAGTCTTAGGCCTGACTACCATCCATTTCAATTGATCTGTGATAAATGTGTTGCTTCCCACACACACCCTGTTCTCTAAAGAATAATTAATTAATTAATTAATCACATTAGTTTCACAGGGTAATAAGCATTTGAAATGATAAACTGCTTGAAAGGCTGACTGGTACATGCTGTACATGGTACATGTCTAACCAGACACCCTGGGTGCTCTAAACTGGGTTTCTGTCTTTCAAAAAAAGTCAAAGGTACCATAGGGGGAAGCCATCCTAGAAAATCTTAAGGCAGGGAATCCTACATTGCACCAGTGTATGGCTGGGCCCCACAGTCTGGTATGGAATCCAAACTGTGCCAGTGCTGACTATAGCTGGGCCCCACAGTCTGGTATGGAATCCGAACTGTGCCAGTGCTGACTATGGTTGGGCCCCACAGTCTGGTATGGAATCCAAACTGTGCCAGTGCTGACTATGGCTGGGCCCCACAGTCTGGTATGGAATCCAAACTGTGCCAGCGCTGACTATGGTTGGGCCCCACAGTCTGGTATGGAATCCAAACTGTGCCAGTGCTGACTATGGTTGGCCTCACAGTCTGGTATGGAATCCAAACTGTGCCAGTGCTGACTATGGCTGGGCCCCCACAGTCTGGTATGGAATCCAAACTGTGCCATGTCTGACTATGGCTTGGGTCCCATAGTCAGGTATGGAATCCAAACTGTGCCAGTGCTGACTATGGCTGGGGCCCCACAGTCAGGTATGGAATCCAAACTGTGCCAGTGCTGACTATGGTTGGGCCCCACAGTCAGGTATGGAATCCAAACTGTGCCAGTGCTGACTATGGCTGGGCCCCACAGTCAGGTATGGAATCCAAACTGTGCCAGTGCTGACTATGGTTGGGCCCCACAGTCAGGTATGGAATCCAAACTGTGCCAGTGCTGACTATGGCTGGGCCCCACAGTCAGGTATGGAATCCAAACTGTGCCAGTGCTAACTATGGCTGGGCCCCACAGTCTGGTATGGAATCCAAACTGTGCCAGTGCTGACTATGGCTGGTAGCAGGGCAGGTTCTTTGTGGCTCCAAGGAGAGAGCGTTTCAGTCGGCATGACAACCACCGTCTCTTTGCACACGAGTGACTCAATGACTGTGCAAACTCAACTGGAGAACAGCGGAGTGAAAAGAAACAGCGGCCCGACGGCGGGATATTTTTAGGCGGAAAGCAAGGGCTTGTCTGTGGCCATGAGAGCCGCTTACAAACAAAATGGGGCATTCCAGATTGTGAGAAAAGGGGCAAAAAAATCAGGGTAAAAATGAGTTTAAAATAAATAAATGGCCCAGAATCAGTCCTCGGTCAGGGAAAAATGAGGACAGCGGAGGGCAGAGGAGGGCGTGGTTACCAGCACAAGACACGTGGCGAGCAGCCTGGTGGGTTCAAACATGCGTTTGAGCTGCTTCAGGGGTCCCATCAGGAAACTGGTGCTGTTGGGAGACAGGAAGCCGCAGTGAAAGCCAGGGGGGATGCACATGTCACATGCACATCTAACAGACAGGCACACGTGACAACCTGTGACCTGACACAGGTAAAAACTTACAGGACGAGAACTGAAGCTACCGCTGTTCTTGTACCACTCATCTGAATGCACTCATTTTAATAAGAGTGTCTGATAGATGAATGTAATGCAATGAACTTACAAGTACAGAATTATTATAATGGGGGGGGGACTTATGTATGAGATCATTTCAATCTGCAATACACGATACAGGGACACGTTTCATATCGCTATCATATTGCAATACGACATTTGATAAAATTATATCTTATGTTGTGCCTTGAAAGCAGAGTTAGGGTGGCTGTGTGAAGCCAGATGAATACCCCCCTCGTACCCCCCTCCCAGTAAAGAAAAAAAGGAAGCCCAAGTCAAGTAATGTAACAAATAAAAACAAAATAGTTGAAAACACTGTCCAAACCATGCAGACAAACCTGTGTTTACAGTGTGTTGCTGGGTAGATTTGACAGAACAATTGGAACAGTTTGCTTAAGGGGTTTTAGCAGCTTTTTTCAACACAAACCTGTAGGCTACTGGTCTAGAGACCCTAAAAACATGACCCCACCTGTCGCTCAATACAAACCTGTAGGCTACTGGTCTAGAGACCCTAAAACATGACCCCACCTGTCGCTCAACACAAACCTGTAGGCTACTGGTCTAGAGACCCTAAACATGACCCCACCTGTCGCTCAATACAAACCTGTAGGCTACTGGTCTAGAGACCCTAAAACATGACCCCACCTGTCGCTCAACACAAACCTGTAGGCTACTGGTCTAGAGACCCTAAAACATGACCCCACCTGTCGCTCAATACAAACCTGTAGGCTACTGGTCTAGAGACCCTAAAACATGACCCCACCTGTCGCTCAACACAAACCTGTAGGCTACTGGTCTAGAGACCCTAGAACATGACCCCACGTGTCGCTCAACACAAACCTGTAGGCTACTGGTCACACCGGCACACACAGCTTTGGCCTAGTGACCCCAAAACATGACCCCACCTGTCGCTCCATTCACAACCACAGCAACAACATCCGCTGTCTGAGCTAGTAACAGCTGATCATTCTGGCAGACTTACTGACCAGGAAAAGTGCATTCAGGAGGCTAGGGGTAAATCCCCAAGACATGTTCCTTGTAGGTTTTGTTAAAAATTGCAGTTAATGATTGAGCTTCCTCTTGGCAGTGCTGGACCTACCCATCCGGGTGCAGAGTCCGCCGGCTTTCATTTTCACCAGAATTTACACCCAAGAAAACAGGCAAGTGTATATTCAATCGTTTAATTCAACGAATAACTGTAAAATTATTAACAAGCAACAACGAAAACCAGCAAACCCTGTGGCCCTTCAGGACCACTGTTGGCCACTCTTGCCCTAACATAATGTTTGACGTTACTTGAGTGGGTTGAATCAGCTGGAAGGGATACTAAGGCAGTGGATTCACCGCTGGCTTCATGGGGGTTGAATATTCAAGTGAGACATTTCTAGTTGTGCATTTCCATCTGCTCATTTAGCCAAACCCATTCCCGTGCTTAAAGTGTTTTACACCACTGTCATATATCAAGGGAATTGACCATTTAACACTTTCACTCATTGCGGAAGAAGCTTTAATTTGCCCTGTACTTTCCCGTCTGTATGTTTGCCTTTAAGGTTTGACGTCTCCCGATATTGTGTGCCTTGTGTGATTGACTTGTGCGGTTGTGATGTGTGTAGTTTGTGGCCCCTAGTTCTGCTATGAGCGCTCTCTCCCAACATCAGACAACCTATAAAAACAAAGCTTTTTTTTTGCATGTATGAGGGTGTGTTTGTTTATACAAGGACCTAATCACCAACTGTATGATCTTTAAAAAAGTCACCTTGAACAATGGCATTGGCTTCAGCATGCAAGCATGTTATTAGTGTAGGCCCCCAGGCACCACAATGACCTATAGAGAGAGACGCATT
Source organism: Synaphobranchus kaupii (assembly GCA_029718625.1). NCBI lineage: Eukaryota > Metazoa > Chordata > Actinopteri > Anguilliformes > Synaphobranchidae > Synaphobranchus > Synaphobranchus kaupii. The sequence goes on along the minus strand of CM056380.1, from coordinate 50,129,188 downwards.
CATCAAACAGGTCTGACTTCTTCAGCATCAGGCAAACACTCAAGTCAAACCACGATATAGAAGACAATGGGGAATTCTGCTGAGCTCAGCAAAGGACTCGCAGTAAAAAAAGACGGACACAGAGACAGAATGGTGCCCGCTGGCGGGACTGATAAGCGAGGATGAAGACGAGATACGGATCAGACGGGACGAGCGAGTTTGTTTTGCTGAGAGCGTAGGCCCTGCGCAACTTCTCGCGTCGGGTTGAGAGAAAACACGTTTTACCGTTAAAGGCTTTAAACACGTCTCTCAAATAACATGGATGCGTGTGTTGAAACCCGATAAACGCTCTGGACTGCCATCATGTATCAAAGACCATAATGGTTACGGTTATGGGAAGAAGACTGCGTTTCCCACAATTCAAATCAGATTTTGGATCACAGTGTAACTGAATTTGCAGACACTGTGGTCTGAAAGTCATCAGGCTGCATGTCCTATTTGCCACCGACATCTATCTATTGATCTGCTCATCTGTCTATTTATGCAATACACTTGAATTAAATTAATTAATTCATTAACGTAATTTCTTTGAACCGAGACTGGTATAATCATTTAACCAAATGGCAATATTATTTAACTGTGTGAATCTTTCACAGTACATATAGCCTTTTATCCATCTAGCTATCTATCTGTAAACTAATTTGATTAATTGAAATTATGAAGTATTGGGGGGTGTTGTATGTTCACGTCTGCAAATGGGGTGGTGAAGGCTATGCGTAATTAACATGGGTGAAATTCTTCATTTTTTGGGGTTTTTCAGATGTTGCAAATTATGTTTCTTTGCACTTTTGAATCTGTTGTTTAAGATCGAAAGAAGGATAATCAAATAAATTCCATCTATCCATCCATCTATCTGAGACAGTATACAATTAAAAACATTCATGACATACGGTCCAATGCACTGTACCCAATTTAGCCACAGGCTGGTTTTCATTGGTTGTCTCAGGGCTGCTGCACCCTTGAACACAACACATAGCCTGAATTGGTTTCTTAAAGGAGCTATATGTAACAAATTTACTGTACTAAATCATAAAATGACCATGATATGTCATCAGAGATTAAGGAAAGTCAAAATGGTTTCTCCGACAACATTGCTACAGCCAGTATGTTCTCCTTTGAAATTTCCATTCCGGGTCGGAACGTCTGTATTTGTTTTGGCCTGTGTGATTCACTATTCTCCGAGTTGACTCCGAGTCCACTGCCCATTACGAACAACCAGATGTACTCCGGCACTCCAACAGCCGATTTACGAATGCCTAAGCTAAGTTCAACATCGTTTCCATTTAGCTAGCTAGGTAAAGATTTAAATATATATATGTATATAGTTACTCGCTAAACATACCACTAACGTTAGCTTATATCTGTGTGACCGTAAACATAGCCAGCCATGCATCTAGCTAACATTGACAGAGTTATAAAAAATCCACATGAGCTGGTTTATAATTTGCAAACAATTAATAATAAACAAATTGCAAACGTATACATTAGCTGATCAACTTACAATGTAGGACTTGTCGTTGCTTGTCACTGTCAAAATAGAATAAGCTCGTCTCAAAATATAATGTTGCGCTCGGCTCATCTTGCGCTCGTGTTCGTTCAGTGTCTCGACTCTCTCCAATATTATGAATTTGGATTGCAGTACCCATTTTAAACGCTCTGTGTCAATGTTACATATAGCTCCTTTAAGTAAATAGCCAAAGAAACGGATATGGCAAACGTGAGCCGTAACTAAAGGAATCTTCACACATAAACCATGTAATACTACCTGCATCATAAAACATTCTTTGTTAACATTCCGTTTCCAGGTGCAGAAGCACACCTGTCTCATTAGATACGGCAGCTAGAGTGTCGCCCTATGGTTGATAAGCAGCCCCTTTGAATATCTCACAACACAGCCGGTCTGTCAGGCGAGTAATCGTTTAAACTGATGCTGCACTTGGTGTTTCCGGCTCAGGTAACCTACTGCAACCACATGTTGTGGTTGGTCAACCACAGGGCCTCGGTCGCTGTCACAGCCGGTCCAAATGAGAGGATGACTGACCACTGAAACGAACGAGTTTCTAACCATGAACTTTCTTATGCAACACCTGCACAAGGATCATACGCCCCTGATTCTGAGCCCGAAACATTGGTTCATTTTAAATTCTCTCAATGCTCCAGGGTGTGTCTTTTCCCACTTTTCCCGTCTCATCCAAGGGATGGGAATGATGAGATTGTGAATTTGATACATTAAAAATGTAAAATTTGTTGCCAAAAAGGAAAAAAAAAGGGGAAAAAAAAAAAAAAAAAAACAGCATGTACTAGGTTATGAAACCAAAGCAAAAGCACATTTTAAAATGATTAACTCTACCTGGAGTTATTTTAGCAAGCGATGTTCCAGACGAATGGGCCTGAAACATTTAACATTAAGAACATGTCACCAGGAATGTGGGGAGGGCACGATGACCTCGCACACACTGGAAGGCGCAGAGTCATAGAGGGCCGGAGATGGAAAAGGGAAGCTTTATGAGTACCATAGTGGGGGGGTGGGTTGCCAAGTGTGGTTAATCACTGTCTTACTTACACCCCCAAACACAACTTTGTTTCTCACAGCAAAAAAGCAATGTCCGGTTCCAATCATTGAGCTGCTAACAGGAAGGCGATGGCCCCCGTTTCCTCCTCCTCCTAATTAATGGGTTCAGGAAATCTGTTTCCTGTTGCTACCGCTTAAGCTTTGAACACAAAATGCAACCCGACACAATCAAGGAGCAATTCAATCCTATGTGTTTCTATTGCTGTGTCCGGAAAAAAATGTGTCATTACAAACACACATGCATATACACAGTCTCTCTCTCTCACTCTCACTCTCTGAATCATTCTCGCAGATGCATAATGCAGGCAGGTTTGCATTCCAGCCAAAGGCACTTCTTACCTGGACAAGGCTGCGAGGTTCCCCAAGGTGTAGAACACTGCAAAGAGCTGGGTGCCTTTGGGCAGGAAGAGTAACGCTGTCCCCTGTTCCAGTTAAATAAAAACAAAACAATAATTCACCACAATGAGAAATACAGCAGCCCATTCTCAAAGACAGCCTTCACACCAACGTACTTTATCAGCAACTACAGATGACAGTAGTGTCCACACACCATCAGGGACAGCGGTCATGTGGTGAAAAGTGTAATAATTCAGGGGCCCCCAGGCTGGACGGGGCCCAAAAATGTCTGGCTCGATAGGGAGCATTAGCACCATCATCAATACATATATATTTTTAAAGAACCTAGTGTCATATTTTTCCATGGGGCCCAGGATTCCTGGCAGAGTCCCTACACACTATTATCACGGTGTTATCTTTTTATTCCCCGGTTTTATCTTCTCCAAAAAGACAGAATGACAAATCGTAATTGTAGGCTTGCCCCACCGCAGCAACGTCCTCCCTCCATGCTAGCATGCACGCCAGGCCGCCGCTTATTTACCACTCTGTGGTGCAGCTGAGCTAGGCGGTTACTGAAGGCTGCACTAACTGAGCAGAAGGTGCAGCCAGATCGCAGGACATGGTTAACCACAGGAGGCGCTACTGAGCAAAGGGAACACATTCTTCGCCCGATCCCCCCAGGTGAGCCTACTGCTAATTATTTTGTTGCACAGGATTTTATCTGAACTGTAGGGGGCATCACGGCACCGAGAACTAGTGTCTTGGCTGGATACACCACTCTGGAGCATTATGATTGTGGTAGTTTTTAAACAGTACCAACACATATTATTTACTTACTCTATAATTTATCAAATGTGGACCAAACACTCGCTCTCTTCTGTACATGTAGACTTCCGGACATGAGACAGGATGGAAATTCAACTCTAAAATACATTTTGTTACCATCCCTGCAACACTCAAATGTAAACACCTCTAAATCAAAAAGTGACACTTCCACCTAGTGGTGATACACTGTATTTACACCATTCAACACATTCTGCCCATAACCACAGGAAAAACAGTTCAGATCCTAAAATCCTAAATTACTCGTCAAAATTAGTTTAATTATAATTATTTTTAACAGTTCGGGATCTTACTTTTCAAAAATTTTAAGTTGATATATATTTTTATATAAACTCCTCAAAAAAAGTTCGGAAACGTTATTTCAGTCGATTATTCCTCCCCTTTAATAATACCAATTGGTATTGTATTTTATATCGTTGGAAAGCCTGATTAGTCACCTTTACAACGAGGTACAACTTGTAAGGATCATGCACTCGTGGAATGAGCAACACAGCTAACCGTGTGGGGTAGCGGCCCAAAAAAATGTGATTCCTTTAGTCCCGGGCTCATTGTTACGGCTCACGTTTGCCATATCCGTTTCTTTGGCTATTTACTTAAAGGAGCTATATGTAACATTGACACAGAGCGTTTAAAATGGGTACTGCAATCCAAATTCATAATATTGGAGAGAGTCGAGACACTGAACGAACACGAGCGCAAGATGAGCCGAGCGCAACATTATATTTTGAGACGAGCTTATTCTATTTTGACAGTGACAAGCGACGACAAGTCCTACACTGTAAGTTGATCAGCTAATGTATAGGTTTGCAATTTGTTTATTATTAATTAGGGGTGTCACGATACCGATTCGAAATCGAAAATCGATCGAAATGAGCGTTCGATTTCGAACTTCGAAATCACAAGCTGCAATATTCTTCTGTTGGTATTCACTCTCGTTTTGAGCTTCAAGTGCTGGCAGGTGTATGCCAGTCACAGGTGTGTGACTGGCACCTGATTGGCACCTAATTGACAGCACTTGTGTGCATGGGTCCTGCAACTTTGTTGAGTTTGTGTGTGCTCCAAGCATAAACATGACACGTTTGTCCCTTCAGGATAAGGCCCGTGCAATAGGGCAAGTGGAAGCTGGTGTTCCGGTACGCAGAGTGGCAGCATTATTTGGTGTCAGCCCTGGTACCATTTCCAAATTTAGGACCAAGTTCCGTGAGACTGGTGAAGTCAAAGGCTGGTGACCAGCATGAGGAGGAGGTGCCAAGCTGTTGTGACTGCGTATGGATCTTCCACACGCTACTGAGGTCCCTGACAGTGTAAAATGAATAAAGTGTAAAAATGGCCAATATGTGTTGTTTTTTCCTTATTACTGTGGGAGAGTGCAATCATCCCATCCACCAAGCAACTCAAAACGAGAGTGAATACCAACAGAAGAATATTGCAGGGGATTTTGGCACATTTTTTTGGGCCGCTACCCACACGGTTAGCTGTGTTGCTCATTCCACGAATGCATGATCCTTACAAGTTGTACCTCATTGTAAAGGTGACTAATCAGGCTTTCCAGCGATATAAAATACAATACCAATTGGTATTATTAAAGGGGAGGAATAATCGACCGAAATAACGTTTCCAAACTTTTTTTGAGGAGTTTATAAGTAAGGCTTTGAACAAATGTCTGGAGTGGTGTTCTTGAAAATAAAATGGAAAAAAGTTAAGTTGGGTTACGGAACAAAAGGCTGATTCAGAAACTATTAAAATTGCGGGAAAGAAGCCTTTGCTGGTTAATGAAGAGGTTTTTGAATCTCTGGGAATGTGCTTACTCATTCTAATGGGAACAGCAACTGTACATTCCGCTGTTTAAGAGGTGCCTGCTCTGGCATGCCCATGCATTTTGGCTCTATGTCAGCTAAACAGTGGCTTCCAAAGTGGTTTATCTGTCATATTGAGAAATGTCAGTTTGTAACGTCCATATCACTGCTATCAGCTGGGTTCACACTGAGCAAAGTAAACTATGGTGGGGAGGGAGGGGGAGGGAGAGGCAGAGAGGGAGAGAGAAAGGGACAGAGACGGGAAGCAGTGTTTCAGAGTAACAGACAAATTCAAAACATAGATTGTGAAACTCATAACTTTTTAATCAAAATTTCGAAATTTCGACACAATTTCGACCACTCACTCACACACTCACTCACTCACTCACCACAATGAAGACAAATGAAAGTGAAAGTAAGGATTAGAGTTTGGCCAGAGGCAGCTCATCATCACTGTTATCACACTCAGGCTGAAATTCAGTGACTGTGTCGGCATTCATGTTTGTGTGCCTTGAAAAGCCCCCAAAAGGCATAAAAAGGCAGCAGCTGATGCACTCATTAACAGTCCTGCTCTCTGCTGGTCGGTTGGGTGATCTAACAGCTGAATCAGCTGTCCAGTCTTCCAGTGCAGTAATTGCAGTAGCTTATCTGGTGAACTGCAGTTGAAACAGGGACACATTTCGAAAGGGTAGTGCGTTTCATCAGAACTATTAACCCCCACCCCCGCCCCCGCCTCCGAAGCCCCACAGGACGTTACAGTTTTAAGACACCATTATTTTCAACAGAAATAAACCAAGGCATAAAGGTTAATTAAATTAGAGGTGCACACAATCCAGAACCTCTAACATAAATTAAAAATACTAAAAACAAAGCAGCACCAAACAGATTTAGATCATAGGAAAATATCAAAAGAGAAACAGCAAAGGGTCACACCCTCCAAACAGCCTAGACACAGCCATATAAATGACTATTTCATACAAAGAGCTGTGCTTTCCTTTTCTTCCATACTCTCAAAATGAAGCTAGCAGTCTTAAATACTTCATTTTTGAATAGCCATCGTAATTTCTCATCATCATCATCCAAAAGCAATTCAGGTTTTTGTTTTTGCATTACGTTAAACAAAGGAGTCCTCAGGTCATCATACAGTGTGCAGTAAAACATAAAATTAAATTAATTTTCAACATCTTTTAAATTACATACTGTACATACCCTATGCTCTTCCGGCACTGCAGTATATCTACCTAATTCTATGGCAAGGGGCAGGACACCAGTTCTCAATTGAGCACAAAAAGACCTCTGTCTTCTAGATAAATAAGAGTAAATATAGGGCTCAGGGCCATAGGATTGTTTCATCTGAACATATGACCTAAGCTTTGGTTTCAACCATGTCATTTGACCACTTCTTTTTGAAGTTAAGAAACACCTTCGGCTTGACCATGTTAACATTACAGGGCAGCCTGTTCCTAAAAATGTACACCAAGTTAGCCTCCTCAAAAATATAACAAAGCTCTTTTGTCCAAGTCGTTCGCAAAGTGTTTTTTTGTTAATGTTTTGAATGCTACACTGTTGACATCCCACCGCCATTTTTAAAGCCAGAGACAGCTAAAATTGTGTAAATGTCATGAATGGGCGGTTCCTGCCCATTTGATTGACATGGCCAGGTCATGTGGGCAGGCTTCTAGGTAAACTCTTATTTTAGCTTAGGCTACTTACCTTTACATATGCATCGTCAGTACAATTTAGACATTTAGGGCTGAAACATACCTCACGCAAAAACAGTTTTTCTTTTGTCATGACATTTGTGAAATACAAGCCAGAGCGTTGCAGCGAGGGACGCTATAGCAGGCAACAACAGTAAACAACTTTCTTGTTTGATCTGTGCTTTCCTCCGGTTTGTCTTTCACAAATGTCATGGCAAAAGAAACTGCTCGCGTAGCTTGAAGTGTCCACGTTCGCGTATTTGCGTGAGGTATGTTTCGGCCCTTACTCATTAGCAAGATGTTTTCAGCCGACGAGGTAACAATATCATTGTAAAAATAGCGACCATCCACCTAGCTAAGGCTATCTATTGTCGTGATATTTGTTTATTGTTGACAATAGTCTATCATGTTGTTTTACCAAACCTTGATCATGTAAATGGAGACTACGTTACATGCTCAAAGCATATAAGTTAGTAATCTTAGCTATTGCTCTGTAAATTTGACCACTGTTCATTTTCATAAAATAATTCAAAATCATCATTTTGTAATTCTGCTCGGTTCATTCTGTAGCCATCAACATCCAGTGGTCGCGGCCCCAGAGTAAGGGTGAGGGGCAGTCGTGTTCATGGTGGGCGAGGCAAGGCCAGGGGAAGAGGACAGCTTGATCAGAGTGACCGTGATAGAGCCGACAGACTCCGGGAGGAGAGAGTCCACGGTCAGGGAAAATGTGTGTGAAACGTCACCACAATGCTCGTGCGTCGTCGTGCGTGTCCGAGAAGAACACGTGATAAGCAATTTTCGGGGAGCCGTTTTCTCCTACGTGCTCTATATCGCCATCTAGTGTTCCGAAACTACATAGTATCCCTTTAAATTCCTTACTGATTATTAAAGGTTGTATCAGCGATTTTGGGTGGAAACATAAATGATCACATTCATCTGATTTTTCCTCACGATCCGCTAGCTGCCCGCCCCATAAGCAGGCCGTCAAAAAACCGCGTCTCTGTAGGCAGCCTATGCTCCGAGATCGTACACAAAAACAATGGTACTACCAACTACTCAAAACCAAAATAAACAGTATTCCAACCAATCACAATGATCTGCACAAACGTGACGTCACTTCTGAAGCAAAATCCCAAACAAACATACTTATGAATAATTATGTTATGTTTTAAAAAATAGTGTTCAAGCATCCAGAATTATAACCACGTTAATAACGTTTGTAAGAAACCAAACCGTTTGTAAATCCGTCAAGATTTCAGCGAGATAAGAGTATTAGCGTTTGTGCAGATCATTGTGATTGGTTGGAATACTGTTTATTTTGGTTTTGAGTAGTTGGTAGTACCATTGTTTTTGTGTACGATCTCGGAGCATAGGCTGCCTACAGAGACGCGTTTTTTTGACGGCCTGCTTATGGGGCGGGCAGCTAGCGGATCGTGAGGAAAAATCAGATGAATGTGATCATTTATGTTTCCACCCAAAATCGCTGATACAACCTTTAAGGTCAAAGTAACGGCAGTTTGACTGAACAACTCTCAAGGAGCACACCGAACACTAACCACACAAATGTTTCGGACATAAAGCATTGGATGATGGAAAAACACTCCTATATAAAGCAAAGCAGTGTTCCTGTAATGTTCCGCTCCCTTCCTGTTCGTTTTCCGTATTTTCCTGTTTTCCCTCCATGTCATGTTGGATCCTTTTGTCCGTGTTTTCCCCGCTGCTGCGGACTAGGCGTTTCCTTCCCTGTCTTGTTCGTCTGGTTGTCTTGTCTTACTTCCGCCTTTTCACTCCGTCCCCCCTCGTTGCATGCATTTCCTCACCTGGTGTTTCGTAATCACTCCCGTTTATTTTCCACACCTGTTCCTTATTTAGTTCTGTCATTAACCTCACTATATATTCCTTCGGCTGGCTGCCAGTCGGCGCCAGTTCGTTAACTATCGTCACGCGGTGTTAATGCTCGTTGTTTCCCTGGTCGTGTTCTACGAACTACTCGCTTGGTTGTGGGATATTATCCCCTTGCAGCTTTGGTTCCGCTCCTAACTACAGTCTGGTAGTTTACCTCCTCGTCAATTCCTGTTGTGCATGCAGCTAACCTGTTTCCCTTCTCCTCCATCTAACCCAGCTCCCATTCTCCCGTGGCAGTGTTCGTTTCCCCCGTATTCGTTGTGTGTGTTGCGGTACCTCCACCTCCAGCTCGTGTAGGCTCCGGGTTGGCGTGATACCTGGCTACCCTCCAGTTGTTCCTGTCCGGCCGAAGAAGCCACCTAGTTCTTCGGTTACGGTTCCGGGAGCTCTGGAGACCAGTCAGCTCCATCCGGACCTACCGCAGCTACGCCACACTACCCTGCCCTGCCGTGCTTCACCAACCACCTACCTGTCAAGCCCTGCACCTCCGTGAGAACCTCCCGGTCATTTCCGTGCCTTCCCTTGCACTAATCCCCCCTGTTTTGTTTTGTTCTGTACCGGTGCAGTCATTCCGGTCCAGTTCCTGTCCTGCCGTAGTGAGTCGCTCCCCAGCTAGTTCCAGTCCAGTCCAGGTGTGAGTCGTGCACCTACCTGTCCAGTCCAGTTCCGGTTTGGAACAATCCGTTCCAGACTCTGATCCCTGTGTGGACCTCCCGGTCCAGTTCCAGTCCAGTCCAGTTCCGGTTTGGAACAAATCCGTTCCAGACCCTGATTCCAGTGTGGACCTCCCGGTCCAGTTCCAGTCCAGTCCAGTTCCGGTTTGGAACATTCCGTTCCAGACCCCGATTCCAGTGTGGACCTCCCGGTCCAGTTCCAGTCCAGTCCAGTTCCGGTTTGGAGCAAATCCGTTCCAGACCCTGATTCCAGTGTGGACCTCCCGGTCCAGTTCCAGTCCAGTCCAGTTCCGGTTTGGAACATTCCGTTTCAAACCCTGATTCCTGTGTGGACCTCCCGGTCCAGTTCCAGTCCAGTCCAGTTCCGGCTTGGAACGAAACGTTCCAGACCTGCCAGCCCAGCTCCGGCTTGGAGCAGCCCGTTCCGGGTTTCCTAGCAGAACCTGTGTTATACTGTGTGTTTGCCATTCCTGTACAGTGTTGGGACTACCCCAACACTTAATTTAATAAACCCCCTTTCTGTGAATCTGTCTCCTGGTCGTTACACTTGGGTTCGTCTCGTATCTGGTTCGTAACAGTTCCTTCATTTTAATAAGAGTTTTAATTTAATTTTACAATAATCATCCCAGCAGCAGGGGAGGAGACAAACACAGGGTCGAGAGAATGAAGGAAGAAAAAAAACAGGAAAGATGGAAATTAAACTCACAAGTATGGAGCACAGGATCCCGGCAACGAAGCAGATGATGAACCACTTCACCCGCGTGCTGTAGCTTAGCGTGGAGGCGTCCAGGACCTGAGAGAACAATGAGAGGATGTCGCATGTCATGCACCTCGCACCGTCCCGAGGCCACTAGCTCCCAGAGTCCTTCCCTTAAAAAAAAAAAACTCTCAACACTGCAAACAATACTTCTGTTCTACCCAAGAAAAAAATCCAAAGAAAGAACACATTTGTGAATTCCAGAATGTTCATAAAAACGTTTTAAGGTAAGTCTTAAGAACACATTTGTTCGTAGAGTGGTTGGTGAATGAGGCCCAATGTAGTTTTTCTGACTGGTGAAGACCTTTCTACCCATAAAGCATGTGCGCACGCAGGCACACACACACACTAGGATGTAGGCTTCAGTATTCTAAAAGGATCCCAACTTGCAGAAAATGCCCTGGCAGAGTGAATTTGCATCTCCAGTGACACATTTGAAATGTTTTTTCCATGATGCCTCTGCTAGTTCCACCTGAGGCATGTCAAGGAAACAATTATTTCACTGAGAAACAGTTCAGGCTGAACATTGGAAGCAAGGTGAACAAATATCTGCGAACTACGTCACACGACCAATGCGGGAGGACAGTTTGTTTACGAGCTCCCTGGACACAAATTATAACCATCTCTATATTGTTACCCGTCCATTTAAGGCCTCCCAAAAGCTTAAGGTGAAAATGTGGTGTCTGGGAGAGAATTTGCCCTGTGCACCGCATAACTAGTGCCCTTTCATTTCCAAATAATAATTTACAAATTATATTTGGATGCTCTATCTGTGCAACCTGGATAATTCTCCTTAATTATGCGAACAACTGAAGTAGAAGATAGTGTTAAATGGCGCCTTTATGTAAATGTTTCCTCCATTTCTTTACAACTGTACACCACTTTGCAACTGTCCCTGTTCAAGTTGGTCTTATCAATCACACACTCAGCACAGCTCAGTATGTTCTGCCTCATGCAACCGATCAGGAATCAGTGTACCCAACCGTACTCCAAACCCCAAGCGTAGTACTTAAAAGAAACATGCTGATCCAGGATCAGTGCTCAGGAGCAGAATTTGTGGAGACATGGGACTCGAACGGCTTACCTTATTTGATGCATTGCTTCCTGGTGAAAGCATGTAAAAGGTAGCAAAATGCAGATATATATTAACAAGCACTACATTTACTAGAAAATTGTACAAGAAAGTGTCACAAACGTTAACTGGAAGTGACTGAATGTTTCTTTTCGCGTGTTGCATAATATACCGCTAGTTTCGAAAATGCCCAAGAAGAGGGCCACAGTAAATAACGCAATATTGTTCAAAAGTTAAGAAGATATGCCATTACTGGTCTAGCTACTAGAGATAACGTTATAGACATTATTGGTTCCTATTCACGTTTTTGAGCTTTGGCAATCTAGGTAGCTGCCGAAATACTCAATAGCCTACTGCTCGAGAGCACACTGATAGATATTTAATTATGCTAGCTGATAAACAAGAAAGAGCTGGTAACATTTAATTTCATATTGGCTTCCTGCACACAGTACACATACATGATAGTTAAAGAACAATTGCATGTGCAGTAACTAGTAGGAATCGCAAGGGAAATAGCTGTTAGGCCAACATATAGATTTAAGACACAAATGAATTGCAGTAACAGTAACATGGAAAAAAAACATTAAACTAGCCGCCGTTAGCCAAGTCAGTCTTCACTGTCCATGCATAACGTTGCTGTGTTCCATGAAGTAAAAGCAGGCATATTTTCACGTGTTTATACCTGAGCAGTAAGTCCAAGTTCCTCGTTCTCCTCCTGACCACCTAGCACACGACGAAGCTTGTCCATGACCTTTCTAATTATTTATGCAAAGCCCTGCGTGCTCGACCTATTTCACTAGTGTATGTTAAAATTCATTCACTTCCTAGAACTTCGCGTTTACACTACTCTACTGTCAGCGAAGTCATGGGGGTGGCTCCTAGATAGTCTCCGTAGCCCCGCCGTCTCCGTACGCGATTACGTCAGCTCGTTGTACAACAATGGGTTCCTGGACACTGTAGTCCTACGCCAAGTAGAAAATCATCACAGTAGGCTACTTGAGAACAAAAGCTAGTGCTTGGTGGGGAGAAAGGTTTCATTGTTTATTACACTTTTAATTTAGTGGGGTCAAGTCATATATTCTTATTTACACATTTATTTATCAGGATTATTTTGCCCTATTTTCGTCTTTTATTTCTACTGTATGATTTGAAAGCACATAGGTTGTCTAAAATGATTTTTTTTTAAAAATGTTTTAAAATCAGACAAACACTACGGCATCTTCACAGTTCACATTTAAAAGTAATACAAAATATATATATATATATGACTTAATGACTGATCAGTACCAAAGAGATTCTTGCAAATGTTGTTATTGTTGCAGTACATGCCATTAGCTAAAAGATGAGGATACATTACAACACAGGTTTATGACGGCGACTGCAACAAATTTATTTTACTTTCAGACCCTCCTTCTGCAGAAACATGTTTCTGAACAGAGGTCAGAATGTCAAGTGAGGCTAATATATTATTCTCTGTAATATATACAACCCAGTGGCCCAGGGGAACCCACTGCTGGCCATCCCCACCTGCACCCTCAGAGCGGTTTAACAGGACGCTAGCTACCCAGCTAGCTTTGCTGATGTCTCACCACCAGCAAGACTGGGACTTGCACCTCCCCCTGGTCCTCCTGGTCTACTGCTCCCCCATGCAGGAGTCACCGGATTGCACCCTGGCGGTGTTGATGTTCGGGAGGTCCACCCCCCAGTCGACCTGGTGTTCGGCCGCCCCCCAGTCGATAGTCTGCCCACCCTGCCCTGACCGAAGTATGTTCATCAGCTGCAGGACTGTCTGGACCAGGTCCATCAGCTGGCCCGGGAGCACTTAGCAGGTGCAGGGACTTGGCAGAAATGCAATTACGACACCCACTGCACGGTCTGTGTGTTCCGGCTATGGGACAAGGTATGGGTTCCACAATCTCTGCTGGAGAAAGCGCTGGTCAGCTAAGCTGGACCGTGATGGAGGGCCCCTGCACTGTGCTGCGGTGCATATCTGATGTGGTGTACGAGGTCCAGCGTACCACCTCGCCCCTACTGGGGGTCCCTGCTTGCCCCTTACCACTGCCAGCCATTACTGCTCTCCAGCCAGCGGTCACTGCTCTCAAGCGCCAGCCAGCGGTCACTGATCTCAAGTACCAGCAAGCGGTCACTGCTCTCAAACACCAACCAGCGGTCACTGCTCTCAAACACCAGCCAGCGGTCACTGCTCTCAAGCACCAGCCAGCGGTCACTGATCTCAAGCGCCAGCCAGCGGTCACTGATCTCAAGCACCAACCAGCGGTCACTGCTCTCAAACACCAGCCATCGGTCACTGCTCTCAAACACCAGCCAGCGGTCACTGATCTCAAGCGCCAGCCAGCAGTCACTGATCTCAAACACCAGCCAGCGGTCACTGATCTCAAGCGCCAGCCAGCGGTCACTGATCTCAAACACCAGCCAGCGGTCACTGCTCTCAAACACCAACCAGCGGTCACTGCTCTCAAACACCAACCAGCGGTCACTGCTCTCAAGCACCAGCCAGCGGTCACTGCTCTCAAACACCAGCCAACCTCCATCTGTGCCAGCTCCAGCTCTGGAGAGAGGGTGTGGTGATCTTGCTCACCATCAGGGTCGCCGGTGTCACAACCAGCACCAGTCCATTCCTGATCCTGTGCCTACTCCAGGGTCCGCATCAGTTCCAGTCTCACCACCCAGTGCCAGCCAGGATGCGGCAGTTGCCTGATCTGGACCTGCCCTTGCAGCTCCCAGTCGGTGGGGACTCCAGTCTGCCCCCGCCCTGCTGGGGCATGTCCTAGTTCCAGTGCTTGGCTAGCAGACTTTGTTCAGACATGGACTGAAATGGAAAGGGTCTGCAATGAGGTCATTGCCCGCTTCTTTAAAGGGGGAAATCTTGTAAAGATTCAGCTAATGGAGCTAGCCTTTTTTTTGTGCACTAATTGTAAGTCGCTCTGGATAAGAGCGTCAGCTAAATACTTAAAATGTAAATGTAGTCACCAAGGGCTAGCTAAGTGTTTATGTACTTGTGCTGTGTTCAGGTAGCCAGCTAGCTGTAGAAGGGCCAGCTATGTGTTCCTGTGTGTGTGTATTGTGTTATGTGACATGACAGAAGTAAATGATCATGTGCTTGTAGTATGTTATGTTACATAAGTCAGGGTGCAATCTTGGCCCCCAGTTCACAAAAGGGCTTTCAGTCCTGGCTTTCGGTCAGTCTTTTCTCTTGCTTGCGAAGGGCACTGCCTTCTTAATAAAGCATGAGCAATCTTCAAGATTTGCCTGGTCACTCTTTGGAAGCACTTGTTACAATACAATTAATTTTGCACACACAATGTTTTCACAACACTGGGTGTGAGGGGGTCTCGTTCGGAGGACCAGACGCGACTGAGGAGGAATCTAAAAGTGATCCACGGGAGTGGAATCACCACAAACGAGGGAAGGATGTCCGTGAATGGATCAGGAAAAAATAAAGAATAGGGAATTAAAACTCCCGGCGTAGTGCCAAAAGAAAATCAACCCAGGAAAAGTGAGCGAAGGCTCGCAGACTCGAGCAGTAGAAAGAAAGGAAAGGAAAGGAAAGAAAATATACCTCTTGCTCTCAAAATTACAGAAGAGCAAATAAAGAGACGAAAGGAAAGGAAACAAACAAATAGCGACCCAGACAAATGGGCGAGAAAAACTTGTAGACAAAGAGCAAAAAATAAGGAGGTAATGAGAAAACGGTAACAAAGGAAACAGTCTCAGAGAGACAGAAAAGGAAACCAGGACGAGGGACAGCAAGTGCAAAAGAGAAAGCAAAATCCTAAAAAGGAAACTCTAACGCAACTATAAAGGCAAGTCCCGTGTTACTTTAGAGCAAAGCTTTAAAGTGACGTGGTCGCAGTCCTTATTCCTATACCTTACCGGCTCTGTGGCAAGAACGATAATGACACAGAAGCGCCGAGACAGGAAGACGCAGCGCTTATAAAGCCGGAAGGGCACCTGAACAGGTGCGCTCACTAAATGCCGGAACAACGGAAAAACACGGCATGAGCGCCGTCCCGCGGAATGAAAAAGCAACGTCCGCAGCACAGAACAGGCGAGCTGCAAAACCATGACACTGGGTCTGTGTGACAGAAGGTCGGCTATTCACATACAGCTCCGTCACGCATAGTTTTCCTTCTAGGCTACATTTAACTCCCTGGGATGTTAACTCATATAAACACCATAGGGTGCCAAATATACACCAACAGTGTTAGATTTAGGCTACACTGACATATTTGCTGTGTAGGCTAAATGCCTCTTTACAGTAGGCTACTTTAAGAACTCTTGAGCACTTTTTGTTGTTGCAAAAAGCAGATATAAGAAGAACACAAATAATACAAATTCATATGACTTCTCAAGTCCAAGAGTGGAGAAACCGAATCAGTTTAAACCTAACGCAGCGCGAGCGTCCGAGCGAGCGCGGCTTCTGCTGTGCACGTTGCACGGTTCGGTCGATAGATTAGGCGCAGCTTGTGCTCGAGTTTCAGTAACAGGAATGCACATCTTTTTTTAAATACCGAAATCCGAATTTACTTGTACTTCAAATTTTCACTGAGTTTGGGGGAAGAAAGGAAACCTCCAGGGACAACAATACAAAGGTATGAACGTCCGTTCACTCCCCCGACTTGTACAGGTTCTCCCTGACGCGCTTTCCTCACACTTAGGCGTTTCAGCATGGGCAAGAGAGAGTAGTTGCTACTCTGTGGAGAACAACAGAACATGGTCATGCGTCTTTCCGTCTTATTTCTTCTTTTCCTGTGTACGTGGGGCTTTTTGACCACTTCAGATTTCCAATGTCCAGGGATATGTATGTGCTCTCCCAAGACGATCAGATGCAACCGCGTGACTGAACTATCCCTTCCAGTAGCTCAAAGAGACTCATACAGGCAACTGTAAGTGATAACGCCTCATTTATCATCAGCTGGGTTAGGTAGCCTAACTGTCGTGTTTTCAGAAACGGGCTTCATAGCCTAGTTATATGTTCATATTGTAAATACTATTCATAAGAAAAATGCACTATACCTGGGACATAAAATAGCTTCTGTAGGGAGATTAAGCTCTTGGGGTGTGCTTTTGTGCACGTATCAATTGAGATCGACTATATATGTAGCTAAGCAACAGTTAGCCTAATTTATTAATCCACGCGCGTACTTGAAGGTATTCTATTCATTGGATCTAATAACCCCCTGAGACCCGGCTGAAAAAAAAGTTTAAGCATTTTAATTTTGGACATAATGCAAGTGTCGTGGATGACAAAACATGTTGAAAGTATTTTCAAAAATAGAATTTATAATTTTTTTATTGAATGTACCTTAGTAGTGTAGGTTTCAGCATAGTAGAATAGGCTATTGGCTATTGTTCTTGAGATTAAGACCAGATACAAATGTCCCCTACAGGGGACAAATATGAATTGCCGGGTCTAAGGAGGATAATAAATTACTGTAATTGTGTGAATTTTACTCCCAAAACCTTGCATCATGAATGATGAGTTATGTTACGCTTTTAGGCGGAAACTCTTTACATGACGTGAAATAGCTTATTTTTGACTTGTTCTTCATTATCCATACCATTTTGTTCATTAAATTGAACGACTCGCTGAAAGACCTGCGAGGGGTTTTCACATTTCATTTTAGTTGGTTTATCTCCGGTGGTAATGCGCGTGTAATTGTTGGCCAAGCAGCGCGTGCTGCTGCAGTAAGATCATAGCTCAAAAATAACTACGCACCACTTAAAGAAAGCAAACAATGCTTTTTTTAAAACCTGAGCTGTTAAATTGATTTGGAATTTTGTAGGTGTAGAATGGGAAGACAACATCACTTTTTTTTTTACTGTGTTACCAGTGTTAAGAGAAGAGGGGATGTAAGCTTTGAGCTGGTCATAAAGAACACATTGAGAGCCTTTGGAGCCAAGTTGCAACTAAGGAACATAATCGGAATCATGCTATGGGAACATAGTAGAACTTGGTTTTGGTACATTAGCATGGGATGCCCCCTTACCCTGACTTATTGGCAAGCAGATACAAAGTCAAGAGGACCCACACCCTATTAAATGAATGATTTGTTCTATTTGTGGGAAAACACTTTATAAGCCTAATACAAAATCGCAAAAAACTATGATCAAGTAAAGCAATTATCTCACTGGCAAATAATTATATTCTAGGAGCTGGTGGCCATTTTAACCAATATTGTGGCTTTACTGTAACAGACAGCACACTGTATCACTGGATTAATGTCAATATACCAGTAATGGTAGGGTATGTATGCACACAAAAAAAAAGACAATATACATAGACAGTCTTCAAACAATGCAATTAAAGGGAAACTTGACCTTGTATGTTTATTATGTACCAGAGGATGAAAGGAAAATATGTTCTTCAATTTAAATCCGCTCTTCTTCATCATTTAATGCGGAGGGCCACTGTGGCTGTTTTCTCTCTTGTTACTGTAGCGACCAAGCTCAATGGGTGAACATCTTTTACAGCAATATTTTCTGCACACAAAAAGATGAACATGTCTTGTTCTGAAAGTGTCAAAGGTCTGAAAGGGTATGTGTGACTGTGTGTTCCGAGAGTTTCATTCTGCTAGAGAACCCATCTCCACGGGTCAGTGAATGTGCACTGCGTTTGTACAGTAGATTGACTGCCCTGTGTGTGTGTGTGTGTGTGTGTGTGTGTGTGTGTGTGTGTGTGTGTGTGTGTGTGTGTGTGTGTGTGTGTGTGTGTGTGTGTGTGTGAATGTAATCCATCTGTCATTTTCAGCAAGGCACTTACACTGGAAACCTTTTTCTTCAAAACTTAATGCAAAAAGGAAACCATGAAGTATATCAAATTCAAAGACCCTTCTGTGGTCCCAAAACGAAGTGGGTTTGGACACTCAATAAGAGGCAAAGTTGCTTTTGAAATATTATGTGGGACCACTGATATGCCATTTGCTGGCATAATCAATTCATTTTGATCAAACTGAAATATTTGACAACACAAATAGCATTTCTTATTCCTCAGAGGAGGTTAGGATTTGAGCAATTCAATTAAACAGACATATTTTCACTTCAATTCATGGGGAGGTAATGCGTGTGTGGGTGTGTGTGTGTGTGTGTGTGTGTGGGGGGGGGGGGGGCATGCTGCACACTGAGAGTAAGCTAATTCTATTTGATATTATGTTTGAAGACCATCATGGCTCATTGAAGACTACAATTGGATTCATTAATTTAAACTGGCACAGCCATTGTCTTGGTGGGTACGAGCCCATTTTCTGTGTCAGTGATCTTAATTCATCACACCCCACCTCCTTTCCACTACCAGTCAAACCTTGTATCCAACAATGCAATTACAATATTACCAGACATTTTATGTCACCACAACTGCTTGGCTTCTCTCACTGCCGGAAACCACAAATGCCTATCTCAATTACTCTGGCTCTTTTATTTGCCAAACTCACACAGCCAGGGTCACCATGCCCTAGAACCCGCTTGGTTTAAGACATGTCTGAATAACATGATGCTTATCTGTTGCCAGAATATTTGGGTAAGAAGGAGAACCTTGTTGATTTAACAGTCCATATAGATTCTGCCTTTGTCTGTTGTCTTTGTGTGAGTTCCTTGAGTCCTCATGACATGAGACCTGGCAGAAAGAAAGTTTAAGTATTCAATTTGTTTTTGACGTAATACAAGTGTCTTGCATGGCATGTTGCAGTGAAAATATTTTTAAAAATATGAGTTATTTGACTTTTATTGAATTTCCCTTGCAGTGTAGGTTTCAGCATAGCACAATATATGGTTCTTGAGATTAAGACCAGAGACTCATGTCCCCCACAGGGGACAGAAATGAATTGCTAGGTCTCAGGAGGATAGCTCAAGCCATTGTTTCAAGGCCTGGAATAGATGTCGCTCTGAGGATTTGATTAGCTTGCCACCCTCCCTCCTTCCACAGAATTCTTACAGCCTACTTCAGAGGGTAGATTTACCATTCAGATAAATTGGTTTACATCTCGCCATCAATTTCCATTGCTGTGTCTTTTTATTTTGTTTCAAGATTTATTTTTTCAGTATCATTTATCTTTGAATGACACAAGTTGCAGGAGCCAGAACCACAGAAAAGATTAGGTGACGTTTGAGTGGCCATGTCCAAATCATTCTGTATGAAAACTTTACCCAGTATCCCCACTCAAAATAACAATTTAAGGACAGTCCAGATTAACAACAGATTTCTTTCAGATGCTCTCAGACTGCTCAAGAGCTGTAAAATGTCATCTGACATATCGATGTGTTTCCAGAACTCAAACCACCTGTCAGTGACAAATTACATTTTTTTAAAACCAGTTTTTAACCAGGCTTTTGTTCCAATTGTGGGGATACTGGGTAAAGTTTTCCTACAGAATGATTTGGACATGGCCACGTGCCTCATCGCTGTTATCTCCTCAGCCAACGTTTGAGATGAAGTGAAGGCTGGCACTTCCCTCATGAAAAAGCTCAGTACAACTCTATGGGTCAGTGAATGTGCACTGCATTTGTGCAGTAGATTTACTGAGAGCACCGATTCCCCTGCTTTCCTCTCATAAAACCAAAAAAAAATAAAATAAACAACAACAACAACAAAATGGGGCCCACTGTCACAGTCGTGCTCCTGATGATCATGGCTACTGTCACAGTCGTGCTCCTGATGCTTATGGCCACTGTCTGTTCCTTGCATGCTCTACTCAAGCTGATGAATGACAAATCATGGATTTCCCCCTCTAAACTGGTGCCCCTAGCCACTCTCTAACGTGATCAACAATGATTGCTTTGCTGGTGTTAGAAATTTTAAATGAGGTGTGTGTGTGTGCGTGTGTACCTGTACTTGTCTCATCGCTGTTACCTCCTCTGCAAACCTTTGATAGTGCACACACTCCAAAGAAAAGCAGGCTGCCATCTGGCACTTCCCTTCAGGTCCACTGAGCTTCTCACTGGTGACCTTGGACCAGTGAACTTCATGCACAGGCTGCAGTTCCATTATTGACAAGAGGAGGTCTCTGGGGTACGATCAGACCAGTACAATTCGGTCGGCCAAAAGCCACCCTCGCTGGGCAATGGCCAAGTATGCCCATGCCCCGCCGTGACCTTGGGATGCATTCTCACACTGGAACCGCTCCCTAATAGGATGATTAACCAAATCATTTTCAACCAACTTTCAGTTTAAATATGAGCACTATTAAGACCTAATTATTGTTTTTTTCTTTATTTTCAGGTGGCCTTATTGATCACCTCTGTAAAGCACTTTGTTCTACTTTACTATATGAAAGGAGCTATATAACTAAAGCTATTATTATTGTAACCATCTTTCAAAGACTGCAGACCTGGAACAATGGCTACTCAGCTGAGCTGCTAGCACCATTACAAATAATCAATTGTGACAGACTGGGGGAGTTAGCTCTCAGATGTATTGTTTTGGTCCTGAAAAGGTTTGCTTCTTTGCCAGCAGCAATATAAAACAGAACTTTAATTCTCTTAGAGATTCAGGAACTATTGTTGCAGAAAAAGTCTTACATTATTCTTATAAACAATTTATGAGTGGACACAAGAGATTCTTGAAACATTAAAAAAAATTTTTTTTTAATGCAAAACAAGTGCACACTGCATGCTATGTGTGTATGACAGCATTGGCCAATGCAATATGAATAGTAATACACTCATTAGCCCACATTGAGGTGTGATCAGATTCTGATATGAAAAATGAACCGAAGGTAAACGCTCGCTTTTTGTCAGGAGAAAATTGGTGTTTGGGGCCTATTGGAGTGAAAGCCATTGTGCTTCATCTGTTAAACTCATCATCTGGGACTGCGAATCAACAGCCTTCCATTCTATTGAGTATGCTTGTTAAGTAGGCAAAATGTTCTCAAAATGCATTATACTTAAAATCCCTGGCTGATATACAGTACTGTGCAAAAGTCTTAGGCACATGTAAAGAAAATCTGTAAGGCGAAAATCCTTTAAAAAATAATTAAATTAAAAGTTTCTAAATATCAAACAATTGACTATAAAGAACAGTAAACAATAAAAAACTGAATCAAATCAATATTTGGTGTGACCACCCTTTCCCTTTAAAACAGCATCAACTCTCTTAGGTACACTGTTGTTCGGTTTTATAAGAAAATCAGCTGGTAGATTGTTCCAAGCATTTTGGAGAACTTGCCAACTTCTGCAGACTTTGGCTGTCTCGCTTGCTTCTGTCTGTCCAGGTAATCCCAGACAGCCTCGGTGATGTTGAGAACAGGCCTCTGTGGGGACCATACCATCTGTTGCAGAACTCCTTGTTCTTCTTTTCTCTGACGAACGTTCAATTAAGTTTTTGGAAAATCAATATTTGGAAATCTACAATTTGCTCTTTTCTACTGACACACTAATGCAGAAGACAAAAAATAAACATCTAAGAAAAAATCTACATAAGAAATCTAGGGTGCCTAAGACATTTGCACAGTACTGTACTTATTTCCGGGTTTTCGCTGATAGTAACATGGGAGATTTTTTTTTGCATTCTGCATGTTGTGTACTACATGTACACAGTATGCTAGTACACAGGACACAGTGGATAGGGCTATGATTCGGACACAGCCCCAGACCACATAGTTTCCCTTTTTTCTTCCATCTCAGTATATATGGGTATAAACAATAAAATGGGTATGAACAATGGGTATAAACAATTTAAAAAACAAAGATATCTTCAAGGCTTTATAAATGTCCATTGTCTTTACTGCTTTTCTGTTTTTCAGTCTTAAAATAATGTGCCATTTCTACTTTAAATTGTTGTATATTTGGCTTCTACTTGGCCCATTTGCATTTATGAACAAAATATTATAAAAAAATGTAATAAATCATCATAAATCTCATCATTTTCATTAAAAAATATAATGTCTTTTTTATCAAGGCATTTGTTTTTGCCACACAACATTTTAAATAAATCTTCAACATCTAACCAAAACAGTTTGACACATACACACTCATTAACATTATGACAGGTTGATTCATTGCTACTTTCACAGAAATGATCATTTGCATTAACTGTTTGTCAAGACTCCACAGGTAGCACAGACACCATTGGATTGGAAACAAAGTCATTGAAACCATCATGACTAACAGAGCCAGAGCTCTCTCTCTTTTCCTCAACAAAAATAAAATAGTGGATTCACTGACCCATGGAAAATATTAAATCGGAAATACAAGAAGTATAATGTCATAATGCCTTAGCATCTTAGGCATCAAGTGGTATAAATAATAGCTATCAAGTGCTATAAATGCATCAGTTCTGAGAGGCAATCGGATATGTCTTATAATACATATATTTGAAAGGAATTGCGGAAATAGGATACATTGGTGACATGTGGGAAAACAGATAACTGATGATATAATTCAGACACTTGCACAGTCCTTTCATTCGTTTTATTGCTGAGCCGTACAGCCCATTAGCTATATGTACTTTAATTCAGACACAAAGCTGTTTTGTCTGTTTAAAATTAAGACAGTGAACTGCTGCCAAGCTCGGTACTGAAACTTTTTTATAACACAGACACCCTTTAGGCCTTTTAAAGATTTTGCCCAATTGTTCAAGGAAAATGTCAGATTTAAAAGGCCTACAATGGTTTAAAGATGTTTTATTCTCCTCTCATTCAGAGAATTCAGTGAGATTGAATTAAAGTTCTTGAAATTGAAGCCAGGTTACAGTAGGCTTGGTTCCAGTGGGCGGGGGGGGGGGGGGGGTGTTGGGGGGGTTTCTGTCCGTCTTCATGTTGACTTTATTTCCCAGGGCTCTCACTCATCTGTCTCTGAGGCGCATCGCCAGCCATGCCTTTGAGGGACTGGGCGGGGTCCTGAGCATGTGAGTAGGCTGCTCCTCCAATGAGGCACTTGACTTTGTCAGAGTTTGTTTTATGCACATATCAGACCAGAGGAAAGTTCAGTACGTTTGTGTAAACTAATTTCTGCTGCAGTACCACCCATGCAAGGCCGCGCAGTAGCCTACCACCCACACAGACTGGTCGGAGGGCATATGCTGAAAATCAGGTCATTGTGCAGGGGTGGGGGGGGGGGGGATTTGCTAGAGATTATGAGTGTGGTCCAGGGGGGATGCCTGGGGGGAATTGCGATATCACAATGGACACTTGTGTTTTAGTGCCTGCACCTCCACCCTCTAATGTAAAGCCCCTCTCTCTGTGCAAGTGCCTGCACCTCCACCCTCTAATGTAAAGCCCCTCTCTCTGTGCAAGTGCCTGCACCTCCACCCTCTAATGTAAAGCCCCTCTCTCTGTGCAAGTGCCTGCACCTCCACCCTCTAATGTAAAGCCCCTCTATCTGTGCAAGTGCCTGCACCTCCACCCTCTAATGTAAAGCCCCTCTATCTGTGCAAGTGCCTGCACCTCCACCCTCTAATGTAAAGCCCCTCTATCTGTGCAAGTGCCTGCACCTCCACCCTCTAATGTAAAGCCCCTCTCTCTGTGCAAGTGCCTGCACCTCCACCCTCTAATGTAAAGCCCCTCTATCTGTGCAAGTGCCTGCACCTCCACCCTCTAATGTAAAGCCCCTTTATCTGTGCAAGTGCCTGCACCTCCACCCTCTAATGTAAAGCCCCTCTATCTGTGCAAGTGCCTGCACCTCCACCCTCTAATGTAAAGCCCCTTTATCTGTGCAAGTGCCTGCACCTCCACCCTCTAATGTAAAGCCCCTCTCTCTGTGCAAGTGCCTGCACCTCCACCCTCTAATGTAAAGCCCCTCTCTCTGTGCAAGTGCCTGCACCTCCACCCTCTAATGTAAAGCCCCTTTATCTGTGCAAGTGCCTGCACCTCCACCCTCTAATGTAAAGCCCCTCTCTCTGTGCAAGTGCCTGCACCTCCACCCTCTAATGTAAAGCCCCTTTATCTGTGCAAGTGCCTGCACCTCCACCCTCTAATGTAAAGCCCCTCTATCTGTGCAAGTGCCTGCACCTCCACCCTCTAATGTAAAGCCCCTCTATCTGTGCAAGTGCCTGCACCTCCACCCTCTAATGTAAAGCCCCTCTCTCTGTGCAAGTGCCTGCACCTCCACCCTCTAATGTAAAGCCCCTTTATCTGTGCAAGTGCCTGCACCTCCACCCTCTAATGTAAAGCCCCTCTATCTGTGCAAGTGCCTGCACCTCCACCCTCTAATGTAAAGCCCCTCTATCTGTGCAAGTGCCTGCACCTCCACCCTCTAATGTAAAGCCCCTCTATCTGTGCAAGTGCCTGCACCTCCACCCTCTAATGTAAAGCCCCTCTATCTGTGCAAGTGCCTGCACCTCCACCCTCTAATGTAAAGCCCCTTTATCTGTGCAAGTGCCTGCACCTCCACCCTCTAATGTAAAGCCCCTCTCTCTGTGCAAGTGCCTGCACCTCCACCCTCTAATGTAAAGCCCCTCTCTCTGTGCAAGTGCCTGCACCTCCACCCTCTAATGTAAAGCCCCTCTATCTGTGCAAGTGCCTGCACCTCCACCCTCTAATGTAAAGCCCCTCTATCTGTGCAAGTGCCTGCACCTCCACCCTCTAATGTAAAGCCCCTCTATCTGTGCAAGTGCCTGCACCTCCACCCTCTAATGTAAAGCCCCTTTATCTGTGCAAGTGCCTGCACCTCCACCCTCTAATGTAAAGCCCCTTTATCTGTGCAAGTGCCTGCACCTCCACCCTCTAATGTAAAGCCCCTCTATCTGTGCAAGTGCCTGCACCTCCACCCTCTAATGTAAAGCCCCTTTATCTGTGCAAGTGCCTGCACCTCCACCCTCTAATGTAAAGCCCCTCTCTCTGTGCAAGTGCCTGCACCTCCACCCTCTAATGTAAAGCCCCTCTATCTGTGCAAGTGCCTGCACCTCCACCCTCTAATGTAAAGCCCCTCTATCTGTGCAAGTGCCTGCACCTCCACCCTCTAATGTAAAGCCCCTCTATCTGTGCAAGTGCCTGCACCTCCACCCTCTAATGTAAAGCCCCTCTATCTGTGCAAGTGCCTGCACCTCCACCCTCTAATGTAAAGCCCCTCTATCTGTGCAAGTGCCTGCACCTCCACCCTCTAATGTAAAGCCCCTCTATCTGTGCAAGTGCCTGCACCTCCACCCTCTAATGTAAAGCCCCTCTCTATGTGCAAGTGCCTGCACCTCCACCCTCTAATGTAAAGCCCCTCTCTATGTGCAAGTGCCTGCACCTCCACCCTCTAATGTAAAGCCCCTCTATCTGTGCAAGTGCCTGCACCTCCACCCTCTAATGTAAAGCCCCTTTATCTGTGCAAGTGCCTGCACCTCCACCCTCTAATGTAAAGCCCCTCTATCTGTGCAAGTGCCTGCACCTCCACCCTCTAATGTAAAGCCCCTCTCTCTGTGCAAGTGCCTGCACCTCCACCCTCTAATGTAAAGCCCCTTTATCTGTGCAAGTGCCTGCACCTCCACCCTCTAATGTAAAGCCCCTCTATCTGTGCAAGTGCCTGCACCTCCACCCTCTAATGTAAAGCCCCTTTATCTGTGCAAGTGCCTGCACCTCCACCCTCTAATGTAAAGCCCCTTTATCTGTGCAAGTGCCTGCACCTCCACCCTCTAATGTAAAGCCCCTCTATCTGTGCAAGTGCCTGCACCTCCACCCTCTAATGTAAAGCCCCTCTCTCTGTGCATGTGCCTGCACTGACACACACACTCCAATGTAAAGCTTTTACTAATATTGTTTAGGAGAGCAGGTTTCACTTTCTTAAAGGAGCTATATGTAATATTGACACTGAGCGTTTAAAATGGGTACTGCAAATTCACAATATTGGAGAGAGTTGTCTCCGCCCGTCCCCTCCTCCCCAGACTCGAAGCTCACGCGGGTTGCCAGGTTGAGGACACTGAACGAACACAATCCTCTCGCCTTCTAGTATGTTCCCCCTTATTGAGATGCAGGGCCTTTATTTTTTGCATGTCTTGCGTTTGGCACATTGGCGGTAGAGGTCAGGACATGGAGACTGCTTCCCTTCCATTTCTGCAGCAAGCAGTAAGCTCCGATTAGAGCTAGGGAGTTATTTTCACTTGTCGCCTTCTCCCTTTGCTTAGCTCTAATTTCTGTCCCTTTGTTGGTGTTACCTCCGAGGCAGCCCCTCCTCTCATTTCGCGTTATCTCATTGTTAGCTTGTTGCAGTTTCCGAGCTCAAGATTCTTTGCTCTTGCGTGCCGTCCGCCTGGTTATACGGGTCAATTTCTGTTATGCCCCTTTTTCCTAGTTC
Organism: Synaphobranchus kaupii; assembly: GCA_029718625.1. NCBI lineage: Eukaryota > Metazoa > Chordata > Actinopteri > Anguilliformes > Synaphobranchidae > Synaphobranchus > Synaphobranchus kaupii. Next base: position 50,102,266 of record CM056380.1, on the reverse strand, counting down.
CCGTATTATTTCCCTCCAGTCGAGAGTGGGAACTAGGTTATTTGAGTTGTCATTTAAATTCCCTTAAATAAGGGGTCTCTCCGTCTCAGTGGCTCTTTGAGCTTATAGAATCTCTTCGCTGCGTGTGGCCCCTTCGAACCTCACACGTCACGTCCCCTCACATATACATATATATATATTTAAATCTTTAGCTAGCTAGCTAAATGAAAACGATGTTGAACTGTTGGCTGTCGGAGTGCCGGAGTACATCTGGTTGTTCGTAATGGGCAGTGGGCGGAGTCAACTCTGAGAATAGTGAATCACACAGGCCAAAACAAATACAGACATTCCGACCCGGAATGGAAATTTCAAAGGAGAACACACTGGCTGTAGCATTGTTGTCGAGAATCCAGTATTTCGACTTAGTATGTTTCCTTAATGTCTGATGACATATCATGGTCATTTTATGATTTAGTACAGTAAATGTGTTACATATAGCTCCTTTAACCCATCAACCTCTTACTGAGACTTACCTTTAATGATTTAGTACAGTAAATGTGTTACATATAGCTCCTTTAACCCATCAACCTTTTACTGAGACTTACCTTTAATGATTTAGTACAGTAAATGTGTTACATATAGCCCCTTTAACCCATCAACCTCTTACTGAGACTTACCTTTAATGATTTAGTACAGTAAATGTGTTACATATAGCCCCTTTAACCCATCAACCTCTTACTGAGACTTACCTTTAATGATTTAGTACAGTAAATGTGTTACATATAGCTCCTTTAACCCATCAACCTCTTACTGAGACTTACCTTTAATGATTTAGTACAGTAAATGTGTTACATATAGCTCCTTTAACCCATCAACCTCTTACTGAGACTTACCTTTAATGATTTAGTACAGTAAATGTGTTACATATAGCTCCTTTAACCCATCAACCTCTTACTGAGACTTACCTTTTATGATTTAGTACAGTAAATGTGTTACATATAGCTCCTTTAACCCATCAACCTCTTACTGAGACTTACCTTTTATGATTTAGTACAGTAAATGTGTTACATATAGCTCCTTTAACCCATCAACCTCTTACTGAGACTTACCTTTAATGATTTAGTACAGTAAATGTGTTACATATAGCTCCTTTAACCCATCAACCTCTTACTGAGACTTACCTTTAATGATTTAGTACAGTAAATGTGTTACATATAGCTCCTTTAACCCATCAACCTCTTACTGAGACTTACCTTTAATGATTTAGTACAGTAAATGTGTTACATATAGCCCCTTTAACCCATCAACCTCTTACTGAGACTTACCTTTAATGATTTAGTACAGTAAATGTGTTACATATAGCTCCTTTAACCAATCAACCTCTTACTGAGACTTACCTTTAATGATTTAGTACAGTAAATGTGTTACATATAGCTCCTTTAACCCATCAACCTCTTACTGAGACTTACCTTTTATGATTTAGTACAGTAAATGTGTTACATATAGCTCCTTTAACCCATCAACCTCTTACTGAGACTTACCTTTTATGATTTAGTACAGTAAATGTGTTACATATAGCTCCTTTAACCCATCAACCTCTTACTGAGACTTACCTTTAATGATTTAGTACAGTAAATGTGTTACATATAGCTCCTTTAACCCATCAACCTCTTACTGAGACTTACCTTTAATGATTTAGTACAGTAAATGTGTTACATATAGCTCCTTTAACCCATCAACCTCTTACTGAGACTTACCTTTAATGATTTAGTACAGTAAATGTGTTACATATAGCTCCTTTAACCCATCAACCTCTTACTGAGACTTACCGTTTATGATTTAGTACAGTAAATGTGTTACATATAGCTCCTTTAACCCATCAACCTCTTACTGAGACTTACCTTTTATGATTTAGTACAGTAAATGTGTTACATATAGCTCCTTTAACCCATCAACCTCTTACTGAGACTTACCTTTAATGATTTAGTACAGTAAATGTGTTACATATAGCTCCTTTAACCCATCAACCTCTTACTGAGACCTTTTATGATTTAGTACAGTAAATGTGTTATATATAGCTCCTTTAACCCATCAACCTCTTACTGAGACTTACCTTTAATGATTTAGTACAGTAAATGTGTTACATATAGCTCCTTTAACCCATCAACCTCTTACTGAGACTTACCTTTAATGATTTAGTACAGTAAATGTGTTACATATAGCTCCTTTAGCCCATCAACCTCTTACTGAGACTTACCTTTAATGATTTAGTACAGTAAATGTGTTACATATAGCTCCTTTAACCCATCAACCTCTTACTGAGACTTACCTTTAATGATTTAGTACAGTAAATGTGTTACATATAGCTCCTTTAACCCATCAACCTCTTTCTGAGACTTACCTTTAAGGAAAAGTAAATAATTGATGAATAGGCATAAATTAAATTAAGAAAAATGTAATATAAATTCAATATATCACTATATTTTCATAATGAATGCATGTTCACTGCAGCTAGTGCAGAGTTTATTTTACTTATGTGTGTGTGTGTGTGTGTGTGTGTGTGTGTGTGTATGTTGTATTATTGTTTTAGCCATACATTGTTGTTGTATTTTATGTAAAAATATTCTATTCTACGCTTATTTATTACTGTAATATATTTTATTTATCATATAATTATCAAATACTCATTTAATTGGTGTGTTTTTTGTGTGTGTGCGAGTTTTTTTTTTGGGGGGGGGGGGGGGGGGGGGCTTATATTCTAAAATGGTTTGGCACTAATGGATAATTCCCTGCATCTGAACAAAGCCTATTCCTTGAATCACCTTTTGTTATATCGCTTTGGCATACAAAATGCAAGAAATTGAATACTGCCATGCAAGTATTTCAATTGTGTTTCCAATTTTATTCCTCCATATAGATCCTCACTAACCAAATATGCAGCACCAAATCCCATTTATATTCAGGTGGACCGTCAGCCCACTGAAGGCCAGTTGCTTTATTTTGTCAGAAGATAAGACCCGAAAAGCCCCCAAGATGTAGGTCTCAGTGAAGCGCTGTTTTACATATGCATGGGCTGGTGTGATGGTGCTAGGTCAAATTAAGAGGCACTCAGACAGAGAGCAGCAAATTGAATTGGATGCAGGCTTTATTTCCAATGAGGAGCGGAGGGTAAGAGTGCTGAACAGCGCACTGTAGCCGTCTGTGGTCTGAAGTACCCTGTGGCCAGGTACAGTACTTCTAAATATTACACATCAATGCTGTTTGCACATCAATGGACTCACTTTGAGATGTGTAGATGAACTTGCGCAGCATGCTACCGACCAAGAGTTTTTCGCCTGTCTCTCTCACCTCTCCACCTCGGAGAGGGCTAGAATTCAAATTCTTCCTGTTGGGACTGATTTACACCAGTCCCTCTAACTGCAATCTAAGCACAGAGGCATTTGAATTGTGATGTCATTTGAGAAATAACTTTTAATCTGAGAACCATGAACGATTTTCATTGCTATGGAAATTACACTAGTTCCACTGTTGTTGTTGTTGTTGTGTGTGTGTGTGTGTGTGTGTGTGTGTGTGTGTGTGTGTGTGTGTGAGAGAGAGAGAGACACACACACACACACACACACACACACACAAAGAGAGCAAGAGAGTGACCATTGAGTGCATGTGGTCCTCCAATTCAACAAACTGTATATAAAAAGTTGTAAGATTGGTGGAATTTTACTTTAACAAGTGCAACACCTGGGTTGATTAAATGTAGCCTTACCACTGTGTGACTGCAAACAGAACCTGACATCCATTTCAGGACAGATTTGACTCACAGTCTTGGGTTACGAATGGTTTTGGGGTCCTGTGTCATGACTTTCTTGTGCTGTGTATTTTTCAGTGAAATCAGACTGAGTGCCTCCCTGGAGATCATAGAAACCCTGGCATTCCACAGCCTCCCCAATCTCTCAGAGATGTGAGTGTCTCTCCACCCTCAGCATAGATGGCCATAACAAGCTAGTTTTACCTTTCACGGTGTCTAACAGTGTTACTTTTTCATTTTATATTAATTTTGATTTTTAAAAATTGGGGCACAAACTTTGAACTGGAATACTGTGAATATGAACCTAAATATGATGGTTATGACTCCAGCCAATGCTGGACGCTTACCGGTACAACAACACCTTGTGGTGGAAGTGTCTGCCCTGACATCTGTAGGTTATTGGTTTAAAAGGCCCACTCACATGGGCATTCTCTTCCTGGTTTTAGTGTCTGAAAACACCCACAAAACATTAGGAAAGAGCAGTGATGTACGTTTAAAAAAAAACAAAAAAACAAAAACAAACCCCGCCCCCAGCCTTTTGGCTCAGTCTCAAAGAGGCAGATTTGGCGGGCTCAGGTTTATATTTCGCAACGTCATCTGATAATTATTCAAAAATATACGTCACGTCACGTGGAAAATCGTTTTACTAAAGGCCAGATTCAGAGTTGAGATAAGCACGCGCAAATGGGACTTTTTCCTGAAATTCCGCATAGCTTAAGCTATTTGTGATTCAGACATTTGACTTATACTTATCTGCTGTTTTAAGCGTCTCTCCAGTGTATATGTGGCATTACGCGCGGGGTGGAGATTTGATGAAAATTAGGCATGTCTGCAAGTCGTGCAAGATACGCGTATTCAGAGTTTTCACTTAATCATTTCTGTGCAACTTTGTTCGGGAAAAAACGGTGGTTTATGTCTAGCGCCGCCAATAGATTATTATGAAAAATACAGCATCTTTCGCATAAATGGATATTAGAACGAGTGCATGTTATTTGAACATAATATTGGTCATATTTTCCTTTGTATAGCTAACTTGCAATTATCAAAGAACTGTCATAAAAAGAAATATATGTTAAAGTAGGCTATGATTGACCATCTGGTATATCATACCAGACAAATATTAAATGGAGTAATTGATAGACAGTGTCTGGATCATATTCGCTTTGACAGAGAGACGATTTGTGTCAGCACAGCTTCTCCAAAATTATTAAGTTGAAGACGTTGCATATACTGTAGTCTATTGTGTTCAACCACCATAGGCTACATGACTTTATTAGGTAAATTGCTAAAAAAATATTAGATTTTTTAATCGTTTTTTTCCAGTAAATACAAGGATTTATTTGTTTACTTAAAAATATCGCATGCAACCACTGTCCAGCGATTATTTCTTTTGATTGTGTGATGGGTATATTCATGTTGTCAATAGGAGCTATGATAATTTTATCAATGCGACGGATTAATATGTTCACTGCCTTCCCCATCAGGCAAGAGTAACTACGATGCACAAAGGTACGATTTAACAAAGGCAAATGCGGTTATTAAAGGCAATGTCACTGACACGTTGAAAATGTATACCCCCACAAACATTTTTTTTGTATCAAGCTGGCAACCCAGGGGGCAGGTACAAGAAACAGGTCATTAGAAAATCATGCCCTGTGCCCACCCACATTTTGAGACACGCTCCCGCATAGTGCAGGTTAGAATATGACGTATCTCATCCCACTTTTATTTATTTATTTTTTTACAATGCCCCAGCCACTGTCAAAAAGACACTATACAGGAAATAGAAAAAAATAGACCAAGCATGAACCCCAAAAAAGCCCAAGCCTGAACCCCCAAAAATCAAGCAAGTGAGGTAAAAAAATAAAACTCCCCAATGGGAAGAAAAAACACCCAAACAGTAGTGTGGTCCAGGAACACCAGCTTATCCACAGAATGCTCTTTTCATTCAAAGCGTTTCCCCAGCAATCTAATGCAGAAAAAATGCAACTGCCATGTCTCCTCTGGTCAGTTCTGAAACTGCAATCCACCCAGCAGCTGTGTCCAATAACTGTGAGACATGTCAGGTTGTGCATTGCACAGTAAAGTGACTGCTGACTGCATGCATTTTTTATAAGATGCACACTAATCCGCACTGTTACAGTGATGGAATCGGCCTTCAGCTGCAACAGGGCAGAAACATTTGGAGAAAAATTAGGCTAAAGTTAATAAAAGAACCATCAACACTACACTAAACAGACTAACACTAATACAGGACACACAGATGACCAGTTATATTTTTAATTTCTTGAAGGACACAAAACAGTTGATGCAATTTCCTCTACAGGCAGCATACATAAGGGAAACTGAATTGGTTCCAGTATTAAATGTAATTTATGTCAGTTGAGTAAAGATTTAATACACTTAATCACTTCTGGCTCTGAAAAAGTATTCAATTTTGTCCAAAAGGTCAATTTGACAATAATATCTTGAGTGTTTTTTTTTTAAAACAGTCTTGTCAATGTGTGTAACAGTGTTAGCATGGAGTACAGGCAGACTCTTGAGATGAGACAGTTCAGACATGACACAGTGCAGGATAGGAGTGGCAGTGTAGTGTAATGGGTAGGGAACTGGGCTTGTAACCCAAAGGTTGCAGGTTCAATTCCTAGGTGGGACACTGCCGTTGTACCCTTGAGCAAGGTGCATTGCTTCAGTATATATCCAGCTGTGTAAATGGATAAATGTAATAAGTTGTAATAAGAAGTTGTGTAAGTCGCTCTGGATAAAAGCGTAAAAAAAATAAAAAAATAAATAGGAGTCAGACAGTCGTACAATGACAAGCCACAGATGACCTAAATTTCCTGTTTTTTTATCATATGTTCTTATGCTCTGCAGCCTGATCCAGAACACCAAGCGGTTGGCACACATCAGACGACAGGCATTCAGCAACCTCCCAAAGTTACAATACCTGTGAGAGCTTCCTGACACCAAGGGACTTGCTTAACTCACTTATTTGTGAAGAGCCAACTTGATGGGTGAAAGCAAATATTTAGAGGGAAAGACTCACCATATGTGCTAAATGTTTCATTTAAACCCTTCAACTTAGTAGCACCTGTGCTTTCTTAACCAATGCTAGAATTGTTGATATGTTGTTATCCAGGTTGGATTGACTCTATACGACCTCATTGTCGGTAATTAATGTTGATTTCATTCAGTTTTCCATCTGCTTGATTTACAGTTCGTAATTGGCTTTAATTAGCGATGAGATTTTGATTGGCATTGGAAAGCTTTGCGTCTGTGCATCTGTTTCATCTGCAGTCTGTTCTCTCATTTTTTAAGGGATTGACATTCTGCCTTCTCCCCATCGTTCCCCATCATTATCACTTACTGTATCAGTAAGGATTCACATCCACTCAATGGAGGATGAAACCTGCTGTTTTGTTTTGTCGGGAGATAATGATTTTTTTTTTTTGGTTTCGTATTTTCTTGAAAAGGAGCATCTCCAACACTGGAATCAGCCTGTTTCCTGACCTGTCAGCCATTTCTTCACTGCAGTCTCATTTTATCCTGTGAGTGCACGTGTCCTTGACTTCAACGTCACAATAAGCAGCAGAGATGGCATAAATACTGAACGGCATGCCGGAGTTAATATTCTGGGCCACTCAGGTTCTGTTTATGAAATTAATTTAGTGACTCATCATAAGCGACTTATCATAAACTACAGGTAATTAAGGGACTTGTCACACACATTCCTGAAAACGTTGAAGCAAGGCCATTACTCAGTGGTGTGTGGGGCTGGAGACTGGAGTGAATTGGTTTATAATAGTATCCTGACCTGTCTGTGGTCATAAATATTCTGTTATGAAAATGCACTGCTCTAGCCGTGGGGCATGAGGAAGAGGTCACGCTCATTCTTTCCTTTTCAGGGATATCTGCGATAACCTAAACCTTCAGTCAATTCCATCAAATGCCTTCCTTGGGATGACGAAGGAACATACAGACATGTAAGCATGTAGACCTTCTCCGCCCTGCTTCTCTTATTTATAAGGTTTACATGATCAGTAGTCTACTGCTGGTGCTATTCCATGTCACGATAGAAAACATGAAGAGTGTTAGATACAGGATACCACCAGCGGCCTAGTTTTTATTCAGTCTTCTAGCAAAAAGACAGTCCCACCAACAAGAACTCAGCCAGCCACATTTCAGGTTACGGGAATAATCTCAGTCAATAATTTACTTACCAGTCATTCTCTTATAGGTTGCTCTGTGAATAGAATTACAATCAGGTCTTTATCACAGTCAATTAGCATGTTGTTTATCCTAAAAGAGCAGCTATAGAGACACACTGTGGATTCCAGGTGAATTGCAGGCTACCACCACAGGCCGCAGAAAATGCAGTTACGGAATACGGATAAAATACATACATAGGATTGAATTATACCTTGTAGCCAGTAATACACTCAGGGCCTGATTTAATAAGATCTTTAGTGGGTGCAAAATCTTTTAGCACACACAAAACTAATAACACAACCAATGATTGGTGCAAAACAAATACCATAATCAATCATTTGTCATGTTATTGGTTTCGCGTGTGTTTTTGCACATGCTAAACGTTTTTGCACATGCTAAAGGTCTTTGTAAATCGGGCCCTCTGTATTTACATGCAAAAAAACCCAAAACAAGTCTTGCCAAACAAGGCTACCATCTGTTGCTCCTGACAACCCTGAAGACAAAGCCAGGGTTGTTCATGCAAGCAAAGATTAATTACGGGTTCCCAAACCTTTTCATAAAAAGTTTTATTCAGTCCATAGTTTTATTCAGTTAACAGTTTTATTCAGACCATAGCTTAGGCTGTGCAATGCAATGGATAGTTAACACAATATTTTATGATTGCATGACTAAAATAGGATATAATATTCTATATCTGCCATATTACTGTATATACCATGTAAAATAAGTAATAAATGACAGTGACTGTAATATTACCATTAATTTGTGAGCTGCTTTTTTGTAAATCGGATTTATTTTAAGTAAAAGTATGAAATGTGCATTATTTTTTAACTCTTTTTTAAAAATATGGAAATATAAAGCAAATATTCTGAAAAGGAAAAATAGTTAAGGTCCTTGGTTTCCTTGGCAGCTTATTATACAAGACTTTTACTGAACCAGGGGAATGAGCCCATTAATATATTTCTTTTGTTATAATGGGAAAACTATGCACTATTTATGGATACTGTAAATTGAAGTATTAACTCTATATTGACTCATACTATGTACATGCTTTTTGTGCTGCTTGCTTAAAGGATGAAAGTTTTCATTTTGTTTTGCTTTTTTCGATTTTCAGGAACCTTTACAACAATGGATTCAAAGAAGTACAGGATCATGCCTTCAATGGAACAAGGATCAATAAGCTGTATTTACATATTTCAACGTCTTATTTTTGAAGAATTGCTGTTATTGTATTAATAAGGGAATTTACAGTTTGAGTGGAATATGAAATGACAACTCTTGCTATCGAGTTAATTGTTTTTTATTTTAATTTTATTATTTCATTAATTTTCTCAGGGTATTAAAAAATAACAGAAAGCTGAAAATAATCCACAGCGATGCCTTTAAAGGTGGTTTTGGACCAAGTACACTGTGAGTGTGACCAATCTTTTTATTTCATCTATTTGGTTTACATTACTATTAGCTTCTTTTTAGTCCATGCACTCATTGACCAGTGTCCAGCTTGTTCCCTCTCCTTGACTAAACTGAGGCATACTGCTCTGAAATGTGTGTATAGACTAAACAGGCCTGTGCTAGTCTGGTGTGAATAGCAGCCGTTTCCATCGTTTTGCAGAGATGTTTCCTCAACAGCAGTGGAGGCCTTGCCGTGGCGCGGTCTGGACGCAGTGCTGGTGCTGGTGGCCCGTGAGGCGTACGCCCTGAAGAGCCTCCCGCCGCTCAGGGGGCTGGAGAGCCTGCAGGAGGCGCAGCTTACCTACCCCAGTCATTGCTGTTCCCTCAGGTGAGGTAGAGCTGGCCCTTTGGCCAATCGGACTAACCCACACCTGGCCGCCCTACACACAGACGGTCAATAGACCGTACCATAGCTGACGATATCAGGGAATCCAGTGAGGTGAGACATAAATTGAGTTAGCGTTGCCAGGGAGAGAGGTAACTCCTTCACTTTATCATGCAGTCGACTCCTCTGCGTGCCTGTCGGTTGCATTCGCCAGCTGCAGAAGCGCAGTTAGTTGTCTTCTTGCACAAAATGTATGTGCAGCTCAACTGACTGCACGTGTGGCGGACGGGCACACTAGTCATGCTGGAAATAAATAAGAACGGGATTAAAAGTAAAACGCACACACACACACACACACTCACAGTGTGAATGAGAGGAGGTAATTATGTCTGGATCTTGAATCTTTAATCTCAAGTCTAGATAGAGAAAATGCATTGTTGAGACGCATTAATAGTCTTCATAGGCATATTAATTAACTATAGACTATAGCCACAGATGTGACAAACACAGATTTATTTCCAATTATAGGATTCACGACTGAGAGCTGTTTCCTAAGAAATAAATCAAATTGAAAACACCACTATTAATTCACCACATACTAGGCATGCCGATGGCTATCTCAAACCTTTTTTGGCACTGAAAAAAAACTGCTGCTTCTTTTTCTCCTAGAGAAGCGACTCTCTTTTCTGGGTGGAGTAACAGATCAGCATTCTGCGAGGATGTCAGTCTGTTAGAAAGGTGAGCACATTTCTATCAGAAGATGATGCATTCCAGCTTCCGAACATTATAAAGCAGACAGTCTCCTGTCTTGTATATTTCTGTGACAGTACTAACCAACAAGGTCTGTGAGATTTTCTGTGTGTCTACATGTGCGCATGAGTGTGTGTGTGTGTGTGTGCGTGTTTTTGTGTGTGTGTGCATGTGTTTGGAGGGGTACCATGATGGCCTCCATCTGTAAGGTCACAAGTTATACTACCACAACAGTAAATCCACAGTGACGGATTGAGTGGCTCACTGATAGATGTTTGTAATTATAATGAACCTCATTCATTCTCCTGCTGCATCTTCTATCACAACAGCCACAGTATCTTAGTATCTGGCTGGCATAATGATTGAATAATTCCTCTTGAATTTGTGAGCGTGGGTTGTTCGACATTCACAGCCCCGTAGCAGTCTGAGATTAATAGATCTCTGAGGTGAGTAGATCTCAGATGTCTCTCCGGTTGATCGTTTGCTGTGTCGGTGTTCTCAGGATCCTGGCTCTGAGTGCGGACTCCTCCAGTACACCTCTGCTGGTGGACCTCCCCGTCACGTCCGGGTCCGTGGACCAAAGCCCAGAGGTCTACGGGAACATAGACCTCCACTATCCGGAGTTTGATTTCTGCAACTCCAGGAGGGTTCTCCGGTGCACGCCGGAGGCGGATGCGTTCAACCCCTGCGAGGACATCGTTGGCTTCAGTTTCCTGCGGGTGGCCATCTGGTTCATCAACGTGCTGGCCATTGCGGGCAACCTGACTGTGCTGCTGGTGCTCTTCACCAGCCGGAGGAAGCTGACCGTGCCGCGTTTCCTCATGTGCCACCTGGCCTTCGCCGACCTCTGCATCGGAGTCTACCTCCTCATGATCGCCGCCGTCGACCTGCGGACGCGGGGTGATTACAGCCGGCACGCCATCGACTGGCAGACGGGGCCCGGGTGCGGCGCTGCAGGCTTCCTGTCTGTGTTCGGTGGCGAGCTGTCCATCTACACCCTGACCACGGTCACCCTGGAGCGCTGGTACACCATCACCAACGCCCTGCGGCAGGACAGGCGGCTGGGTCTGGCCCGCGCGGGGGCCGTCATGGCGGCCGGCTGGCTGCTCTGCCTGGCCATGGCGCTGCTCCCCCTGCTGGGCATCAGCAGCTACGGGAAGGTGAGCGTGTGCCTGCCCGCCGACATCGACACGCCCTTCGCCCAGACCTTTGTCGTCCTCCTCCTCCTCCTCAACGTGGCGGCCTTCGGAGTCGTCTCCGCCTGCTACGCGGGCATATACCGGGCGGTGAGGAACCCGGAGTTCGCCGGCGGTAAGAGCTCGGATGCCCGGATGGCCAAGCGCATGGCGGTGCTGGTCTTCACCGACTTTGTCTGCATGGCTCCCATTTCGTTCTTCGCCATCTCGGCAGCCTTCAGGACACCGCTCATCACCGTCACCAGCTCCAAGATCCTACTGGTGCTCTTCTTCCCCGTCAACTCCTGCGCAAACCCCTTCCTGTATGCCATTTTCACAAGGGCCTTCCGGCGGGATGTCTGCACTCTCCTGGGGAGGCTGGCGTGCTGCAAGGGCAGGTACCGGACGGGGGTGTCCTCCTCCAACAACAAGGCCGGGAAGCGTAGCAGCGCCGAGGCGAATAACGGGGTCGCCCGCACGGCCCTGAAAATGTTCACTATGTCTCGGCAGGACCGGAAGGAGAACAACCGTGGGGAACGCTGATTGGATCGTCCGCTCTCACCAATCTGCGCTGTAGTTTATTCATTTGTCTTGTTTATTCCTTGCACTTTATTGAAATGGTGGAACATATTCTTCTGAAAATACAGTATAATGAAAGATTCATGAAAAAGGAAAATTGAAGGTAGTTTTGGAACAGCTCAGGAGCTGTAGGCCCGTGTTTTCGCTGACTCCACTGCTGGCTTGCCACATATAGTTTCTGGTTTCTTCCCTGGTTTTGTTCAAGTGAATTATCCTTCTTCGAATATCAATTCTTGTAAATATTGTACAGTTTATTACTATGTTTACATGTAAATTATGTTGGTTAAAGAAGTGCTTTCATGGAAATAGAATTAAATATTTTATTGTAAGTTAATTGCCTATGTGCAATTGTGCCTTTCCCTAAATATTTCCATAAAATATTTTAAAATAGGGAACATATAAAATTGCCTACCATAATGTATAATTTTATTAAAAATGACAAACCAAATAAGCAGTTGGGATGCTGCCAAAAATCTGAATATTGCATTTATCTTAAATAGACAAACTTGCCTCATATTCTGCGATAAAGGTGACGAAAACCTACAGCTAGGAGGGCTGATCTTCATGTTGAGTTCCTAGTTGTGTATTCATCCACTAAAATAAGAAAAAATACAGAGAGCGCCACCGTATGGACGACTGGCACATTAAAGGACAGTCAGTTTAGGGCCACGAGAATGGTTTAGAATTATGATATTTTAAACTTTAGACTACATTATCAAATTTGAAAGAGTATTTGTAAAGGATACACTTGAAAACAGATTGTAATGTTTGTCATTTGTTGATACGCACTTTAAAAATGTCTGTTGATGCCATGAAGTGTTTTGTTTTTCAAAATAAAAACAGTGTAAGCATTGTCTGCTATTAAACATTCAATTATGTTGTAGCGAAAAGTATTCGTTATTTTTTAAATAATATTTTGCCAGTATTCGCGGCTCTACAACTTGATGCCGATGACAGAGAGGGATTCCCAACGTGGAGGGCCCCCGCCCCCCCTGAAGAGAGCGAAATCCCGCCTCCTAAACTGGAATCTCGGCCAGTTCAGAGTGACGTCAAATAACAAAAGTTTATTTTGTTCAAGAGAACAAACGCAACGTGCAATCTCTATAACAGATCGAAGGGGGGAAACGGAACATTGTGTCTGGGTAAAAAGTTACTCATGGAAACAACATGGGTTTTTAATATCCAAGAAAATAGCAAGCGCTCTGCGTGATAACGCATAAGAGAAAGGCTCACATTCCTTCGTCTGAAGAATCGCAACTTTCAACGAAAGGTTCTTTTTATTTACAATTTACGAAGGGAGTTTACGTGGTCTGTTGGAAGTAAATTATATGCAATCCGCGATGTCACACACGGATTTCGAGAGAAGATCGTGGAGGATTAACGTTATCGTTCTCGTTGCATTAAGTTTCTGCAAATTGTCAGGGGGTCGGACAACTGGTAAGTTGCCATAAGTTTCAAAATCCTTTGATGGTTTTCTTCTTCGCTTCGTAGGCTACATTAAATGATGAGACCGGAGGATGAAGAAAATCAGGCCACCGTCTTCACCTTGTCATATATATATTTGCTGTCAACTTCTTTCTGTCTTTAGGATGAATGTTCTTTTTGCTTGTTTTGCTGACTTTACATTTCATTACAGACACATAGACTAGATCTGGTAAACTTACTTCTCCATGCTCAAATGTAGTCAGAAAACATCTGACAGCTATTTGTGAACTGAAGAATATATTATTTCCACTATGGCTGTTTTTGAATCGTGCTAGCCTACCACTGCGTTCCCTCCATACCATTGGTGCTTGAGTAATTAATCCCACATGCGTTTTTGCCATCATGTGTTTTGTGTTTTTCTTTTCACAAAAGCGCAAACAGGTGGGATTCATTTGGTGAGTCTGAGAAAAAACCTGGCACAACTTTTACAATTGCTCATTTTCATCGTAAATGTTAAAAAAAATCACAGCGCGCGTTCTTTATTTGGCTATCGCACGGTGTTTTTTAAAGCAGTTGAACCAGTAGACGAAGGAAAACGGCAAACCTCAAATTCCTTACGTGGGGGGGTGTAAGCAACTGAAGGCAGACCCGTTCACACAGAGCAGACCCGTTCACACAGAGCAGACCAGTTCACACAGAGCAGACCAGTTCACACAGAGCAGACCAGTAGACAAGCTACAGATTTAGATTAACTGGACAGTCAAGCGGAAAATAGCCTACAGTTTCTAGATGGACTATACTGCAAAGAAAGAAGTCATTATCTGCCCACAAATAATCGGACTGAAATCATTTAAAAATACTTATTAAGCCATAAATCTACAGTAGGCAACAGGTCATTGGTTTGCAGTTGTTATGCGTTATTAGTAGGCAGGAGCGGTCGGCTAGAAAAACCAGCCGCCCTCCACAACACAGAGAAACTGTCGGAAACTCACGTGCAATTAGGATTAAAGCCACTTTATTGAGGTAACAGGAAAGGCCACTTTTAAGGTCCCCCAGAAGTGGATAAATCATTCAAATAACTTGCATTGAAACTCTTAATTGTGTTATGAAGTGATATGAAGAAAGTAATTGGATGTGATGGGAATTGTCAGGGAGCTGACCCTGGGTACTATTATTCCAGGGACTATATGCCCTCTGTGAAATTGACTGCGCAGTACTCATTTCAGACAATGTTTTGGACCTATTATTTCTGGAATTAGTGCATCATCCATGGAATTTAACTTTATTACAGTGTGTTTAACACATTATTAGATTTGATTGGCACATTTATACTAATGCACATATAAATAAGTACATACCCATTGTTTCACTGATTATCCACGGCACCAACCATATCCAGTTATGTGATTTAGTCCTGGAAAACACTGCCAGAGAGTAACTGATGCAGTGTTGAGAGTTAACGACTTCTAGAACGAGGCGGGTAAAATGTTTAAGCTGTAGACGTGACATCTAACTGCAATGGCCATTGTACTGAATTTTGAATTCTGAAGTAATAAACAATGTAGAGTAGAACCTCCTGCTTGTGTTGGAAGGATTCATGTCTATTGCTGCACTATAGGCATTATACACAGAGTGGATAGTAGTCTGAAACAGGTAATGAACAGTCAAAGAAGGGCTATAGCTACTTGCGCTTTGTGTGTTCAGCTCAGGTTGGCCCACTCCTTTCTCTGTGGTTTGTACTAGTGTCCCGTGCATCAAGCAGCTTGCATATATCCACCATGTTAATGGAATACTGATTACAGCCTCTGCTGTTATACTGTTTGATTTACCACTCTGCTTACTGGCTTCACACTGTGATGGTGGTTCATGAGCCTAACATAAAGTGTAGTGAAAGAGTATACATTCTGCAGTATTTTAGCCTCAATCTTTGGTTTAAAGATTCGAAATTGGCACTCATTCTGAAGAGTATAAGATTTCCCACTATGTGTTATTTGATCCAGAGAATTATTCACAGTATATCTTCAACTGACGCACTACCAGTGTAACGTTTTATAGCTCTACATAATGGGTTTGTAGCTTATTGGTCTGACATGATATGAAGAATGAAAATGCTGCCTTTTCATGTTGATGTTGATGGGAATTTGCTTGGTGCAGCTGGCCCGAAATCAGACATTTTCACGCTGGAACATTGCTGTCAGAGCAACGTGCTTCCTGTGATAGCCGAGTACTGCAGGGAGAACGGCAGGAATTTCCTTCCCCCTGTAGTGAAAGTTCTCTGTCTTTCTAGTGAACTTAAAGTGGGAGGAACAGGAATATTTTTGGGCAGGGTCAGTCCAGGGAGAGCTGGAAATAAGAATGGACACATGCGCACACACACGCAAACGTGCGCATACACACACGCACGTCGCATGCACACATGCACACACATACATTTAATACTTTTATTTATGTCCACATACAGAAAGAAACATCAAAGGACATAAACAATGGAGACACGCAATACAGAATAATGATATGGACACTTGTAGGTTCATTACCCGCGTGAAAAGGGTCTGTAAAAATCATATGTTGATTAGTATTATTATATATTTGTATACAATTCTTATACCATCTCTCAATGTTTTTTTTATAGGGAGTATTATGTATGTTAGGGAACTATTTAATTTTAGTATGAAATGTGTATGCTAGTTCTCTACCACATGTTCCACATTTGTTAGCAAATACACGTACATCGTGACAAATCTCTGATGGCTGTGGTTAAGGATACAGACGAGTGTCTCCGTCATATTGGCAGACTTCTGTTACTCACTCTGAGACACAGCAGTATCAGGGCTGTTTGGCTTTTCTGTATGGAAGACCTGCCACCTGGATTGCACACTATAAGCCAATGTGTAGATCTCAAACCATCAACAAATTCAAATCAGCTGTTGGATCCGAGCCTGAATGTTGCATTTATCTAAGGCTGATACTTCCATGTTTTTTTGATAAATGTTTCTTTCTCCCAAACAAAGTTTAAAAAAATAAAAATAAAAGGGCCAGTCACAATATGTTCCCTGTGTGATGAAGGATCCATGTTGTGGACATGTTGTCTGACTGCCTTAGGTTATCTATGTTTTTAACTCTACTTTCACGGCATCAGTTAATAACTAATAGCGTTTCCCCAGTCTGCAAGATGGCTTTGCTATTTGAGTATTCTGGTGCAGATGTCTCCTTCCCTCATACCTCCCAGATGTTTCTGTGCTTCCGTGGTCAATTGTCATGAGGGTTTCTCTGGTTCTTCTGTATTTTACAGAGGAGCATCATGGGAGCCTCTCTCGCCTGCGCGCTGGGCGCCCGCCGCACAGACGGGACGTCCCGTCTCTCAGGCCCACAGTCCTCCCTCCCCTGGCTGTCCCCGCCACTGACCCCGCCCCTCTGGAACCCCCCATCGTCGCAGGACGGGCCCTCGTGGTGCATCTGACCCAGGAGGACATCCAGAGGCTCCAGTTCAAGCCCACGGTGGGCCGGATCCGCCTGTCAGAGGGCACGGAGGTCAAGGTCAACTGCTCCATCGACATCCACGACATCCTGCTGGACCTCACCATACTGTGGTGGAAGAACGGCGTGGAGCTGGTGGAGAACGTGCAGGCCGTAGTCAACGAGCTGCAGACTGTGGGCCAAGGGGTGATCACTCTGCTGTCCACACTCAGGTAGAGGAAAGCAGCAACTTACACGCATACTGTTTATCTTTTTTATGGGGGTGGGTGGTTGTCTTAGTATTTGGGGTGTGATGATTTCGGAGAATTCACGTGAGCAACTCTAATGGCGATAAAACTACTAATGTACAGTTTGAGTCAGTTCTGGTTTTAAGTAGAAGTTGGTTACTGCACTGTGTGGAAACTCATTGGGTGTCATGTGTTATATTGTGGCTTGTTGCATGCTTGCATGTGTGTGTGTTTGTCAGTGCTGGTATTGGGAATCCAAATCTGCTTTGTATTCGTGTGTTATATTGCCACTGTTTGAGTGTTTTCCTTTCTATGGGTAGTTTTTTTTTACCACACTTGCAGGATTCTTGGGGGTTTAGGCTCAGTTTTACTGGATTCTTGGGGGTTTAGGCTCGGTTTTACTGGATTATTGGGGGTTTAGGCTCGGTTTTACTGGATTCTTGGGGGTTTAGGCTTGGTTTTACTCAATTCTTTCTTGTTTCCTGCACAGCACATTTGTGACAGCAGCTCTGTGCTGTGAAAATGAAGTTGAAGTTAATGTGATGTTATGTTGTGTTTTCAGCATTAAGAGAGTTCAGCGCACTGATGCTGGGGAGTACCGCTGCAGGCTGAGTGTCAGTAACACGGTGATCGAGTCTCAGCCCATTCACATCCAGGTTGAAGGTCAGTGGCCTAGTTTGTTTGATGCTACAAGGTTCATGTAGGGTGATCCCCACTAGACAGTCAACCGATTCCAACTGAATGTGATAATTATTTTAACTGCTGAGAAACTGGTCTCATGTAGATAAACCAGGAAGTGCAGAAGAACAGAGTTGCTGGGTTACCAGTTTCTCTCATAATGGGTACAAAAACCAGTTTAGAATAATAAAACGCATTTCAATATCCGACTTTGAAAAGGGCTTTGTGTGTCTGTGTGTGCGCGTCTGTGTGTGTTCATGTGTGTTTGTGTGTGCGTGTGCATGTACGTGTGTGTGTGTGTGTGTGTGTGTGTGTGTGTGTGTGCGCATGGGTGTGTGTGTGCATATTTCTGAGCTCATTTAAAAGCATGTTATTATTCTGGATGCATTTGCAGGCCTCCCAACATTCACCAGGCATCCCGAGGACATGAACGTCACACGCAACACCCCCTTCAACCTGTCCTGTGTGGCGGTGGGTCCCCCTGACCCTGTCAGCATCGTGTGGCTGCGCAACGGGGAGCGTGAGGGCCCCTTACGCCCCTCTCCCTACAACATCACTATACCAGGTGAGAGACCGCCTGTCTCCTTCTGACCACCCCTATAGTATCACCATACCACAAACATTTATTTCACATAATTTCATTAATATGCATTACATGTGCCACCCTTGAGAGGAAAAAAAAAGCATAAAATCCCAGCCTGAAGGCAAAGTTGAGTAAATTATGTTAAGTTTTGATCTGCAAATGTCTACATTTTCCCTTCCTTGGTTAGACTGGATTTTGACCCCAGATGGCTAATATAAAACGGATTATATGGTCTCAAAAGAAATACATTAACTTTACTATACATACGCAGTAATGTAGGCAAGTCTTGCTTTTTAACTGAACCTCCAATATCACAGTGGATATCTTGGATTTTCTGAAATTTTGCATAATAGTGTTGTCTATTTTCTTATGAATTTTCACCATTGGTTTAGATCTCTGTTTGGTGTGCTGTGCCTAACTGGTCCAAGTCTTTCTGTCATTTGCTGTGGTTGTTTTGCTGATACTTTTATTTGGGAGATAACCTGTCAATAACTGATAAATCTGGATCCTGATTTCTGTTGGCTCAGCTTCTGGCTCTGGCATATGAGGTCACAGGACAGAAATCGGTGGAGTCGGCAGGTTCAGTGTCTCGGGCCTGCTTAGCTCAGAGAAATTCATCATTGTCTCTCTCCTCTGTGAGGCTGCATAGGCTTTGCTGTCCCTTTGAAACGGTGTGTAATCTGAGTCACAGACTTTGTAAAATGGATTGCTTCATGAGGGCAACAAAACAAAAAGATTGCGCTCACAATGTTTTGTTTGTGAAGGGAGCAAGTTGACCATAAGGAACGTGTTCAGTTGAGTTCTCTGTTCTCCTCACTAAACCCTGGTGTTTGGCACGAGGCTAGCCTTCAACGTCACAGCTGTATTTAGCTTTTAGTGATAACAGTGCTTACTCAGCCTGACCGGTGCAGAAAGAGTGGCTGTTCCTGGCATGCGCTCCAACCCACCAACGTCATGACTCTGCTGTTGTGGGTTAGAATGGAATGGAATTCTTTGCGTAGTTCTAGAACATTCTGCAAGCCTGCAGAAAACTGTGTAAAAAAGGTAAATAGTTGATTTAAAGGATAATGGGATTCATGCTTGTCTGCACCCTCCTGAATTGATACTGGAGGTTGCCACAATGAGTGCTGATAAAAATGACTGGGCATCCCAAATTGTGCAGAAAAGGGGAGGGAAGCATTAAAAAGTTAATTTCCCATTCAGGTCAGTGTTTTAGTCTTCACGTGGGCACTGGTTACTTTATCTCACCAAGAATGCAGCGGGATTACTTTCCTGGTTGTCAGTCTTGAGGTAGGTAGTGCTGCTGCCTGGTACTGGAGGGTCAAAGGTCAGAGAGCTGGCTTTGGCACAGCGTGTGCTGTAGCTTTGATGGTGGGTGTGGGGAGGGGAGGGGAGGGGAGGGGAGAGGGGTGTGGAGTTGGGGGGTGGAGCTTTCTGGCACTGGGACAAAGGCCTCATTTACTGGCCTGTCTGCCATGCTGATTGTGAGCTGTGAGGCTGGTCAAGGGGGAAGTGGGGTTGACCTGCTTTCACAAGGGATGGAGTCTTATTCAGGGAGGGAATTGAGTAATTGATTTGACAAAATGTGCCATCGAGACTCCAGAATCATAACGCACATGGGAAAGTTCGGCGCTAGGACCCGGGGGAGGCTGCTATAGCCCAAATCTAGTGCAGCCATTGGTTAGAGTGCGGTGTGGTGCATGCACTGAGCCGTGTGACCGCTCAATTCAAATGACCGCTGGAGAGTGGGTTGTACAAGTGAACGTTCTAATGCTGCTGTAACAATCACTACTGGTACTTGAGCTCGGGAAGTTCGGTAACAACATAAGCTACTTTGCTAACGGAATGTCAGTAACGTTCATGTAAGCACTCATTCCTGGGGGTTAAAAACATTCAGGGACTGTTAACGTTAGCTACGAATGCGTTTGCTCCATAGGTCTTCTCTCAAGTGCTACTGCCAGCTGGCTCCATACTGTAGACTGTATAAAAAATATGTAACCAAGTAAGTTCAAACTACTTTATGTTCATGCTCCTTGTAGGCTATTCATTAATTGTACATAGGCAAGCCACTATTTAGAGTCATATGTTATGTTGACCAGTCAGAGTCGACTGTTGACTACGATGTGTAAAACAACTTGACTTTGCTTATATCAAGTAAAATCATGCTTTGATTCTTATTCTTACATGCATTATGGGTATAACTGGGTTGAAAATATAACTGTAGACCCTTTAGTTTGGTGTGTAGTTCCTATATAGCCTACTGGTTCAGTTATTCAACTAAAAGCCTAAACGGAATTTGTGTAGGCCTAGCTTGCCTGTTGTAGTGAAATGTGTCAGCCTACATGAATATTTAGATGTGTGCTATGGAATCTGGCTTTTAATTGCAATAAAAGACAAAACGCTGGTTAAATTTAATCTAAGCTACAGACCAAAAATGAATTCCTAAATGCCTAAATGAATTCTGCTGCCATTGAGGCAACTTGCTATAAGCTGTCAAACTAGAATGCACATTGTCTTTGACGTCACAATGTGTTAACCATTGCCAATACCTATATATTTTAGTTGATAGAGGATGGTATTGTACATCAGCCCGACCCTATTTCTGTATATCCAAGCAATTTAAAGAAATATTCTTTGCAACAATGTCAAATTATTAATTGAATTTAGGCCTATTGCTGCTCTAAAAGCTCATGGGGAACGACCATTTTGTGGCTGCATTTAAAAAAAATGCACCTGGGGGTGCATGCCCCCATACCCACCTAGTAGAGGCTTAGCCCCTCTAAACATATATCTCTGGATGCCCCTAGTGGACTATAGGGATTCTTGGTTTGAGCGAAAGCAGAGCTACTGAAATTGTGACTAAAACACCGTGCTGCAAGCCAGTGTTCACTTGCCTTGACTGTCTTGGAGGTGACTGGTGCAGTGATTCACTTGAGATCATGTCAGTGCATCCAGGAAGAATAATCACCCTGTTTTTTCTGATATCCATGTGTCTTTCACCTTGTGTCAGTTATCTGGGTGGTTTTGTTGGTTACCAGTCAGTTGGTTGCCATCACCATGGAGATATGAGGTAGCGTGAAGCTTCATGAGACACTCCCGGACCCAGAGAAAACCAGTATATGCATTTTCTAGTCATTTTTCTTTTTCAGAATGAGGATTTTTGAGTGACCATGAATAGCACTGCAGTAATATGGGCACACCATGTTTAGACATGTTCACGTTTGATTTAAAGCATTGAACTGCATTTGGTTTTTATGTTCTAATGGACCATTCATGGTCTAAGGATGTAGTTAAAGGTTACATGTTCCTACTGAAAGCCAAACTGAAGGTATACGTACCTTGTTACCTCGCTGAAGCACTCACACCTGTACACGTAAGCCGTTTACCACCACTTGGAGCTAGTACGCACTAGTGGTGTGATCTGACTCACTGAAAAGAGCCGGAATGCCCATCACTAGTACGCACTTCTTATCCAGAGGAACGTACACAGCTTGCATTCTTTTTTAAACATCCAATCCATTCATACGGCTGGTTATTTACTGAAGACAATCAGGTTAAGTACTTTGCTCAAGGGTACAACAGCAGTATCCCACCTGGGAATGGAACCTACAGCCTTGGGATTGAAAGCCCAGCACTATTATGCTACACTGCCACCATAGAAATCCTGTAGAATGTGTAGAACATACAGGGAGCTGAATGTTATTGGATCTGGTCAAGATGAGCCAGGCAGCTTGGAAGGAACCCAAACTCGATAATTACAGGCCAGCCGAGCTACCGCAGATGTTCTTCCATGCACAGCACGACCAGTTGTGTGCTGCCTGCATTCTTGTCTGTCCGTTCATGCATTTACTGTTTCCTGTTTGTCTGTTTTTTTCTGTGATAATATTCTTAATAGCATTTATCAATTTGACCCAGACTCCCATAGAGCGAAAGCCAAGCTACTGAGAAAAACACATTTCCTTTTGGCGTCTATCGTTTGGCTCTTTCTTGTAACTTTTTTTCCCTTTTTTAATGAGGTTCGGGTTGAGATGTACCCTGGAAAATTACATGTTTTTCCAGGGTACGCAGCTGGATTGGTTTAGCGCTCCACCTCTATGTTGATAGGAGGCGCGGCCTCCCAAATTGTTTTCTATCAAGGCCACAGTGCTGGAGCGTAAAATTGATGTATTGGTCTGGAGAGAAAACCTTTTCTTTTCAAAAAACCAGTGTGCTATTTAGGGTACTCTCTGCTTTCAGAGGGCCACCGTTTTGAGCTCCTATTTGTGTTAAATGTGTGGGTTTGTGTTTGAACAGCTTTCAGCCTGCAGGAATCTTATTTACCCTGGCTTTAAAAAGGAAAACTCAAACCTAAGCACGCTTAAAAAAAAGCCCTGGTAGTTTTCTAGTTTTAGGTAATTTTTAATTGACCTACAAGCAAAAATAAGATTCAATACCAGCAGAGTAAATGTTAATCTGAACAAAAATGTTTTCAAAAAAGCCAAGTTACTCACGCATAGCCTACAGAGCGCTTTCTATAAGTTCTTAATTCCAACTTGCAAAAACTAGGCCTGCCTTTAAAAGTATTGATATCAAAATGTGGCCAAGTTACAACTAACAATATTGCCTATCGTAGCTCACACTAAATAAACTAGCTCTATTCCAAAGCAATGCTATCCCAACTTTCCTAATTTATGTAATGCAACTTGGCCCTGTGTTTCTTCATCTTAGCATGTGAAGGGAATAACATATGATTTCAATGAATGTTTTTAACAGTTGGTGAATAATTACACTCCAGAAAGGATACGGTTATACTTTGTTAGCAATTTTACTTTAGAAAATGTACAGGTTTTAAAATGTTCACTGCTGCTACAGATTTCGTTACCATTCACAAACAGACATTTATATCAAGAAACATCATGTACAATAGAGAAAGGGGGGATGAATAAATAAATGCAGATACAAATTTGAAATACTTTTACCTACAAAATAGCGTACATATAGCATTTTTACAAACGTATCCAGACATGTTTTTGGGTCAGATGATGGCAAATAAGTAATAGTACTAATTTTCACAACATAACATAATAATAGTTATGATATTTGCGTAATATCCTATAGTGTAGTAATTTTTCTGTTTAATTTATAAGTGCAACGCATCTGAATCAGAGTATTTCCACTATAAGTTATTCTCATTTTGTAGTTTGATGTGGCACATACAGTTTCATTGACCACATTCTCTTGAGATGGTAAGATGAAGAAACACAGGACCAAGTTGCATTAAATAATTTAGGAAAGTTTGGATAGCATTGCTTTGGAAAAGGGGAGGGACTTTTTTTTGTCACAAATGAATGAAGAAATGACAACATAGGTAGGCCTACACTACGCATGGATGTTTTTCCGGTAGCCTACTGTAACTGTATGTGCAGTGGTAGCGATAGCCTACTGAACTATGTCAGCTTTTCTGTAATGACTTGTCTTTAAAACAAACGTTTGTGAAAACATGTAGCCTGGCACAGTTATTTATAGATTCTTTTTACATTAATGCAACAACTTGATCTTAACCAGATGATATTTTGCGTTAAATCTTTTTTCTTTGCTTGACAAATGGCCATGGGATACCTGTTCCCATAACGTTAGCTATTGCATAACTGCTGTGGTTTGCAGTGACTGAATTGTTTAAGTTATAGGCTACAAGTGAACAGTTAATATTGTAAACATGTCTTTGCCTTTGCAATAAAAAGACATTCTTTAATGTGGGAAAAACATTCTTGTATGAGAAAACCATAACATGTGCACACTGTTGTAGTCCAAAATAAAATGACACTTTAGTACCTGGCGGGGATTGAACCCAGATCTCTCACATGGTAAGGCTTGACGCTTACCACTACACCAAAGCCTCTTGAATACAGTTATGTGATATCCCTTATGGAAAAAGAATATGCTGCAGTATATTGTAAATATATCAAAATTATCTTCACAATATATTTAAAATATACTGCAGTATATTACATTTCCATAAGGGATAGGCTATAGGCCATTTGTCAGTGTAGGCTATACAGCAAATGGAATATTTGTTTCCATACCTCGTAACGTTACCTGAAGTGGTGAATAAACTTGCACCCTGGTGGGGATCGAACCCCCAATCATCTGTGTGAGAGGCAGCAACTCTAACCAGTAGGCCACAGTAGCTTCATGGATAGCACAAAGCCATATAGCAGTTTTGTCTGTGATTCTGCAATGTGTCTACATTAGTTTGAAGCGCTTTTATTCGTCAATGAGCTTGGGATAGCCGGTATGCGATGTTGTTATCCAATGGGGAGAATTATTCTTTGAGGGTATGGAGGCAGGAAGAAGAAGAAGAAGAAGAAGAAGAAGAAGAAGAAGAAGAAGAAGAAGAAGAAGAAGAAGAAGAAGAAGAAGAAGAAGAAGAAGAAGAAGAAGAAGAAGAAGAAGAAGAAGAAGAAGAAGAAGAAGAAGAAGAAGAAAAAAAAAACGGCAAAACAAAGTTTGGGGCTTTATTGTGTGGATGTGTGAAGTTATATCTGAATGCTGTGTGGTTACATGAGGTCAAAACATACAGAAGTTAATGTTTTTAAGGACTGAGAGTTTGTGGTCATTATGGTTACTTCTGTAGGAAACCCTGAAAAGTGGGGCATGCCCCGCCAAGCCGTAACTTGGCGGATGGCATACCTGCCATCCCAATGGTAGCAATAAAATGGATAACAACACTGAAAGGCTTTTTGAGAGATTGATGAAGTGAAAGGCAAAAATCAGTGTGCAAATGTGATGGAATATTTTGTTCCAGTTCAGGGAGTCTGAGAAGCCACTTCAATAATGCTATTATTATGCAGAGAGACTTTGGCTTTTGAGTTGCCTGTGCTGGTATTTGTCTGGTGGCAGTAACAAGAGGAAGCCGATATGCGTGCGATCAAAATAAGTTTTCCAGTAATGGGGCTGAGAAATGTCAGGCTTTGTCACCGTTTCTGAATTTCAAATGGGGGGTAATATAAATAAATAACACAAAAAGCACAATATGAGACTGTTCTTTTCCCCGATGGGGTTGGTGACACAGCCCAGAGGAGGCTGAAAGCCGTGTACTGTGTGTTGCCACGGAGGCGGAAACTGAGTGCTGTCCGCTGCGGAACACGCGTCACGTTCCTTTCCGTCACCGCGAGTGGGACTATTTGACATTTCGGTAAATGTCGGGCACCTAGGCCTGCTTCAGAAACAAGCGGCACGCAAGAAACGCATCATTTCAAGTGTATTGCTTAACTTGGGGGCGCATACAGTTTTGTGAAATTTTCAGAAACTTTAGAATGTTTTGGAATATTTCATTCCACATGATGTTAGAGCTGGTCATTTTTCAAGAGCATGAGTAAATTTGGCAACGTATCATCTTTGGGAGTGTGAGTTCACCTCATTGCTGAACTAGCATGTGTCTGAGGACTACGTGGCTAGTGCATTAAATGGTGCTGGCAGAGGCTCCTGCAATGCGATTGCAGCATTAGCACACCGCTGCTATGCTACAGCAATGTCAGAGTACAGTAACACGGGGGGGCATGTGCAACACTCACTGGGTATCCTATTTATTGTAGCCTATATGAGGCCAGAATCACCCAGTACTGATGTCACTTCCTTTCACTGTGACGCATACAGTACAGCAACATGTTCTCCCCAAGATGTGACCACATTCAGCCCCAAAACTGTGGACACCTTACAGAAGAATGATCAGATCAGTGTTGAGAAGTTACGTTTTTCATGTGTTGTTTAGAACTTAACAGTCCTAAAGGGCTGCTGTTTAGCTCATACTTCTTGTGCATGGAGGGGCCTCACAGTGCGGTATCAAATCTGGCTCGTGCCGATGCTGACTGTGGCCACCTCCGAGTTTGTCTGTTGAGCTACATATAAGCCCTTTTCACATTTCCGGGTTTCTACTTCCGCCGGTTTCAGTAACCAGGTAGTTACATTTCCGGTGTCATCAAAACAAATGCCGCATTCTACAATAAATGTTGTTGTGTCCCTCAGTGGCTAGCACATCAAATAACTGAAATGATTAGGCAATTGGTCAGATTTAGTGTTAGGTAAGTCGGTAGTTATACCTCTAGCTACTTGCCAGATGCTAAATCTGGCCAATTTCCCAAATAATTTCAGTGCACATACCACTCAACAATAACGTGAAGACATTTTCACTGGTGAATACGCTAGCTAATGGTTCATGGGAACATTCTCCCCCGCACTCTAAAAATTTATTGCCTTTCATAATCTGTAGCTATGTCTTAATGCCACTTTCTGAGTAAAAATATGCTAGTTTGAAGCTTTTAAAAGTAAGATGACAAGGTAGCACCGGAGTTTCACATTGTTTGGAAGTTAGCCAGCTTGTCACCAAACATTGGCTGCTTTCGCGGCTACAAGCTAATGTTATTCACCTGATTTTACTGGAAAAACATCTTGGCTTTCATGATCTGTATGTCTTAATGCCAAACTCAGAGTACAAATACTGTTTTGAAGGTTTTAACCATAAGATGACAAGCTAGCACTGGAGTTTGGCATCATTTGGAAGCTAAGTTAGCCAGATTGTCACTACCAAACATGAGCTGCTTACGTGGCTACAAGCTAGCTAATGTACTGGGTTTTGCGTGATTTTACTAGAAAAAAGGTCTTGGCTTTCATGATCTCTGTCTTAATGCCAAACTCAGAGTAAAAACATATAGTTTTGAAGTTTTTAAACGTAAGATGATAAACTAGCACCGGAGTTCTGCACCGTTTGGCTAAAGTTTATCAGCTTGTCACCAGTCGTACAAACATCCGCTGCTTTCGCGGCTACACGCTAATGTACTGGGTTTCATCTGATTTTACTCTAAAGTTTATTTGCTTTTATATGCACGTCAAATTCAGAGTAGAAATAGTTATGTTTTTAAACGTGAGATGACAAGCGAGCACCGGAGTTTTGTTAGGCTACATACTGAGAACGAGCCCATGAACCGACTAACATCGACTGCTTGAGCTGGAAGATCAGCTAACCGGATTCATTGTTACCTGGTTATCCCGTCACTTCCTGTTAACATATTGCAGTGTGAAAAGGGCCCATTAAGGCTGTCTCTGAATCAGAGCCCTATCTACTGCTTCCTGTCTCCTGTGTACTAGCAGCAACCATACTGTGGAAATGTTGTAAGACCTCCCACCCTTGTGCGGCCATGCTACGTGTTGTTTTTGTTGTGACTGAAGAAAAAACATCAGCGAAACTGCGCCTCATTTTTAAAACGCTGCACATCATATTTATGCTACCAAGAGTCCAGGCTACTCAACAAGCACACTCAATCGTATGGAAGGGTACTGATTCGGACACAGCCTAAGTGTCTTCCTCCGACTCATGTCTGCGCAAGCCCAACTTGCGAACTGCGGCATGAAAAGAAAAAACACTGAGGAAAGCACATGCTTGTCGGCACTCTCTCAAATCAAAAATGGAGGCCAAAATGAACATTGCAGTGTGAACATGAAATGGGCATTCCTCACTGAAGAGAAAAAGAGAGGATACTATATTTAACAGCCATGGCTCTACAAATTTTTATAGACTTTATGTAGAACTTTTTTAGAATATTGTTTTCCATAACAAGCTGAAAGTCCCATTTTGTTGTTGATTCAAAGAAGCAATTTCAAAAAAGGAAATATCTTTTGCTTTTCACATGGCAGCAAATGAAAATAAGGAAACAGAAGTGAAATATTTTGTTTATGTTTTCACAGTAAGGAGGAATTTACAGATAGAAGGGAAACTATGGATTGTGGTTTTATACTCTGTAGTACCACAATGATGACCTGTTGTTTACAGTATTTACAGTAGATAGTTCTGTTTTTTTGCAAAGTAATTTTGGTACATTAACTGCTACTCCCATTTCACTGTAGATCTGTGTGTTCAGTGTATGCCATTCTCTTGCTACACTAGAATTCCAGCACATGGATTCAAATGATCAAGCACAGTTTTGTTTGTCTCCGCTGATCACATGCTACTTTGTGGGCTTCTCCCCTGATCACATTGTTTTGTGGGTGTGTCCAGGTGTGGACAGCCCCACCCACTTCAGCTGTGAGGCTCACAATGACCGGGGCGTCTCAACCTCCAGGGAAGCGCACATCAACGTTAAAGGTAAACCGGATGATGCAAACATCATGGGAGCCTCTCTTTTATTTTTATATGCTATTTATTTCACCTTTATTTAACCATGTATTGTAAATTCTTTGAGACTACATTTTATTCCTTTCAATTAAACCCTGGCAAAGAGGTAGGCGTACAAAAAACCATGTGACATGCTAGTAAGTTTATACAGATAAGTAACTTTCGAATACACAGATGAGTGTCTCCAATATACAGTGCACTCTAAGTGTTAGGACAGTGACACATTTTTTGTTGTTTTGGCTCTGTACTCCAACACATTGGATTTGAAATGGAACAGTGGCTATGATATTAAAGTGCAGACTTTCAACCTTAATTTGAGGGTTTTGACATCCATATCGGGTGAACCGTGTATCAATTGTAGTCATTTTTACACATAGCCCCCCCACCCCATTTTATGGCACCAAAAGTAATTGGAAAAATTAACATAAACTTAAATAAAGTCATCATATTTAATATTTGGTTGCATTTACATGCCATGACTTCCTGATGTCTGTGGCCCAACAACATCAAAAGACTCATAATATCTTATTTTCAGGTACTTTTACAAGCGATACTATAACCTCACTGCATTTGAATGGATTTCTATGGGAATTGGGGGTGGGACTAGATTAAGCTGTAAATTACACGGGAATAGTATGGAACACATGGTTGGCTAAATGGCTGTAAGTCATGAAGCGTCTGAGGTATCAAACAAACCTCAAACCATCAGTTTGCTGCCAGATATGCAGTAGATATGGATGTATAACTTTAAGGGTTGGTTTCTCCTCACTTATTTTATCCATAGAGTTCAATAGGAAAATGAGTCAGGAGAAACAACCCTTAAAGTGATCCACCCTTACAGAGCCAAAACAACAAAAAATGTGTCACTGTCCTAACATCTTTGGAGTGCACTGTATATTCAATATATAGATCATATTGTTTAAACATACTAAATGTCTGTTTAAACACCCCACTCTTTATTTTTCCCCAACAGGCTGTGTGTTTGTTTATTCTGTGAGGGCAGGGGTTCCATGAAATTTTTTTTTTGAAAACTTTGAAAGCGTTTAATTTTTTCCCCCATATTTTGTAAATTCAGTTTGTGGAAGGGCCTGGGTTTTTTCATTGAGTCATTGTTGTAGGTACTTGATAACATGCATATTTAAAACACAGAATAATTCCAATGTTGTCTGAATTCACAAACCATTTTTCTCAAGGTGTTCACATCTCTTACAAACTGGTTTACAGTGTGAGGATGGAGTACTTGGTTTTAAAAAAGTCTATTAGAAGTTAATTCATTAAAAAAAGAAGATATTATGAAAACTGAAAATGGAATTTCCTGTGTAAGGTACTGCCAGGAACCCTGTATGCTGTTTGAGAGAATTAAAGTACCTGAGATATGTTTCACAGTGGGTTTTTTTGCATTTACAGAGCTTCCGTCTGCAGTCTCCCAGGTGGTTGTGCTATCCAAGGCCTCCAATAATCTCCTCCTGCAGTGGACCCCTGGACACGACGGATTCTCCCCCCTGAACACCTGCCATATCATGGTAAACATTAATAAAGGCTACATCTTTATTTCAAGTCAAAGGGCTCAAAATGACTAACCTGAGCCTATATCGTTATCCTACTGAAACATATCTCTATCAGTGTTTGGGCATATGGAATGAAGGCTGTTGTGTGCGCTGTACACAGACATTTTGTATTAGGACCTTCTTTAATAAGGTTCGTAGGTTAAAGGGATAATTCACTTTCTGGGGTCTTTTGATATTTCAGTTTTTTTGATTGAGTTGATATGAAAAAAAAACAGCGTGTACTATCCTGTTAACAGTCTGAAAATGCATTGTGTCATGCAGGAGGGCCATGGTGTTCTTTAAAATAAATTAAAAAATGTTAACAATTTTTATTAATGTTCAAGTAAGTTTAAGACCAGTCTTTGGGATGCTGTGATGCAGGTGAAGGGAATGGCACCAAGAGAAGGAGGGGCTACGCGTGTCATCAGCACCTCGGTACCGCCCTTCCAATTGGACATTCCAGACCTGTGGGCCATGTCCTGGTACGGCATGAGTGTGTCCTGCAGCAACGAGATTGGCCCATCCCCATACAGCACCTGGGTGCAGGCCAATACCACAGAAGGAGGTGGGCCCTGAACTGACATGTCGCTCAGGCTGTTGGGCATTTTACATGCAGAATGGAACTAAGAACTTGGAACTAAGTTCCCTATAATTTAGACTTTGAACCTCAAATCCCTCATAGAGTGAGGCTCCATGAACACTCATAATGAGTAGTTCATGGATAATAAGCTGAAAATATGATGGCTGGAAAACAAGACATTCCACACAGGGATTGGTTGCGATCTCTGACTGAGGGTTTGCAGAGAATAGAACTCTCCTACAGCAAGAACATCCATTCTGTATAAACCATAACTTATGGAATGAACTGTAGTAAGTTTCGGTTTTACCTGGCGTTTATATGGGTACAATTGTGGAGTCCCTAAGGACCTTGCATCACTTATCACAGAATGTTCCAGAGATTCCACAGAAACAGGAAACGGAACTGGCCTCATGGTGAAAGCACGCAGTTTCTCAGGGGTGGGGCCACTGTGGGTTTCCTCTCTGTTCCTAGAGGCACAAGGGTGGGGGTACTGGGGGGCTATTTTGGATTTCTGCTGCCACACACCCCGTCGGAAAGGGAGTTTTTCAAAAGCCATTGAAATATCAGCGCCATTTGTGCATAGCCTTAACTCCTTACTGAAAGGGTTGCTGTTTTTAAGGCTGTTCATCTAATGACATCTAATTACTTTTTTCTGACCATAAATGGAAATATAAACTAACCTATCCAATGCAGGATGATAAAATGAGATGGGGTGATACTGTAGTACAATGTGATGAGCTCTGAATGTCATTTTCAATGAATACTCACATAGAACACATACTGCATGCAGGTTCAGCACAAGGCCAGTCCCTTTTTAAATGTTTCTGTTTGATCAAACCCTTAGCCAGTGCTTGGGTGGCATTAATATTGGTTTTGAGCGTGTACAGGCACTCAAAGCCTGTAGTCTGCTTTTCAGTTCCAGACACGAGCCTTTTGCTTCACTCAACCTTCCTCCATCTCTCCCTCTTCCTCATCTTTCCCTCTCTCTTTGGTTTTTAGTTCCCTCGGTGTCTCCCCACAACCTGACTGTTCAGCTGAATGAATCGGTGCTGGTGGTCCGCTGGGATCCCCCCCCCACAGAGAAGCTGAACGGAATCCTGCAGGGCTATGATGTCATCATTCGCCAGGGGAAACATGTCAACAAGGTTAGTCCAATGCCACCCGTTTCTCTCACCCCCACCCACAACTGGAGTATAATACAATCCAGTTCATACAGCTGGAAAGCTTTACCGAAGCAATTCAGGTTAAATACCTTCCTCAGGGGTACAATGGCAGTGCCCTACCTTGGAATCGAACCTACAACCGTTGGCTTACAACAACCCCAGTTCTCTAACCATCATGTTACATGTCTGCCCCCATTTTCCAGTGATATGGAAACTTCAAAAAGTACATTTACAATTGAGGAGCCAAGCACACAAGTTTCTGTTTGCTTCAGCCTGTTGTGTGGAAACTGGTCATGAGAAGAACTGAGTGTCTTGGGATGAGAAACAGCGAGGTCTTCCTCTCTTCCTTTGAACTAAGTGAAAGGGCAGTTTCCCTATTTTCCTGCCCTCTGCTTATAAACTCTTATTTGCATTCTTTAAAAAGAATATCCCATGATTTTGCAATGTGCTTGTCCTTTTTGGTAAACCACATATGACAGGAGAAGTCCGGTAATACTTCTCTATAGTAGTTTTCTAATGAATGGCTTTCCTAAGTTGTGTTCATAAGTTCTGTTCCCTATCTGTAGGCATGTCCCTTCTGCTTCTCATAATTCTACTTTTTACTAAGGCTGTGCTATTTGTTATAAAACATACTGGAGGTCAATCCTAAACATTAGCTACAGAGCCGCTTTTAGCAGTGGAATATTATAGCCGTTTCTCTAATCAGCGCGATGCTGTATGTTTTTGTAGCTGTGTGGTTCTGGGAACTGGTATGGATCCCCCATGCTACCGTTATTCTCAGAAAAGACATTGGCACATCCAGATGTAATCAGTAAAGAATCACAGCCTGAATTTCTTACTGGAGTTTTGGCCAGCTGTCACCTCAAACAAACGGTTTGGGATGAAAACACCAGCTGCTTGGTGACTTGTCCAGGGGCTCAGTAGTTAAACCTGAACATCTGCGTTCGTCGCACTTCTTTCGTTTTTTTTTTTTCTTTTCTTTTCCAGTTTGTGAGACTGAGTGCCACCTGTAGCTGTCTTTCTAAAGCGTGGAGCTGTGCAGCAGGAATGTCAGCATGGGGCATGTCACAGCTACCCTCTTTATTCGGTGCATTTTAAACGGTAGTATTTCAGTTTGAGTTTGAATATAGATTTGGTGAATGAACGTGGCTGGCAGCTGTGCATCCTGACATTTCTGTCTCCATGGTGACAGGAAGCTGGCGGTGTGAAAAAAATAGATTTCCCCCCAACACCCCCCCCCCCCCCCCCCGCATGCCATGCTGAGTCATACATAGGGCTGAATGGAAATGGAAAACAATGGATATTATAAACATGTGCTCTGATCACTCACATTGTTCCCGTATGAAACCTGACGTGATTCACACGGGGAGCAAAACAGCCATGTCAGGAAATGACCCGCGAAGCGAAGCCACATCGCTCGCAGCTGTGGAGAGGTGGATAAACACGTCACGCGTTTCCGAGAAAAGACTTCAGCAGTGTAAATTATCCACCTCTCCACATCTGCCACGTGGCGGGTACACCCCTACACAAATGCAATTTTACCTTTCCTATCCATTTATTATAAAGTGTTTTAATCCATAATGACATTCTTTGACTAACAAAAGCCACTTTTATTCATGAAAAAGAGGCTAGAAAGCATTATAGTTAAGCGCATGACTGAGCAAGGACGTTCCATTTGCCTAATGCATGTTGCCTTGATTCTTCCGTCCTTGTATCTCATCCTTGCATCTTTCCTCGCGTCCTCCATTGGGCAGAGCTAAGGAGTGAGGAAAGGACGCGAGGAAAGGATGAGATACGATGTCGCATGTCACATGCTACTTGTGTTTATTCGCTGAAGCATCCTCTGGGAACCTCCTCTTTCCTCGCATCCTCCATTGGGCGGAGCTAAGGAGTGAGAAAAGGACGATAGGAAAGGATGCAAGGAGTGAAAATAAGCGATTGGAATTAACCCTGGGCCAGTCAGAGAGACCCCGGTGCCCTGTGACCTATGACCTAGACCTGGGCTGTGCTTGCATGCAGAAGTGCTGACCGTGTGACAGGGGGAAGGGAAACCCCACATATCGGGTGTGCTGTGTTGTGCAACGGGGACCTTTTCCCTGTCACATGCCCCTGCTGGCCCCTCCTGTGCACCCGCCTAAACGCATGGTCTGTTTCCCCCATTTTACTGTGCCAAGTGCTGCATTAGCACTCTGCAGTTATGGGCTCTGTAGTACTGAGCTGCATTAGCACTCTGCAGTTATGGGCTCTGTAGTACTGAGCTGCATTAGCACTGCAGTTATGGGCTCTGTAGTACTGAGCTGCATTCACTCTGCAGTTATGGGCTCTGTAGTACTGAGCTGCATTAGCACTCTGCAGTTATGGGCTCTGTAGTACTGAGCTGCATTCGCTCTGCAGTTATGGGCTCTGTAGTACTGAGCTGCATTAGCACTCTGCAGTTATGGGCTCTGTAGTACTGAGCTGCATTCACTCTGCAGTTATGGGCTCTGTAGTACTGAGCTGCATTCACTCTGCAGTTATGGGCTCTGTAGTACTGAGCTGCATTCACTCTGCAGTTATGGGCTCTGTAGTACTGAGCTGCATTCACTCTGCAGTTATGGGCTCTGTAGTACTGAGCTGCATTAGCACTCTGCAGTTATGGGCTCTGTAGTACTGAGCTGCATTCACTCTGCAGTTATGGGCTCTGTAGTACTGAGCTGCATTAGCACTGCAGTTATGGGCTCTGTAGTACTGAGCTGCATTAGGACTCTGCAGTTATGGGCTCTGTAGTACTCTGCTTTTTTAGACTCAGAACTCTGCCAGCATGCAGGCATCCTGCATTGTGTGATTTAACCCACAGCCTTGTTCCTGCAATGCACTGGTGATGCAGGGTCTTTAAAAAGCACAGTGGCTGATGTATTTAGTGTGAAATTCTCTTAATATGCAGAGCTCAGCTTCTTCTTCAGAAGAAGCAGAATTTAAACTAAAAGTGTAAGCATTAACTGTAATGATTCAAAATGAAAGTGTAACATAAACTTCTTTTTTTTTCTCACCCCCCTCCCCCCCCCCACCCCCCTACCCCCCCCCCACCCCCCTACCCCCCTACCCCCTACCCCCTACACCCTTATTGGTCTGCTGTAGATTCACAGTGACACAAATGTGGCCTACATCCAGGTTCAAGAGTTCAACGCCACATACACAGTCCAGGTGGCGGCCCGCACTCAGAGGGGCAGAGGGGAACTCAGCCTGCCCGTGGCGTATTTTGTACCTGAGGCCGGTGCGTACTCTTAACGATTCACCCCCCCCCCCCCTTTTTAAACCCTTTATCAACTTGCCCCAAAATCCCAAACCAGCTTAAAAGGGCCTGCATGTGCACCTTAAACATATCATTAATATGATTTGAATGATGTATAAACCATCTGATGTTGAAAACATTCTGATGATTATTATTGTTTTAAAATGGTGAGGCAGTTTCAGTTATTTTGGTAATTAACAATGGCGTTTCGTAAGCTGAAAATAGATGGGGTAGAAAACTTGTTTTCAGTCATTTTCCTTGATTAACAGTGATTAAGTCACAAAATACTCAACACCATAAGATATAGCCAGTTCTCCTCAATTAGGTTATTAATAATTTATGTTTTTTGCATTTCAAAATCTGCTCATTTTATCTACATTATTTAACATTGTGGCTATACAATTAAATGCAAAAGTATTGGAACAGTTGTGTCAAATTGGTTGTTTTTAATGCAGGTTGTGCTTAAAGCTAATGTGGTAGTTAACAGAGTGGTGCAGTTTATTTTGTTATGGGGATAATTCATGATTAAAACCTATTTTCTTCAATTGGATGTATCATATAATCTCTCTAACATGGTGTGAAGAAGGAAGCTGTGTGTTTACCTGCCAATTGATTATTCAGATCGTTGGCACACTTGTTAACTTGTTAATCAAGATAAATGAATGATAACGGCTTGAGACCAATGATCAGTTTAAGGGAAGTTTTCCATCCCGTCTGTTTTCAGCTCACTAACCACCGCTGGTAATTAAGCCTTATCATCCTTATTAATTTAATTTAATGAAATGAGATGGGCCTGCTGTGCATTTGTGTCAGTCGGTCTGAGTAGACCTCGTTGCTGTCTAGCGCACTTCCTGGCAGAGAAGTATATAACGGGCTGCATTCGAATCCAATTTAACACGCTCCCTTCCCTTGCTGTCTTCCCTCGGGGGAGCTATCTTGTGACGCAATTTGCTACGTGCAGCAAGCAAACTTAAAAGTTGCTCTGCAAGGGAGGATTGATGAGAAACAAACAAAAAGGGAACCGAACCGCCCTCACAACATTTCGGAAGTGCAACACCATAGAGTTTAAATGTGACCGCCACATAGTTCTGTGGTGACCGGCAACTTTTTTCACATGGAGCATTGCATTGTGGGATTCCCTTCTTTCTGAAAGCTTGCGTTTTATACCCTTGGTGGAAGGGAGGATAAACCAGGGAGCGAGGGAATATAATTACTCCCTCCCCTTTCTTAAATTGGATCCGAATCACACTTGGTGTGGCCTCCATATTTATCCTGCCATTTTGGGGATTCCCCCCTTGAAGCAAGGGAAGGGAACGACAGGAAGAAAGGATACATTTCGGATCCGAATGCAGCCACGGTCTCAAAATTCCAATGTTCAATTTTACTTGTGTAAATTAGTTTGTAGCTCACAAGTACGCCTCTTCAAGATATCTTCACTTTAAATAATCTTGGAATGGCT
Source organism: Synaphobranchus kaupii (assembly GCA_029718625.1). Lineage (NCBI taxonomy): Eukaryota > Metazoa > Chordata > Actinopteri > Anguilliformes > Synaphobranchidae > Synaphobranchus > Synaphobranchus kaupii. The sequence goes on along the minus strand of CM056380.1, from coordinate 50,065,435 downwards.
CACATAGGGTTGCCAACCGTCCCTTGAAATAAGGGATCGTCCCTTATTTGGACAATAAAAGACCCGTCCCTTATTGAACTGATAAGGGACGCAGTTTGTCCCTTATTTTGGGGACTCGATGCATGACAGAGCGATTTATATGAGAAATTACGGTAATCTTGTCTAATGTGTGAGAATGTGCTCAGCTCATTGGTCGTGAAGTTTGTTTACAGTTAAGATATGATTTATGTTAAACATTTCTGTTTTGCACTGACCAAAGATGTTTGCACTACTACTAATGTTATGTTTTGTATTGTTTGTGAAACAGCTTGTAAAACTGTTATTTGTTATTTAATTTAAAGTTCAACATACAGTACTGTTACTGTTATTTTGCTCTGTTATTGTTATTTTGCACTGACAAAATAAATTCTTTAATGATGATCTGTTTCCCATGTATTCCTCAAAAATACAAAAGACAAAGACAAAATTATTAAATAAAAAAGAATAAATTGAAGAATTGCAAAAAAATAAAATAAAATAAAAAATTCGGCCTGCGCAGGCCGAATTTAAAATTATTTTTTTTGCGCTATACGGGCCTCCTAGGGTGTCCCTTATTTAAATTTCTAATAGTTGGCAACCCTAGGCTCACACCTGCTGTATCCAGGTTCACCAGGGCTGTGTCCAATTCAGAGCACTATCTACTGCGCCCTGTCTCCTGCATACAGTGCACTGTGTCCGATTCAGAGCACTATCTACTGCGCCCTGTCTCCTGCTTGTGCGGCCATGTCACGTGTTGGTTTCGTTTTATTTGAAGGAAAACAAAGCTCACGTCATATTTATGCGACCAAAATGTTTGTGTGCTTCTTGAAAAGCTTGCTCCCGAAACCATTCTATTATCACTTAGTGATTCATTTCCTCTTGTCCTCAACTATATGCTTTTAGTTCGTCTGTATTAATTATGTTAGGACTTGGGACATCAAATTATGTTTTTTCAAGAATAATGAAGAATAATGTTCTTTATAGTCAATTATTTCAGGATATAGACAGGAAAATTTTTAATAAAGAACAGGGATGGTATTGTCTCTACAAACATGCCAGGTGAATGGCCTTCACCGTAATTATTTATTCATGTGTGCTAGGTCCCACCAGATCTGTTCCTTGGGTTTAATTAGTTGAGGAACTACCAAGAAAGGCCTTTTGCGAAAGTCACATGTGGAAACGCCAGCCATCTGAAGCTAACTGCTAATGTCGTTGTGTGCTAATGTCTGTCTCATTGTCCAGTGTTCTCTTTCATGGAAGGAATAATTGAAACTGCACCTCTTAAATAAGTCATAAAACACAGTTGTCATGGGTACTTACCAAAAGTTCTAAAGTTCATTATAAACAAGAAAAAGTACTTGTACCCTGATTAATGCTAAATATATTTTTCTATAGATGTGTCACTGTACCTATGAGCTTCTCGGCTTTCATCCCTGTATAGAGATTAAACAAAATAGACAGATCAGATGAAGTGCTAAACATAACTGTTGTGCAGTGCATTTAACAAATATGTTTCAGAAATAGACACAATATCTACATATAAATGTAAGTGAAAAGAAATCATTAAAATGTCACCTTTTAAATAAGGCGTATTTAAGGCATATCACAGGAGCATTAAAGGGATAGTTCGGAATTTTGGACATAATGTCTCAAGTACGACTTACCCATGATGTAGTTGATTGATGGAAACCATTTTCAGCTAATTCCATGCTGTCCCTTCTTTTGGACATACACACGTTGCTAATGCTAGCGCAACTCTAAAGGTAACCGGTAGCATCCACTACCAAACGCACTTAAACACTCCACAGTGCACCCAAAGCAAATAAAATACGACGACAGTCTATCTGGGGAGCGATAATTTACGTTACCTACGAATGTATTGCTGGCACTGGTCGACTACAACAACAAAGAAGAGCAACAAGTTGCAATGGCCATGTTCGCTCCGCCGCCATACTTCCACAGAGAATATAGGTCAGCACAAAGTAAAGGATTCAATGATAGTTTGACTTAAAAAATTATGGTATAAACACTCAAAATAACCCCTATAGACTGTCGTCGTATTCCGAACTATCCCTTTAACTACAAAAAGCAAGGCTCATCAAAACAATGAAAAATGTTTTACAACAATACAATAATAAAGTTTATTATTGTAAGAGAAATCTGCTTGTTTATTGTGCAGATAAATGCACTAGTGAAGAGTTACTAAAATGTTTCAGACAGATATCTCACACAGCATTTCTCTTTCAGACCTGGCCCTATCTCCATCCTCCAGCCCTGACACGAGGGACTCTGACTCCATGTACATTGTATTAGGGGTGGTGTGCGGTTTTTGCCTTCTGCTGCTTGTCCTGTGGGGAGCCATGTGTGTGCGTGCCAGGGTTCTGGAAACACGCTTTGGGTGAGTGTGGGACCGCCCCTCAACCCCCCTCCGAACCTTCCTCAATTTTGCTTAAATTATGAAAAGACAGATGAGTTTTTTTTTTTTCTGTACTGTGGCTGCTGTTTTTTTTTTTTTAATCTGTGGGGAAAAGTATACTTTGGTGCATTTCAGCATACTTGAAGCCTAATTAAAGTTTATATAATTATACTTCAAGTATGCCTAAGTATACTATTTTCTTCCACATGGGGCTGTGTTTGTTGATGTGTATGAAGAAGGACACACATAACATGTGAACATTGTGTAATATGTTTATGCACGGGGTGTTCTGTGGAATGTATGCTGGCATAGCTTTTCTCTGACTCTTTCCTTCCTTAGTAAACCACTTTGGCAAATGTCTTTAAAAAGTATTTCAGAAACCCCTCATCAGATTTCGTTTTTTTAAAAACCTCCAATTATGCTGGAAAATTTCCTGGACCTATAAACCTGTTCTTAGACCATGACCATATTTCTAAATGGTTTGTAACATTTATGATCTATGTATGTATTCTTGGATTTGGGTCAAAATAAGCCCATAGTGCAGAATCTCAATAACAACAGAGCTGGAACTGCTGGTACACAGCAGCACCTGTGAAAATGGACGTATGCTAGCCTAGCCCAGAAAAATGGACGTATGCTAGCCTAGCCCAGAAAAATGGACGTATGCTAGCCTAGCCCAGAAAAATGGACGTATGCTAGCCTAGCCCAGAAAAGCCCCTGGCCTCATTTGTAAAAATCATCTTTGACAAGATTGTTCCAGGACAGGACTATTTTATCACCAAACAACAATTCAGCAACACAGTATAATTCACAATAGTGTGAGTCCACTTATGGCCTTTAGTCATCAGTATATGTGCACTTGGAGCTTCATCATGTTTAATAGCTTATTTCTAGGGCAGCTATACCCCACATTATGGAGTGGTACTAACCTTGGTACTGTGGCTTAAAGACAGAGCAAAACGTAAACTTTGCGCCACCAGTTTCTTAGACCTAAGTTATTTCTGAGGCTGCACTTGAAAATTGGTTGCTAAATATATACATTTTTGATAAATAACAGGACATAAAAACAAACTTTCATCCAAATATTTCACATACATTTTGTGTGTGATTTGTCCTGGTACTTAGTGCTAGTAGTACAGTCCAGGTAGTAGCTGGACTGTAATACACTCAGGTTGTGGCTGCAGTAATTCAACCAGGCAGCTACCAAGCAACTTCAGCACCAGTTAGAAGCAGTTTTTCACGCACCTCTAATTAAATAAAAATAGGAATTATGAGTATGAAGGACAGCATATGGATGTGTTCCATATGAGTACTGCTCCACATGGTACCCGCCATTTCCACCAGAAGCAACAGGATACGACCGCAACTCGGAGTTCCATCTTCCTGTTTCCACATTGCAACCTAGCACTCATCGGCTGCTTCCTCAATAGGGACTCTCGTCTCCGGTTTAGAGGGACTGAAATTACTCCACGCATCCGGGTGCTTTGTCAATAAAGAGGCACGGCTGCCCCTCCCATCGTCTCTGCCTGCAGCTGGAGATGAGGACCACACTGAAAGACCTCCCCCCCCCCCACACTGCTATGTTGATCAGATAGACACTGACTCACTCTTGCTCATCAGGAAACTGATAAGAGAGTCCATTTGAGTCACGGGACTCCAAGGGGCAGGTGCAATGCTGTAACTCTCCACAGCAGGAAAACATCCTGAAAGCAGAGCTTCCTCTCGGCACTCAGTACACTATGACCCGACAGGAAAAGGTTAAAGGTCATGGGTCCGCCATGACCGTTTCTCTCCAGCAAATTATGACGATGCAGTCTCTCAATTCAGTTAAATTCGCTATGCTTTATTGGTATGAAATATAGAAATAAATACTGCCAAATGTGACATGCTTGTTGTCTAACTGTACACATTTTAACAAATGAGCATTAGTCTTTCTCTCCTTCCCTCTCTGTCACTTGTTCTCTCTCTGCCTCTGTATCTCTCTCTACTGTTATAATGTCCAAAATGTCTCACCAGCATGTCTCACTGGCTCCCTCTACAGGCAGGTCTTTGGAAGTGGAGAGCAGATTAACCCAGAGGTCCAGTACAAAGCTCAGAGGTCCTACAACCGATCTGCCATTGAAGTCACACGTACGTACCATCAAACATCAACCTTCTTTGGATGCCAGTTCAGCACATTTGCCATCATGTATTGCATTTGATATTGCATCTTCCTGAAAGGAAAAATAAATTAATTTTTTGTGCAAATGATGCTTAATGATTTGTATAGGTATTCAAGCAAAAGAAGGGCTATTCACTTCATTCTACATTTCATGAACCTGTTGCAATTATATTTGCAAAGATACTATTGGGCTGACTGAGAACAGAACAGGGGCATAATGTGTAGCACAACTACCAGATGTGGTAGATCTGGTACAGAAAGTGAGACGGATTTGTAATATTATCTGCTCTTGTTTTTCCCTGACAGTTGCTAATCTGGGAGTTAGCGCAGAGCTTCAAGCCAAGCTTCAGGATGTGATGGTTATCAGGTCTCTGTTGTCCATTGGGAAGGTCCTGGGGGAAGGTGAGAGTCAGACTGTGGTATATCCCTGTTGCATCGGGTCAGCGTTGACCAAAATACAGTTGAATATTTTGTGCTTATACATCTCCAAATTCTCAGATACGGCAAAAAAACCCTGTATTTAAAAGAAAATATGCCAGCACTGAATTATGGTTTTGTGACAAGAGTGAAACCCTTGTTTTCTTGTCCCCCCCACCCCCCTTCCAGGAGAATTTGGCTCAGTTGTGGAGGGTCACCTAAAGAAAACGGATGGAACGACGGAGAAGGTTGCAGTGAAAACCATGAAACGTAAGCAGACTTTCCTACTGGCTGAATATAGCAGGAGTTTATCTAAAATCCGATCCCATAATTTGTGGAAACGGAATGTTAGAGACTTTCAGAACAAGGGGTAGCTATTTTCTAGATTGAATAGAGAATGGCTTCACCTTCATTTAATGGTCGGTACTTTTATTCACTTATCAGTGGACAACTTTTCCCATCGGGAAATTGAGGAGTTTCTGAACGAGGCTGCATGCATGAAGGACTTCCACCATCCGAACGTTATCACACTCCTGGGTGAGTGCCTGGATCAGCTGGTGTCTGTGAGCTGCCCAGCCGTGACCTCATACTAAAGCTGAAAATTGGAAGCATGACATGCCTCACAAACAAAAAGGTCTAAACATATCCAGTCCAACCCTTTATAAAATTAACACATCACGCGCAACAAATTTACATCAGTAGTAGATTTTTGTTAGCTAAGAATGTTATACATGTCCTTGTCTATAAATAGCTGCTACATTATGATAGAAATGTGTTTTATCTGACCTGTTTTGTAGTTGCTTCAATGACCTTCGGTATGCACTTATTGTTCGTTGCTGTAGATAAAAGCGTCTGCCAAATGAATGTAATGTTATATAAAGAAGTATTAAACATTAAACATATTTATAAAAAAGGGGAAGGGATGCAGACCACAGATCATGCCAAATCAGTGAAATAAAACTAAATATCTGATTGTGTGCCGATTCCTTACAGGAGTCACATGAACATTAAGGTTGGTTGGCCGCTCAGTGTTTAGTTGTGATTTATTGACATGCTTAACTGAGGGACTGTCATGGATGTGCTGTTTGTTCCTCTCAGGAGTGTGTTTAGAGGTGGGCACCAGTCACTTTGCCAAGCCTATGGTCATCCTTCCCTTCATGAAGTACGGAGACCTGCACAGCTTCCTCCTTCGCTCCCGTCTCGGAGAGAGCCCCATGGTAACCTGCCAATCACTGTCAATCCTTGTCAATAACTGTCAGTTTCTCACTCTTCAACACGAATACCCATCAGTTGTATTTAGTATATGTCAGTCAGTTCATCAGTGTTTCTGTTATTGTCAATGTTTGTTGATTGTCAGTTGATTGTGGTCAGTCCCTGTCGCTCTCTGTGTGTCAGACTGTTATGGTCATCAGTCTTTGTGAATATTTGTGTGTCCTTTTATATTACTGTCAGTATCTCCCTGTCAACTGTCAGTGTCTCCTTGTTAACATCAATTCCTGTCAACCATCTATACCATTCACTATCTTGTTGACAGGCTGAAAGATGGTTTGTTTTATAGTTGCAATCTGCAGCAAATATTACTAATTTTACATTGCTGCTTTTAACATAAGTTCATTTAATATGCCTGCTTACAGCAATCCACTGACCCTGTAAGGTGAATTTAAGACATGTTATGATTTAGATTTTTTTGCGATGATGAGAATTCTAATTTATTTTATTTTATCGCCCAGTACCTACCAACGCAGACTCTTCTCAAGTTCATGATTGACATCGCCCTGGGTATGGAGTATCTGAGCAGCAGAAACTTTCTGCACAGGGACCTGGCTGCACGGAACTGCATGTGGGTCTACCCCAACAAAAAACCCTTTATGGGGGGGGGGGGGGGTCTGGATTTCAAACTAGTTGTGATTAACAGCATATGGTAGCTTCACCTAGTACAAGGTTTCTCTCTCCCTATCAGTACCACAAATTCCACAGTGCAACACACTGTACTGTGACACCGGTCACACAATTCCCCTCTAGAACTGTACTTGTGCACCAGTCAAATTGCATAAGGGTGGCAGTATAGTGTAGTCAATAAAAGAGCTGGGCTAGGATGGCAGGTTCGGACTCCTGGTGAGGATCTAACATTGTACATGGTCAAGGTATTTGACCTGAATTGCTTCTCAGTACATATACAAGTGTATAAATGGATAGGGATGTCTTAAGGAAATAAATAATAAATAACATAATGACACAACTTCCTGTGTACAAGGTGGCATTGGGATATACACTGCTCGGCCAAAAAAAAGTCGCAGTTGCACCAGTCATGCATAGTGCCCACTGTACAAGCCTCTGGAGGCAGTGTTATGATCTGGGGTTGCTTCAATTGGTCAGGTCTAGGCTCAGCAACGTTATGCAGCAATAAAATGAAGTCAGCTGAGTACCTGAATGTACTGAATGACCAGGTTATCCCATCAATGGGCATATTCCAGGACGACAATGCCAAGATTCAACGGGCTCAAATTGTGAAAGAGTGGTTCAGGGAGCATGAGGAATCATTTTCACACATGAATTGGCCACCAGAGTCCTGACCTTAACCCCATTGAAAGTCTTTGGGATGTGCTGGAGATGACTTCACGGAGTGGTTCGACTCTCCCGTCGTCAATACAAGATCTTGGCCAAAAATTAATGCAAGTCTGGACGGAAATAAATGTTGTGACGTTGCATAAGGTTGTCGAAACAATGCCACGACGAATGCGCGCCATAATCAAAGCTAAAGGCGGTCAAACAAAATATTACAGTGTGCGACTTTTTTTTTGGCCGGGCAGTGTATGTTCCCACAACTGATAGCCATGAGTGAAATATTGGCCACTTTGGTTTAAAAAAACAAAAAAAAAGGCATTCCAATTGGTTGACGTTGGATTTGGCTCCACCCTGCAGGCTGAGGGACGATATGGCGGTCTGTGTGGCAGATTTTGGCCTGTCTAAGAAGATCTACAGTGGGGATTACTACAGACAGGGCCGAATTGCCAAGATGCCTGTGAAATGGATCGCTGTGGAGAGCCTGGCTGACCGGGTATTCACCGTCAAGAGTGACGTGGTAATGTCCCCTTTCCTAAATCTCTGATGAACTCTTGTTTAGTTTTTTCTACAGAGGCCGTGGCTTTTGTAAGAACAGTGCTTGTTTGAGTGTGTGTGCGTGCATACGTGTATATATAACGTGTAAGTGTGTCTGTGCACATGAATACGTGTCCACAGGACTTCACAGATCTCACAATATACATTTGTTCTATACAATCTGTGCCAGTGCCGGGTCTTCCGACAGCTCTATAGGGCGACGTGCAATTGGCAATAACATTGGTTAAGTCAGATAGGGTTCTGCATGCATCACTATCAAGCGAACCCTGCTGGCCGATCGAGCACCAACAGATTGCAGTCCAAGCCGCATATGAAAGGTCTTCCTCCGACTCTACTCTATACAAGCTTAGCTGTTGTCTACTGAAGCAGCTGGCGACACCACGTGTTCCAGAGAACCGTGGATATCTACTCTTTCCTGAATCGGCAGAGTGGTCTGCACATGTTTGTGGATGTGGTTGCATATGATTGGCCATTCCAAATAGGGGTGGGAATTGTATATGCTCAGCCCTGTGTTGGGTGCCAAATAAAAAATAAAAAATAAACATTTGTTCTGGATAAGCCAGGACCTCATATTTTCAGAACTTACTTACATTTTTACAAATTGTTTTTATACACTAGAAAAACCGTGTTTGAAACCTTGAGGTCAGTGGAGACTGACATGTGAAGGGAATGGTGCTTTCTACAGTGGTGGCAGTGATACTAACCGTGTCTTTCACTTGGTCTCCAGTGGGCGTTTGGTGTGACTATGTGGGAGATAGTGACAAGAGGGATGACACCGTATCCCGGGGTTCAAAACCATGAGATTTACGACTACCTCCTGGAAGGTCACAGACTGAAGCAGCCGTCAGACTGCCTGGATGAGCTGTGAGTGTTGGGGGATTGTGTCTCTTGGGGGATTGTGGGTAGGCTGGGATACTGAGGCAGAAAAGACTGGTATTCTGTCTGCAATAATGTGACTGTCGGAGACTTTGGTGTCAATTTGTTTTATTCTGTGTGTCACAAAGAATGCATGTGCTAATCTAATTTATTGAGCGCTTTGTATTTTGATGGTTGCAGCATTGCTTCACATATCAATTTGGTAATGAGTTAGAAAAGTAATGGAGAAGTATGACAATGTATCACTACGTACCATTGTTTACTTACTGTAAGTGTCTAAAGTCATACATAATGTTCATGCTTGGTGAAAACAATCTTTTTTTTAAATTTTGTGGTCCATCTGCGGCAGGTATGAGATCATGTACACTTGCTGGAGGGCCGATCCAGTGGACCGCCTCTTCTTCCTTCAGCTGCGGGTTCTACTGGAGAAGCTGGCGGAGAAGCTTCCAGAAGGATCCAGCAAAGAGGACATCATCTATATCAACACCAGTCTTCCAGAGGAGGAGCCAGAGGGAGAGGCGGAGCTAAGCCAGGGCCTGCCGCTCTTTACCTCCTCCCCTTCTTCCAGCCGCCCCACGCCTGGTACCTGCATTGTCACAGCTGATATCCACGAAAGCATGGAGGAGGAGGAGGAGGAAGAGGAGGATGACCGCTATGTCATCGTCATCTCCTCTGAGGACCCTGCTGTGAGAGGTGTGGGAGATGTGGACACACCCCTCCTGACAGGTGATGGGCACGCCACACCGGCCAATGGCAGCCAAGCTGGTCAGGGACTACGTGCAGAACAGCCCCCCTGTCAATCTCTGCTCCTGCTATGAGAAAGTAGGGCTACCATATCAGGGGGTAGGAACTAAAACAAAAGGAAAAAAAAACTATTGAAAGTGGCACCAACATAACCCCACACCCACCATTCCCACTCCAACTTGTTATATGCAGGTCAGGTGAATTGGCTGCTGATAGGCTGCTGTTACTGAGGATGGAGCGATGTCCCTACCATTTCTGTAGTTTGGTAACGTTGACAGCAGGCACTTTGACCATGGCACAGAAAAAAACAGCTGTCAGACTTCAAGCCATGTACATTTCTGACATGTTACAATTATAAAGACATTGAGAATAATTTTTTTGTTGCTAATGTTTTTGATATCTGGGCTGAAGTTATACCATGAGTCAGTATTCAAATGTACACTGCCTGGCCAAAAAAAAAGTCGCACACACTAATATTTCGTTGGACCGCCTTTAGCTTTGATTACGGCGCGCATTCGCCATCGCATTGTTTCGACAACCTTATGCAACATCACAACATTTATTTCCGTCCAGAGTTGCATAGATTTTTGGCGGAGATCTTGTATTGACGACGGGAGAGTCAAACCACTCCGTGAAGTCTTCTCCAGCACATCCCAAAGACTTTCAATGGGATTAAGGTCAGGACTCTGGTGGCCAATACATGTGTGAAAATGATTCCTCATGCTCCCTGAACCACTCTTTCACAATTTGAGCCTGATGAATCTTGACATTGTCATCCTGGAATATGCCCATTGATGGGATAACCTGGTCATTCAGTACATTCAGGTACTCAGCTGACTTCATTTTATTGCTGCATAATGTTGCTGAGCCTAGACCTGACCAATTGAAGCAACCCCAGATCATAACACTGCCTTCAGAGGCTTGTACAGTGGGCACTATGCATGACGGGTGAAACGGCGACTTTTGTTTTGGCCAGTAGTTTAAACTGTGAATGGCAAATGGCAGTTTTTTGTAATTGTTGCAAGGTGGAAAACATTCAAAAGCCTGTTGTTGCTGATGGCCCTTTGTTTATCTGTATGTGGCAGCCCTGTTCTAATCCCTACGCAATATGAGCACGCACAATTTATAGCTCCACCAAGATACCTTGGTGATGTAATTTAATATGTTTATATACTGAAGGATTTATTGAAAGAAAGCAAGGGCATGGACGTCTTTAAATCAGATGTGTATGCACATTTTGAATATGTATTTATGCTGTACATTCTGCTTAAATACGTTTTATCAAGAGTTTTATCCCATCCAGCTAAATACTGTAACTAAAACACCTCAGGCTGTAAAAAGGCCAGTTGAAGGTGGAGGATTTTAAAGGACACTGACACTATAATTTTGGGCAAGGATTTTATCTCAAGTTGCTTAGCTACAAAAATAAAGCTATGTAGATTGTCAGAATATATGCAATATGTAGCATTGTAAACTAAAGGTGTTGCTATGATATGGGTGCCTGCAATGCAAATGTAATGTAGCCTAATCAACTCTGAATGAAATTGTGAAATGTTCTTGCATTGTAAAATTACACTTTGTATAGATGTACATTTATGATTTATACTTGAATATTGTTGACAGTGAAGAATTTTGATTTGTCAGCACATTAAAGTTTAATGTGTCCACTATCATTTTTTCCTCAATTTATGTGCTAGAAAGAACCGGTGTAAATTGCATACAGTACATGCATAATATATTTCTACCAATTATTTGGAGCTTTACTGCTTTTTAGTAGAACTCATTGCAGATTTTCGTTCCAATATTCTTCACTCCCCATCTCCCTTCCTCCACTCCCCCCCTACCCGGAAATATGCAAAACTGTCTGAACGTTTGTTTTTCCTACTATTCCCCAGGATGTACACAAGCGTTGACATAAAACATTCATAGCAGATCTCAGACTGGACTCAGAGTGTGCGTGTTAGCTTCACTTCTAGAGAGGGGGTGCGTCCAAATATTCTTCACTCCCCACCTCCCCACCTCCTTTCCTCCACTCCTCTCCTACCCGGAAGTATGTAAAACTGCCTGAACGTTTCGAGTACAAGTATTTGCATGTACAGTATACAATGTACCTGACATTGCGGTTTGCATCGATACATTAATTAATATGTAACCATTAATACGCAATTAAGGTGTAATCAACATTAGATTAAAACACAAATATCCGTTTCCGGGGCATGGAGGAGAGGAGGTGGTAGTTGAGGAAAGGAGGGTGCATTTTTCGAGTATTGGGATGCACGCAGGGAAGGCAGGTGAGACGCTGACAGGTGGGTTGGCCACGCAAGGAACGGCTGACGGTAAAACATGGCCGACTGTGAGCGATGGAAGACGTGGAACTGCCCCGCAAGCAGGTCCAAACTGTGGCTGATTCTCTTAACAACAACCTTGTGCTACTGCAACGATGGAGTCGCGTCAGCCCCGGAGACAGGACAGTGGGTTATCACAGTCGCCAATGTAAGATTAATTGAATCCTTTTTTTAAAATACCAATTTGGCGATCTTGCTTTCTGGGGTATTCCGGGCCGACACTCGGGATAAGGACTGTAATAGAGTGAGGAAACGCAAACTAGTTGATCTGTGTGACAGCATTGTACATAGTTGACTTGCAGAAATGATCCCACGGCAGGGCCACAGAATGCCTGATCTCGTAGTTTCCCCCCCTCCTGATTTACAGCTATAATGTTACTGTAATGTAGCTAGCTGCGTGTGCTAACTTATTAGCTCTAACGTTACTTGCTAGCTGGCATACCAAAGCCTAGGCATGCGACCATTGAACAAAACGCACCATTATTCGACCCAGTTAACAAGCTAACGTTTGCTATCCACAGAAAACAACTAGCTAACTACATAGCATTTGACGTGTTATTTTATTTAATTTTTTTTAAATAACGTTATACTGAAACATTTCTACTATTAGTCATTGTAGCTATGTGACTTTTTACCAAAAATGAACTGGTATTGTGAGCTAGTATTTGCAAGCTAGCAGTGAGTGTGTATCCGATGTTAGCAAACGTTAGCTAACATTTAATTTACGTTAGCTCCCCAATTTAACGCATAGGGGTTTGGTTAGATGTAAGTTAGTAGGCTACTGACATGTCATGAAGCCCTATAATGTTTGGCTAAATCGCCCCCTTCGTAGACAGTCCTGCACAACTGAGACATTTATTAATGTAATAAATTATTAATGTAATGTTACAGTTTCTTAGCTTCTGCTCATTTAACGTCATTGAATATATAGCACAAAATTGGCATAAACAACAGAGGTAGCTTACCTGAATGTTGTGGTAGCTAAGTGGGTTTATGCATTTAAAGAACAAAACTGTGCTAATCTTTAACGTTAATACATTTAAACACTATTTGCCTGGACCTTCCGGTTAAAGTTTTAGTTCGACAATATGTAAGGTAATGTGTGTATTTTTCGGGTGTGTCGTTGTCTTTCCCAAATAGTTCCGTTTAATTATTTACAGGCTAGCTGATCACTTTCATCAACAATGTATCGTTAGGTCTGGCATAGAATAGGCCTAGTCGTGGTATGTTGTGCAATGTGGTGATGTGGCTAATTTTCTGTTTATATAACGTTTCAGCCATCGTCGTTTTTCTTAACTCGACGTGGCTAAAATTGGACCTCGTTCAACGAGGACAAACTAAATTATTAAAACCAACTTTTCCATTGAGCTTGTAGCCACCGTCGTATCAAGTTCCAGACTTTGCAAAGGATCACTACTTTCATAAGCTGTGAACAAACACCAGTGCCCCCAGATGTATGATGAGTGTTCTTTAACGGCATTTCATAATGATAAAACAAACTTGAAAATATGTTTGTCTGTTTGTTTTAGACTTCAAGACCGTTGCTACTTAAGAAATCCATGTACAAACAGACCGACATAAAGTTCAAAAGTAAGTGTTCCGTAATGTGGTCCAATACAGTAACTATAGTAGGCTATGCAAGTTTATATGAAATATGCCTGTTTTTATAAAAATCTGTTTCCAGAGAAATAGGCTGCATTTTAAATTTCATTTACATGATGTAAGTTCCCTTCTATTACAATGCTATATTTTGCCACTTTGTCTTTAGTTGCATCCTTTGGTTGTCCAGAAGAAGTGAAATTTACCATCCATTGGTACTTGAAATACTACCCCTGTCACAACGAGTTTAACAATATTGAAGTAAGTACATGAACCATGAAAAATTTGATGAATGTGGTCTGGGGATAACTGATGCATGTACTCAAATGAGTCTTTGTGGTGATTGTTATAATCCCAAACAAAGCTTTCAGAGACCTCATTGTAAAGGAGAGTTGTGTATTCCAGTCCTAAAATTATTAATTATTTCTCCCCCCTGTCAGGAAATGTATGATAAAATACCATTGTTCAGAGGGAAGAGCTTGGACCCCAACCCCATGGGACACGGGGAATATATCGAACATATACATCAGACCGTAATCTGTAACAAGGATCTACGCTTCTTTCCCATGTTTAATGTAAGTGACCTCCACGTTGTACGTTTGCGTTTCATTATGTTTTAACATTTAGCAGACGCTCTTCTTATCCAGAGTTATACAGATTACAGTTTTATATGCAATTTGTTGTTTATACAGTTGGATTATTATTTTTTTTTTTACTGAAACAATTCAGGTTAGGTAACCTTGCACAAGGGTACACCAGCCATGCCACGGCTGGGAATCAAACCTGCGACCTTTGATACAAAACCCAGTTGCCTAACCTTTATACTGCATTGCCACAGTCTAAGATGTCTTCCTTGCACCGTCCTCCGTGTAATGGCAAACGTTTTGGTCCTGTGTGGCTTTCATTCTCACTGTAAGCAGTTGAGTCGGATACTGTCCATTCCCCTCCTTACGTTTTGTTAATTAAAAGCAATTACTACTTTATACATGCTTACAATGGACCTGGAAACATTTACCTTGACCTAGACCCCCACACATGAATTTATGACCTTTTCTCCTCTGTTTCAAATATTTAATAATGAATATTTGTTTCTGTCCTCTCCTTTTCTTTCGCTGTTCCTGTTTCAGAAAACGAAGGCTCTCCCACGTCCTTTGCCACCTGTAGAGGGAAAGGCGCAGGTGAGAGAAGGGGACTAACGGTTTTAATATGTCAATAAAATCAACGTAATGTGTGCCGAGCCACCGAGTTTAGCAATACCAAAGCACAGCATTTCAGCAGACGAGCAGCTATATTGATGTGGTGGTGTAAATCAAGAAAAGTAGGGTTTTGCCATTTCACTCATGCATTATACAACCAGAGTCTCTGACCTATAGTCTCACAAATATTTGACACTTCCCTTTGTGTGTCTTACATTGAATGTGTCTCACATTTGTCATAATTCTAATGGTTCTGGGAGCTTTAGAGTAAAATTTTAAATCCAGGTGTCTGATCATTCTCTAGTTGAATGAATCAAGTCATAATAAATTATACCTGCAACCCACATAGTGAACATTGCTTTGGCTAAAAGCATCTGCTAATGCCTACACGTACCATTCAGGATACAGTCAGGGTAGTGCAATACACAGTAACAGAGCAGCTGTCTTTGCTTCAGTTTAAGTATGCATGTATTTTTGTTTGTTTTGCACAGGATGAAAATTATACCAGATGGATAATGGAAGAATCACAGCAGCAGTCTATTCCAGTAAGCATTTAAGCATTTTCTCCAAATGTACTTGACTATTTAAAGTTCTTTTTACGAATGAATATACATTTTTCATTCAGATATTTGGTAGTGGTTATGTACATTCTTGCAGAATGATGTGTGACCTCATACTGTGATGCAATTTTTTCACTGCTCAGCATGATGTCATCGCTACAACATGGAGAGATGGACCTTACCTTCTTGTGGTGTCAGTCAAGTCCAGCAATCCAGAGGCAAATTGGAATTTAAGTGGTGGGCTTTTTCTACATCTTTTTCATTTTGTATAGAATACTATTGCAATAATATCCCACATGACTGGTTACTTTACTGCTGGGTTCAAATCAGTTTTTTATTTTTGAGGATTTATAGACACTGATATTTTTCCTCCCTCAGTCAGCGTCATAATGAAAGGAACTCATGGATACATCTCCGTCACCGAATGGCCGCTCATGATTGTGAGTATGGAACAGCGTTGGTGGCGCTTTTATGGGCGGGTTGTTTTTTATAAGACCTGAACTGTGAATTGCAACTCAACCAATGGCAGTGCCTTTTACTCACTCACTGGCTTCCCTTATTAACGGACCACCCCACTTGATTGATTCATGGGGAAGGTGAGGCGGGAGAATAGTAGTGGAATCCTGCAAGAGCAGTGTCTGTACAGGTTTTTATTTATTTATTTCTCTGTTGCAACATAAAAACTTCCCTATCTTTTGGATGAATGTGTGTGTGTGTGTGTGTCAGTTCTACATGGTGATGTGCATAGTCTACTTCCTGTACGCCCTGCTTTGGTTCCTGTGGTCGGCCTGCTATTGGAAAGACCTGCTGAGAATCCAGTTCTGGATCGCTGGCGTCATCTTCCTGGGAATGGTGGAGAAGGCAGTCTTCTGCGCCGAGTACGAGAACACCAATACCGTGGGGTCAGCCTGTGAGTGACCACTCCCTTCCTCCTCCTGCTCACAGGCCACAGGAAATCGTCATGTCCTAAGCGTGCGAGCAGTTCAATTGTAGCACTCACTTTTTTGTTTTGCTTTATATGGAAAAGATTCTTTCAGTATTGAGGAAAGATTGGCAAAATCACTGCAGAATAGTGTTAAGCATTTAGAACCTGAACACCTTGTGCATGTAATCACCCACATAATGTGTCCAAGCGTACCTGTGTGTTCAGGACACACTGTGCAGCTGTCGAGGCGTAGCTGTGTTTGTCATTGTCTAAACTGCTGTTCTCAGCCATTCATACTGGTCTCCTCTGTGTTTAATCCCGTTTCTTCTCTGCCTTGGCGTCTTGTTAGCTCAAGGCCTGTTGATCTTTGCTGAGCTTGTTTCTGCGCTGAAGAGAACTCTGGCTCGCCTGCTTGTCATCATCGTCAGCCTTGGCTATGGGATAGTCAAGTAAGTCTGTACTCTCATTTCTCTAATGAGAAAAATAAGAACATTATTATTAGTAGTATTTATCTTAGCAGAAACTCTTCAAGGCTGACTTGCATGGTTCACAGGTTTCATTTTAATTTAGCCTGCTGGATGTTTACTCACTCATTTCAGGTTATTTACTTTTCTCAAGGATACGTTGGCACCCGGGAGTTGATCCTGGAGACTGTGTTCTACAAGGCCAGCTCCAGAGACACTACACTACTCACTCGCCCCTTCCGCCTCGCCCACAAACATAACACACACATGCTAAATACAGTCTTTATAACGGCATACAGTCAATTGCTGCTAACTATAGCCTTTCAGAACTGTGGTAGGGAGGGCAAACCGGAGCTTTGGAACGTAGACAGCAGTGAATTCACGTGAGCTTGACAATATATTTCTGACAGAAAACGTAGTTTATTGACTTTTTTACTTCACTGCTGTGGTGATAAAACTTACAAGAAGTAAATGCTAGTTTATTGTTAGCCTTTATTGTTCGCCATATGAGGCTAGAATGGTGAAGCTAACAGAAATCAATAGCACTAACCCATAAAAAATGGACTTCTAACGTTACTTGTTCAATCGAATCGTAAAAGTGAAAGTGTTCAATTGTGGTCAGTGGCACCGAAAAGTTCTGTCACACCCTCGATAAACGGAAAAAGTCCCACTAGAAGATGGAATTAAATCTTTAAAAGTTATATATTTTCTGAATCGTTATCAACTTCCCTTGGTCACTGTCGATGGGACATTGTGATCTGGGCATATAGTTCCTATGTAAATTACGTCAGAAGCATTCAGCCGTGTTATTGACTGCCTAAATGTAATAGTGCGCTCATCACCGTTAGCATGATTGGGAGCCTGAAATGTCAATATTCAGAATCGGTTTAAACTTTTCACCAATAAGCTGGGACTTTTAAGTTATAAGGCGGGATATACAGAGTGTCCAGCGAAAATACTGACCTGACAGTCTTTCAGAATTCTAACAGTTGATCAAGTCAACTGCCAGAATGACCGCGAGACACTGAATAGAACAGAATACTGGCTGCGCTGATCTGTGTTCGGTGCCGTCAGAGTCCTACTCTTATCATTGATCGAATGTTGGGAAAATGTGCGTTTAAAAGGTGCAAAAACTGTCCGTATATCACATTAAAATTACATATAAGGACAGTTATTGTCCATAATACGTTTATTTAAGGTTAAACTGACATTTTATGCACAATATTTATGTTGATTTCCCAAAATACATTTTTCGGTTGTCCTGCCTAACTGTGGTGATGTTCTTTTAATTGGAGTATGCAAAGGAGCAGATAAAATACAGCAATTATTGACGTTACATTACATTACATTACATTAAATTGACAGATACTCTTATCCACAGTGATTTACAGTGAGTAATTGCAATGCTGTGGCCTTCTTGGACCAAGCTTGACCTTCTAGGACCAAAATGTTGTTTATGCCCAGTGCAGAAATCTAACCGAAGTTGTGTCTGTGTGTGCACACGTGTGCCTGTGTGTGCGGTTGCATGTATGCATGCATTCACGCGTGTCTTCTTCTTACACTAGGCCTCGACTCGGGACGGTCATGCACAGAGTGGTAGGTCTCGGGGTCCTCTACTTTGCCTTCGCTGCCATTGAGGGTGTCCTGAGAATCACGGGGGTAATTTGGCTTTTTTTCGTCACTTTCACACAACATTACACCTGCAGACACACACCCATTACACCATTAACACAGGCACTTAGTTGCTCAGTTACAAGTTTATGTAATGTCTCTGAAGGGCCATACTTAGATTTTTAAAGGAGTTTTAGCTGCTGTGATATTAAAAGCTGGGGGTTTGGATTGATATTAGGATTTAAAAAATAAATGACATTGCAAATAAAGTTGTTTTGGAAGCGATGTCAAGTAACCATGCTGTTGTCATTTGTCCTCTTTTTTGTTTACATGCTTAACCTCATACAATTCCTGTGTGTGTGACTTCATGTGACGCCCATGTGCATTTCTTGGTTTGAAAGGGTAGAGATAATGGCCCTGCCCTCATAACTGCCATCATTCTTGCTGTGTTTGACTCATGCGTCGTCTGGTTCATATCCTTTGTAGGGGTGTTTCGGTTAAATATTATATTGTTTCATCCTGCATGAAAAAGAATAGGAACACATTCATAAAGTATTGATGGGTGACAATGAGTCATTGTTTTCCATCATTTTTTGCGGCTTGGAGCCTGTTGAGTTGAATTTACAATTCAGATATTATGACATCTATTCTGTTAAAATGATTGCAGTATGTTTATTTTGATAAATTAATCTTGAACTCCAGATCATATTTGCTATGTGTACAGACTTTCAAATCTAAAGGGATTTGTTCATGCGGAGGGTTCTCTTTTAGAAATTGTATATTTTTCCTGTGATGACCGCTCTCCGTCCTCTCTTCTCTTTTTCTTGGATTTTCTTTTACACCCCTCTCTCCTGACCTTTCTCCTTCATGGTGCTTTGTCTTTCTCTCTCTCCTCTGCACTCTTATCTCTCTCCTTGGGTTTCTCTCCTCTCCTCTCCTCTCCCTCCCTCTGGTTCTGTTCCGTCTCCCAGGTGAAAGACAATGACCTGGCCCTGTTGGCTAACATTCCTCTGGCTCTGCTCGACTCCTCTCTCTGCTGGTGGATATCCTTCACTCTGCACCTGCCCATACCTTTACCTGCACATGTTCCTGCATCAATCCTCCTATAGGGGGATTTCACTTGTCTGTCTGCATGGCAGCCCTCCTGTTTCTCCTCTCTGTTTAATCAAAGGTGGTGATGGTGTCAGCTTGGGAAGGTGATTTTATCAGTCTGCCTGCATGCAACAATGTTCCTATCCCGTTTCTACCCCCCCCCCCCCCCCCCCCCCAATGTTTATGATACTTTGTCACTTGTTTGCTGTTGAACCTACTTGTCGTTTCCTTGACGGCCTCAAACATATTCGTCAGTTTGGCACAAACCATAAAGACCCTGAAATTAAGGAGAAACCCAGTGAAGCTCTCCCTCTATCGACACTTCACCAACACGCTCATCTTTGCTATCATTGGTCAGTAAGTTAGTGTGACATTCCGTTATTGGGATACATGAATATTGATAGGCCTATAAATGAAACATAACTTTTCCGGCCCTCCTTTCCCTGGCAGCCTCCATAATTTTCATGGTATGGACGACAAAGAAATTCCGGCTAGCAGAGTGTCAGTCCGTGAGTACTGTTTTTGAAATTTTTTTGTATTTATTTAACATAATAAATTTGCAATATGTGCTCTGCTGACATAAATTAGTACTGTTACCTTTTTTCCTGGCTAATGCAAAACTGGCAAATCTTGGGAAAACCATTTCTGGACATTTATTCGACTCAGTGTTGTGGACTCTTTTCTCTTGCCTTCTTTCTGCAGGACTGGATGGAGCTTTGGGTGGACGATGCATTCTGGAGGTTTCTGTTTTCCATCATCCTGCTTGTCATCATGTTTCTGTGGAGACCATCGGCAAACAACCAAAGGTGGGAGATTGTGTGTGTGAGCGCGAGAGAGACGCTTGATTTTTAAGTCGGTATCACCAGCCATAAAATGGTATTCTTCAGAAGAACATGTTTTAATTTTGGCTAAAACCGTAATGTCATAGATTCAGTCTTGTTTGTATTCATGTTATTATGTTTTGACTAAAGTCAATTGCAAGAATGGTAAAATTGTGCTTTTAAAATTCTTCGCGGCATGTATGCAAATAGCCAGGGTATTCCTTGGATCCTGGACTGTTGTCAGTAGAAGCTGCTTGACTCGGAAGAGAACATTTCTCCGTGTTGCTCTTTTATGGTTCTGATTTGATCTGTAAATTGTTACATCGTTACAGTAAATAAGTATATATTTTTTCATATTATGAAGCGTGTCTTGCCTTCCTTCCTGTAGGTATGCATTCACTCCTTTGATGGATGATTCTGACGATGAAGAAATTGAAGAATTCCTGGTGTCTTCAAATTTGTGTACGGTCGAGCTGCCGAGATTCTTTTGAATTTGAGTTATTCTTTGTTGTTGAAGTTGGACGTTAAATACACAGGAACATAATGTACATTTGTTATAATTTTGTACCCCCCCCCCCCCTTTCAGCTGAAGGCATAAAGCTGAGAGCAAAGACTGAATCGAATGGGACAGTGAAGGCTGCTGCAAGTCCGGTCAGTATTCTTTTTTTTGTATTATAATAATAACGTCATACAAATTATTGTTGTTATTATTATTATTGTTGTTGTTGTTATTCTTTATTTGTATTAAGTTATTATTATAATTTGTACATGCCATACAAGAATGTGTAGCCCAAGGTATTTTACAGTACAAATTAATACATCTAAATTATATTGATGAGAAACATGACCGAACTTCACAAACATTTCCACTTCAACTTCCCCAGCTTGCAGGACACTGTGTAAAATCGGGATGTGTTCGGCCTTGTATTAGCGAATTGCCTGTTTTTCTCCCCTTATGGTCTGTGATTGCTTTTGCACTACACCACACTGGGAGACTTCAGTTCAGTGTCACCTGTTAGTTACCTCTGGAAATGGTATCCCTGCGTTCAGTGCTTCAATAAAGGCGGATTACTTTAAAATGGAGTGATATACATTATTTCTTTTTTTACCCTGCTTTTGGCCCAAAAGTAACTTTTTCTCACAGTGGCTCAGAAATAGAACAAATGTTCTGAAAAAGTAAATTTACAACTCAGATAAATGTCCTCAGGATGTACTTGCATTCAAGTACAATACAGTCTACTAACTCACAAGTTATTCATTTCCTGGTGCACACCCACATACAGTATCAAAACTGTTTACATATTCAATTTCAAGATATGCCCATTGCATACCAACAGTTTATACCAAATATCCACATATGGCAGTATTCCCCAATCTATATATGTGAGCTTTTTATGTTTTTGTCAAAATTTTAGACTCATTGTTCAAATATTGTACACTCTCTCCAGGACGAAGACTTGAAGTGGGTGGAGGAAAACATTCCAACTTCTCTGACGGATGTGTAAGTCTCACTCCACATAGCATAACCCGGTCTTTATGGCGCCCTGCAGTTTCAGCTGCTGTATGTGCATGCCAAGCCAATGTTCAGCTTATAACGGCAACAAATTAACCATATGATGGCAGTCCAATACGCAGTTATGATATCAACGACTTTGCCAACTCTGTGACCATTCCAGCTACTGTTAATAATATCCCATGGGTGCTCCAAACATTGATTTTATAATGATGTCAAGTCTACAAGCCAAACACTTGATGGTGACCCTGATGGTGACCTAAACAGTTACTGTATTAATACTGGTCGCGCAAGGGTTTTGGAAGATTCTGTAATATTTCAAGTGCACTATGCAGGATTTTTAGGCTTGCTGTGCTCCTGTGTTTATTATCAAAAAAGTCTCCTCCTCGGTCCTCAACCCTGCCCACTCAAGGTAACCAACTTCGGCCGTCTAACTACCTAATGTAGCTAGCTGGATAACTAGAGGTAAATACATACAGGTCCAACGGAAAACACGCCAACTCCGCATCACTTTTCATCGCCTTGCTAAACTTGAGCTGTCGCCATCGGGGAAAAGCAAATTCTAGGTTGACTCTGCTTCTTGAACGCACCTTGTCGGCTTGTTGTTTTGCTTTGCTGTACTTGCGTTTCACCTCCGCCATTGCAAGAACTTGCTTGGGCTCTGATGAAACCTGATCCCAGCCCACAAGCTCTGTAGCTACACCAACCCCTCGCCACACAGAAAAGAGCATCACTCCCAGAAACGTCCCAAACCCATCTTAGAATAATAAATACAGGCAAAGGAGCACAGGTTTGGCAAATGTGTGCAAAGACAGAGATTGCCAGTGCATCATAGATATGACTGAGCAATATTTTCAAGGTAAAAATCCTGCATAATGCACCTTTTAATGTGTTTTTTGTTGCAAAATACATATATTGAGTATTGCTTCTGTTGCAGGGCATTGCCCATTCTCCTGGACTCTGATGAGGTACGCTGCCATTTTAACATGCACACTGCATTCATTTCATAGCAGAAAGTGACCCAGTTGTGACCTGGTGTAGTTCATGCAAATGTGTGTCTAGTTATGGTGTAGATTTATTTTTTAGTGCAGTGTTTCTCAACCCTGGTCCTGGAGGGCTGCAGGGTATGCTGATCTTTGTTTTTGCCTTAATATCGGCAACCAATTCAGACCCAAGAAAACAGGTGTGGTGAATTAACAGTGTTATTTGGCTGCTTTAATTGATCAGTTAAGTACAGAGTAACAACGAAAACCAGCATACCCTGCGGCCCTCCAGGGCCAGGGTTGAGAAACACTGATTTAGTGAAACGATAGAAATTCCGTAGAGGAAGAGACACCTTTGTTCCTGTACAGGTCTCATTGTGTATTATTCTGTTACCTTGCAGGAAATCATGACCACAAAATATGAGATTTCAAAGATGGAGTGACGAGTCAGAGCCGTGCTTCACACTTCAGGGTGGGATTGGCGAGTGGCGGCACTGTCTGGCTAAATCCTGAAGGACTGAGACACAGAGGTCAGAGGTCATCGCACAGTTGTTATTGGTCTGGGACTTTCATTTGCTTGTGGGGGGGAAACTGCCCCAGAAAACTCACTGAAACGCCATCTCCAGCCAGGGCCGCAGAACTTACTTGCCGTGTTTAAATATAATAAATATTCATCGTCATTAAACGACCCTTTTCCACTACAAAGCTGAACCCAGGCTGGCCACAACTGACCCGGTTCAATACGATTGCTTCACCATGGTGTTCCTGCAATCAGAATTATTGCAGAAAATCCTGCTAAACGCTGGTGTCTCTGCAGATGGATGGACCTCTTTATGCTATTAAAGACGGTCGGTTCTTCGGGTTGGTTGGTGATCTGAGCTCAGAGTGCTTCCTTTACTCCTCCATGTTTATGTGATCAAATCTTGACCCTAGCAAAACTTTCCGATTCCATCTGCACCAGGCTTCAGCCAGTCTCCTGAGGTATCAGGCTTCAGCCGGGCCCCTGAGGAATGCCGGCTTCAGCCGGGCCCCTGAGGAATGCCGGCTTCAGCCGGTCTCCTGAGGTATCAGGCTTCAGCCAGTCTCCTTAGGTATCAGGCTTCAACCGATCTCCTGAGGAATGCAGGCTTCAGCCGGTCTCCTGAGGTATCAGGCTTCAGCCAGTCTCCTTAGGTATCAGGCTTCAGTCGGTCTCCTGAGGAATGCAGGCTTCAGCCAGTCTCCTGAGGTATCAGGCTTCAGCCAGTCTCCTTAGGTATCAGGCTTCAGCCGGTCTCCTGAGGAATGCAGGCTTCAGCCAGTCTCCTGAGGTATCAGGCTTCAGCCGGTCGTCTGAGGTATCAGGCTTCAGCCGGTCGTCTGAGGTATCAGGCTTCAGCCGGTCGTCTGAGGTATCAGGCTTCAGCCGGTCTCCTGAGGTATCAGGCTTCAGCCGGTCTCCTGAGGTATCAGGCTTCAGCCGGTCTCCTGAGGTATCAGGCTTCAACCGATCTCCTGAGGCATCAGGCTTCAGCTGGGCCCCTGAGGTAGGCTGGCTTCCTCTCCTGAACAGCAGGAACGTAAGCGGATCTTCCCCTGCCCTCTGTACCTCCCACTCCCCATATCCCTTTGGACTGGACTTTAGAGACATGCACGTTTTGTCGTATCGCTTGTTAATGACTGCAGCAGAAGACTGGCAGAAGATCAGGGAAAACCAGGCCCTGAAATACACCATTCAGGCCGGCTGCAGCTCGACAGTGGAAAATATTTAAAAGGGGCTTTATACATTTTTGGATATTTTGAGTTTCCATGTCACTTTCCCAAAAGAAAAAAAAAGAAAAAATCTGCAGATGGACCTGAGAAAGGAGTTTTTTTTTTTTTTTTTTTTAAATCAGTTTGATTCTAGGAAGATGTGATATTTTAAGGTAGATTTGTCTTTTCATTGTACCATAGAGAAGAAAGCCGCAAATGACCAAAGTTTGGCGTATTTGTTTGTTGTGTGAGCTGTCCAACTTTGTTTGAGGCTGGGCGGGGGATATTTAATTTCTATGCGAAAGTATGTTCTTGTATTTCTGTGTACGTGTCTGTCTGTCTGTCTCTCTGTCCGTTTGTTTACTGGGCTGTGACACACCGTTCATGCTATTCATGTGAAACAGTAAGTCAGTGCTAAGAAGTATTCACTTTTGCTCAGTTGCAGTATTGAGAATACGGTAAGAATTTTGTACCCAGTTTTACAGCTTTTTATTTTGGTTGTGGCTGTAGAATGTGTTTCTTCGCTCTGAATGAGTGAGTGGAGAAAACCGCACCTTCCTTTCTCCCTCCTGAAGTAAAAAGCAATAGATGTCCTTTAAAAAGGTTTAATATTGAGCTCTGTTTACCTGTACTATTCTATTTAAATTATGTTGAAGTGTACTTAACTCCATGTAGCAATCCTGTTGAGGATGTTTTTCTTGGAGTAGAGTTTGGTACTTTAACACCTGATGTTATAAGTTCATTCATAAAGCCTTACTTTTTAAAAAAACATTTTCTACCCCGATTACACAAAACTCAAATGAGAAATCTCTGCTAGTGCTTAAGTTGCCTTCAGATTTACATTATGTTATTATTATTGTTGTTGTGCACTGTCTGCTTCCTCTGACAAAAAGGAACAGCTCTTCATCTGTGAAGAGCTCCAAATCCATGCGTTCCAATTTTGCACACAATACCCCCATTTAGTTCACTACCTATTGTTAATTTCACTTGAAGGCGAAGGTTCACTTAGTGTGTAGGGTGGGATATGGGGCATTGGAAAACTGGAACATTTATGAATGAACTGCATTGTAAATACTATTCAAAGCAATATATAATAAGGGGAAACGTGCATCTGCACATTATTTAAAGCCATTTTTAATCCTTCCTTTTAAATATTGGCATGTGTATAAGGCCGTGTTAAGTTCTCCTCTCACACTTTGTTGTGATTTAAATTTAAATCTGTAAGTTTTGACCCCTTCTCAATGTTGCATGCATTTCTGCAAATTATGTTTGCCTATTCTCTTTATGGAGCAGCAGTGTGTCAGGAGGTCCAAATATTGTTTACTATTCCCAGGTTTGCTTTTCACTGGGTACACTAAATTCAGTTTAAAAAAACTAAACCTACAAATCTGTTGTGTGATCTGTTTTTGATGACCCCACTGTCTTTGTTTTCCAAGATTGCAATACTTGGTTGATGATTTAATTTAATTGTAAATAAAAATCCTTTATTTTTATTGACACTACATTTGTTTGCAGTGAGTTTTCAGTATGAAAAAGAGGAAGCACCCCACCCCACCGGAGGGGATGTGCAAATTATTATTATTATTATTATTTTGCAAAGGGTGCTAACAGGAGTTAGCTTTGCTGGTCTTTAGCAGAGGTGTAAAATCCAGGTTCAGAAAGTAAAACTCCTCCCCAGTATTTGGTCCCAATCACCTGGATTTGCTAATTAGCACAATTCCTCAGCTGGGAGGTAGAACTAATTGTGAAATCAGATGGCTGGGAGTTCATGAGTGGAGGAAACACATGGCAGGACTTTTACTTTCTGACCCCTGGATTTTATACCTCTGGGGCTTCATTTATAAATTCATCTTGGAATTCATCCTACATGTGAATGTATGATCGTTTCCTAAAATGTTCCTAGGAACAATTTATAAAATGTCCATATGCACAAATAAATGTTCTTACGCAAGACCGATTTATAATCCGAAATCATCCTAAAACTCAGCTCCACCCAGTGAACGCCCTCAAATATTCTTATGTGGTCAGGTTTTTTTCTACATGTATATAAACTTCCTACATGACCATTGTCACGTGATATAAAATTGACGTATAGCCTTTTTACATCTTTTTCTTTCAGTTTTAATAGTTTACAGAAATGTTAATGTTATAATTTCAGTATTGCATAGCCTAATATTTGTTACCATTATTTTATTTCAATGGAGTTGTCACTGACAGCCATCAGTACAAGCCTCCTGCCTTCTATATATCAACTATCATTAGCTACATGATGTTTGTTTAAACTGCATTGATTTTAAGCTTTTATACCATACACGTATCGATTATAATAATTATGCTGTTGTATTTTTCATAACGGTTTGCACACATGATAATGTTCACAGCAAGAGCTGCAATCATAGGCATATGCTTTATTTCAACTTCGGGGAGACACTGCTGGACCACCTGGTCTCGCGTAGTCAAACGTCAAGTCTCACAAACATATAGGCTTGTAGCTAGTCGGGACCAATTCATTTGAAAATATTGGCAGTGACATGTCTTCCCCTCTCCTCCAAAACCTACGTGTATAGCCTAGTTCAGTGGTTCCCAAACTCGGTCCTCGGGGACCACTGTGTATGCTGGTTTTCGTTCCAACCACAATTGCAATCCCAAAATCATAACAAGCTGTTCATTTTTCTTAATTAGGTGCTTTTCATGTTTAGAGGGATTATTTACCCTCTTAAGCCACATCATGTCAGAAATAGCTATGCATGCCATGAAGAATAAAAATTCCCATGTTCCTACTGTGCTTATTGGGCTGTTTTGCAAATAGGTAACATTTTTTTTTAAACTGATCAAATTAAAGACTGGGGTGAATCAATTGGCTCCTAATTAGGTAGTTGAAAACGTGAGTTTTTAAGTTCCCTCAAGTTTTTCTTAAATGTATTAACACTGCAAGTTTGGCTCGTTATCATTTTCTTTGTCTTTTTTTCATTATTTATCAAATGGTTAGTTTTAGTGGCCATATATCCACAATTTCACCAATTAGGAGCCTATTGATTCACCTCTTTAATTTTATTTAATAAAATTAATTCGGTCAGTTAAAAAATAATCTTTTTTTTTGCCCCTTTTTGTAATTATTTGCAATATAGCACAATGAGAATATTGTACTTTTATTATTCATGACATGCATAGATATTGCTAACATAATGTGGCTTAAGAGGGTAAATAATCCCTCTAAATATGACAAACACCTAATTAAGAACAATTGACATCTTGTTAAAATTCCGGGATTGCAGTTGTGGTTGGAACGAAAACCAGCATATACAGTGGTCCGAGAGGACAGAGTTTGGGAACCACTGGCCTAGTTAACGGCCCACAATATTGTGTCTCACAGTGCTTATCATACAAATACATCTTATGCATGCGTGTCTAATATGTCCATTTCTGAAGGGATTGGCAGAATATTCTTACGTCTGAAAAAAATGTGGTCGTCCTGCAGTACACAAGGAAATGGTCATACGCCTCCTCTAGATTTGGCGTACGCATAAGGACGTTTTCATGTCAGTTTCAAGTTTTATAAATCAAAGATCAAATCCATGCATAGACCATTTTAGGCCCTTGGTCTTCAGTCAGTTTATTCAAGCACCACATTTAGACCAAAGCTCAGGAGAGCAGTAGGTCCTTGAATTTTGGTAGTCCAAAGTCTGAGCTCAAGCAGCTGGAGACGAGCTGCTACCCAAAAAGATAGAGCAAAAATTACGGAAAAAGGCACAACACTCGCTCGTATAAAAAATGTTAAAATATTTATTGGTTAAAACATGACGTTTCGGCCACCATGGCCTTCATCAGATAAATATTTTTCTATTATATATAATTTCATATTTCAAAATATATATAAAAATTTGTTTCAGATTTTTCCCGTTTTCTGACAATTGTACCCTGTTGTGATTCAATTCCTTGTGTACTGCTCCGCTACACAACCCCATCGGCCGGTGGTAGGAAGGAGGTTGCCACGTCTTCTCCGAGGCGCGACTCCTCGTGCCCCTGACCGTAATTTCAGCACTACACAGGGCCGCTATGTGTGCGACAAATCTCCCTGCCAAGAAAAGCCCACCCTCCCCGGGAGCGGCCGCCCAATTTTGCCGCTCCCTCAAGGCACCGGCCATAATCTTGCAGTGCCCAGGCGCAGACCCATGTCCTCAGTGTGCAACTACACTTACTGAAAGGCCAATGCTTTTAACGCTGCACCACCACGGCACTCAAAAATATATTAGCTGTTTAAAATTTTTAAATTATGATGGGTCCCCTGGATGCCTTTGAGCCTGGGTGGGGGTAACTGGCTCATAAAAGGTTGAAAATCCCTTCAGTAGATCTCCCCTGATTAAGCCAGCCATGTAAACAAGAGGCTAAGAAATGTAATGGAGCGCGGATTCCTCTTATGCAAACACATTTACTAATTTGTTGCCATGGGTATGGGGAAGCTGCTCTTGCCCCAAAATTGCATTAGGACAGGTGCAGCGCAGCTGTTGCGGGATTAATGTAATTCAGATGCTTTACTACCTTCACAGGTGGCAGGACGCACACATTGGATTTGAGTAAGTCCGTTCTTGGACCAAAATACATTTCTCCCTATATAACAATTCAGTACCGACAGGCAGTACACTGCAACATACAAGACTCCCAAAATACAGAAAGGCAGTGTTGCCATTTGGCTAGAAAAAAATTAATTCACTTATATTTTAAAATGAAACAAAAGAACAAAGAACAGAAAATAGGCTGGTCAGCAATTCAATAAAATTAACAAAAAAGGAGAGGACTGGGCCCGCCCCTGTTATAGGAGGTCAGACACAAGATTCTCCCCACCAAACTGATGGGAACTTCAAAGAGAACTAAAATAAAATTAGAAAAACGAGACTGCCAGCCTATAATCGAACACCAAACAAATACAAAGTAACAAAATGTCAAATAAAAGTTGAGGCAAAATGCAACAAAAACAAAAAAACATAGAAGCTGCTCTGACAGAGCTGCATGACCAGGGGAAAAAAAAGAAAGAAACCAGAGCAGCCACCCAGCACAGACCTTATACTCCTTCCAACGAGCCACACCTGAAGCTGCCATCCTAATTAACACAAAGGTGGGTGGACCACAGCACAAGGAGCACAAGAATGCCGCATATCTGATTTAATGCCACACCCCCAAGGCGTAACATCCCCACCCGCAAGACATTAAATAATCTAGAATCAATAAGTACGCTAATAAGATTATTTAATGAACACAATAAAAAAATTATGTTCTTTCAATGACCCTAAAGCCTTTATAGTGGTTTGGGAATTGGGACGAATGTAGGATTGCAGGTTAATACAGGATTGAAACCTAGAGCACAATAACCTTAACCAGAATAGCATCTGTGAATATCTGGGCATAAAACCTATGGACCTCTGATAATGCCTACCTGGGCATGTTTCCAAGAGACAATTAGCATCTCTTATTGAATCAAAAAATGATGCTTTGTCCATGGCTTCCCGTACAAGTAGTTGTGGCAGGAAGTGCCACCAGGGGGCAGGCAAAACCTAAAGCCCTTTACAGTAGGTACATCTTCATTTATACAAAATTAAAACACAGAAACATCGGTACATGTGTCAAGAGCAGAGTAGTCAACGTGATTAAACCAGAATTGGTTTAAACCTGCAGTAAATCGAAAGCATTACAGAGGTTCCAGTTTCCAATACATATTGGAGTTGGTGTGTATTGGGCTTCTCATCACGTTAAATTTGCTGTTAGTGACATTTCTGTCAGATTGTATGAAGCTTCTAAGTTTTTTTTTTTAGTTAAAATGCACGTTGGGCGTTTCCCATTCCTGTTTGGGAGGTTATGAGAGGGAGGGTGCTTTCACCAAATTAAATAAGATGACACGGCATCTGTTCCCCTTTGAAAAACCTCACAGACAGCTGCTGAAGGGTCCGGTGGAGTGGTGACATCCTTTGAATGACAGGCCCACGCTGGCCAACACGGCACCCGGAGACAGCCGTGGAACAAGAGCGGCCTTTACGAAACTAGAAGGGACCTGGAGGTCAACCACGGTGAAACTACTGACCCCTCTCAGAAAAGCCACCAGTGCTTTTACTGTGCTCGGAACTGGAGGTGTTCACGGTGCTGAGCTGAATGACCTCTGACCTACATGCTGAATAAGCCCAGTACCCACCCTTGTTGTACTTTTTCGGCCTTATTTTTACCCTCTCTTTTCCCTACTTTCTTATTCTCTGGGGACATGGTGCATTTAAAAGCGCGCAGCAATGTGGCATAATAGTTAGGAAACTGGGCTGGAATTGTAGGTTTAAATCCCAGGTGGGAATGCAGTTGTACCCTTGAGCAATTTGAATTGCTTCAGTATACTGTATATCAAACTGTATAAATGGATTGCATGTAAAAAAACAAAAGCTGTGCAAGTGCCTGCTAAATGCCTAAAATATAAAACATGCACAAGATGATTTGTACCCAAATCAGCCAATGTGGTGCAAAGCATCCCAGAATAGATAGAGCATAAAAACACAAAAGCATTACAAAAACAAAATATCAGTAAATACACTGGTACATTAAAGATGTACTGTAGACTGGCAGAAAGCCAAAGCTCATCAATTGTATTATAGAGGAATATTCCATTTCTAATGCTAAAATACAAATGTAAGACACACAATGCCTGAAATAGCACAGATCAATAAATACCAAATGTTAGCTTTATAATGTATACGTTTTGTCCATGTGTGGCAGTCTCTGTGGTTATAAATCAAGCAGTTACAGCGGTCCAGTCCCCCATAGTTTATTTTTGGTGTTAGGGCTTCTTTCCACTGGGAACAATAAACGACAAACTATAAATTGTTTGTGAGTATCCACACAGAACATTTTATGTCTGTCAGGCAGGCTTTCCCTGGATAGACAGTGTGCACAGCAGTGATGTGTTAGATGTGATATCATTGGAGATCTTTGTAATGTGGACACATTCACTTGAAATGGAATGATAGTGGTTATTTTACAGTTACCATTATGGCTATTGTGGAAACAGGCCTTAAGGCCGGCCTTTGGAAAGACTTGTGTGCTTTACTTGGAGAAGAGAGACATGAACACTTCTGTGGGCACAGGGACAGCAGTGAGTGGTGGCCCGACATGTCCTTGTTCAAAGTGCAGTTGAGGGTATTTTTTGGGGTGTCTCCTCCCTGGTGTTTGCCTCAGTGAGCAGGTTGAGGTTGTGGGGGAATCTGTCTGGGTGGTGTGTGACCTACTGTGATGTACCTTGGTGATGACATGCTGACAGCATGGGCCAACGGCGTTTACTTACACCACAGGCTCCGGTGACCTCGGGGTCACTCGTCCCGTCCCCGCACGTTTGGCCAATCCCGGCTCACCGTTGGCTTTGTGTGCATCTGTTTTCTCCTGTAGCTTTACTCCAAAACTTCAGCCCCAGAGTGTGTGTGTGTGTGTGTGTGTGTGTGTGTGTGTGTGTTTGTGTGTGTGTTTGTGTGTGTGTGTGTGTGTGTGTGTGTGTGTGTGTGTGTGTGTGTGTGTGTGTGTGTGTGTGCGCGCGTGTGTGTGTGTACGTGTCCATATCCATGTGCCTTCAGAAATCTGCTCAAAATATGTTTAGTCTAATTGATAGCATCCCTCCCCTGTCACTATGCGCTCCAAACATGTACTCAGTTTTCCCAGAACACACTTAAAAAAGGGGGAGGGGGGAATAAAATTCTGTTCTGAATTTGATTGGACTATTTGCCCATTCTTTCTGGCTTTTCCAAACCCTGGCATTTCCCCTAAAGCTTTCCAACACTAAAACCAAGCTGTGAAGCAAAATAATGAATCAATTCAAGATCATGAAAATAATAATGAATCAATTCCTAAGCGCTTTTTATTTCTAAGTGGGAGAAAAACAACCAAAGCTTGGCAGTGGTGGTGACAGTAGGAGGCGGGCCCCCAGTGAAAATGTTTTGCATCTGTCTGTTGTTTCTTATTCGTTGTTTACATTTTGATTGACATTGCTCCAAGCATGCAGTAAAAGCCTGACACCAACTGAATGCCAGTGCATGCCAAGCCAGCGCATGCAACTAAGCATCACATTTCTCTGTGACCTCAGCCAATAAGCAAAGCGTCTGAACTACAGCTGCTCCATGCTAGCGTATCTTCCCAATCCCTTTAAACTTCTTTATACTCATCAAAATGAGTTACGGAGGTGAATGTGTTCGGCACATTGAGCGCAGACCCTGGATTGAAAAAATGACCTATAGGGAGCTCAGCTTGCTACTGTTGAGAAAACAGCCCCTAGGTCTTTATGATCTACGAGACTTTGGGAGAAATGTGAAAACACCTTGCCACCTCTACAAAATAAATATTTTGTTAGTTGACAAGCATTTACCAGAACTAACATAAAGTGTTTATTAATTATTCATTCTTAATGTCAGAATTTTAACTCACCAGACAGAACTCATGTGTAAAAAGAGGCAGGGACAGAGAGGGTGGTGTCAAAAACAAATTGCCAAATACATGTAATGATTAAAGGTGTGCATCCTGTGAGCCTGTGAAACAGTGGGTGGACTCGTTTTGCCTCCCGATCATGACCGAATGGGCTATAGTTATGCACAAAACCCAAAACCATGTGGTGCAGGATAGCCCGACATGGTCAAAACGAGTCCACCCACTAAGAACTGCGGCACATGATAATTCATAGCTCAATAAACAAGCCTGATTGGTTTTTCTCTTCCTGTTAGAAGCCCACAGTGATGCATGAGCTGCTCCTGTCCTGTGCTGGTCCTGCTTAAGATGGTCTCCATAACACAATCTGAGGACAGTAACTCCTGCACCCTGTCCCGGACCTGCCACCATTAAACTCACAGTCAGGCAGACCTGGGGGACTATGTACATGAAGACTGTAAATCGGTACAAGGAATGAACTGATTTGACATTAGACTTTTTTTT
Source organism: Synaphobranchus kaupii (assembly GCA_029718625.1). NCBI lineage: Eukaryota > Metazoa > Chordata > Actinopteri > Anguilliformes > Synaphobranchidae > Synaphobranchus > Synaphobranchus kaupii. The sequence continues at coordinate 50,031,903 of CM056380.1, read as the reverse complement.
ACAGCCATGGAACAGGAATAAGAAAAGGAATAGGAGTTGTGCCTGAAGGTAACATGAATTGGCAGCGGCTTATTTTGTACTAAGAATGACGTTTGAGCGCAAACTCGGTTCTAGAGCGTGACCTTTTGTGGGCGTTGTTAGGAGTGACAGGAGGAGGAGCCAGGGGGCTGTGCCTTCTGGAAACTGTTCAGCATAATGCAGAGTTGGCTGGTTGGGGATATGCAGCTGGGAGAATGTTTAATACTGTCTGGCTGTTGTCAAAAAAGGGGATATAGGAGATAATAAACACAGTCTGCAGAAGGTTTGGAGTTTTGGGGAAGGGGGGGGTGATTGGTGGAACAGTGCGCCCGTGTTTGGTGAAATTTGACAACAGAGACGGGCCTATTCTCCCTGAGCCTGATACGTACCTGGGGACAGACGCATGCACACAGATCCCCATTCTCCTCGCTCACGTCCACCGCTGGGACACCTTCCAAATATGTATCCCCATGTGGAAAACGATCCAGCGCCACTACACGCCAAAACCCCCTTTTCCTGCACAATCCATCCCAAATAGAAATGCCTTCATTCAGGTTTTTTTTCCTTCTTCGGACATGATCCGCTGGATTCATTAAGTAGCATGTGCTGCCGCGGCTGAAACATGCCCCTTCCCTTATTGGGCTGGATTCATTAAGTAACGTGCTGCCGCGGCTGAAACATGCCCCTTCCCTTATTGGGCTGGATTCATTAAGTAACATGTGCTGCCGCGGCTGAAACATGCCCCTTCCCTTATTGGGCTGGATTCATTAAGTAGCATGTGCTGCCGCGGCTGAAACATGCCCCTTCCCTTATTGGGCTGGATTCATTAAGTAACGTGCTGCCGCGGCTGAAACATGCCCCTTCCCTTATTGGGCTGGATTCATTAAGTAACATGTGCTGCCGCGGCTGAAACATGCCCCTTCCCTTATTGGGCTGGATTCATTAAGTAGCATGTGCTGCCACGGCTGAAACATGCCCCTTCCCTTATTGGGCTGGATTCATTAAGTAACGTGCTGCCGCGGCTGAAACATGCCCCTTCCCTTATTGGGCTGGGTATGACTTACATTTAATATTCTCAACAATTCAGTGTTTTCTTTCCAACCGTACGAGAGGCTCCTTTCGATGGCTTACGAAAAAAAGCAGCATGCAAAGCAAACGTGCGCCTCTGTGTTATTTCAAGCGGTCCTGGATCACTTGGTGGAGCGGATGTGGGCAGGAATTTAGGGAATTTGGAATGTGATGTTTTCTTTTTTATTATTATTATTTCTCCTGAAAGACATGCTGCAGGTGTCGCATGGCACACGTGATCGCTTGATCCGTGGCGCATTTTCGGCACGAAGATACGCTTGCGCTCCTTATCCACAGCGTTGTTGCGAAGGCTGCTTGTACGTTGGGAGCCAGGATTGCGTTGGGGGGGGCTTCGCCTCCCTTTGGGCAGACCCAGAGGTCTCCGTGCCGAGGAATGCCACTGCGTTTATTATTCTTCTAAGCAGTGAGAAGGTCGATCTTTTTTTTCCCATTAGCCGACATATTGAGCAATATCTTATCGCTGGGAACTTTTGAAACGTGTGCGGCAAACGGCCTTTTGAGCGTCGGTTGCGCGCAAGGCAACACATAGGCTAAGCCTGAGAACGGAGGGCAGTCACGTTACTAGAAAGGCTTGAAGGAAGTCTTGCATTTGCCGTCAGAGCATTCTGTCATTTTGGAACTGAAGCTACGGTCCAGGCGTGTGCCTCCTCCCTCGTGCTTACAGCCTGCGCTTCCGTTGATCCTCTTATTTCAATTTGAAACCAGAGGCAGAGAACAAGGGAGAAAGATTGGGAGGGAGTGCACATGTGGTCAACATTACTCTCCTCTCAAACAAAACACATAATTAAAAAACACATTGAGGTATATTTTTAATTTCCTGACGCTTATTGTTTTAGTCAATGTGAAATACCTCCGGCATTCCGCTCTATATAATGCAGATTGTGGGTTTTGACCTCTGACTTAAGAGGCCCCTAGTGGAAAGAGAAAAGAAACACTTTGAAGTAAAGGCCATCCATACTGGGTGTTTGGGGTCGACATCATGTTACATTTCGAATAGCTGAATGGTTTCACTAAGGTGGGTACACGTGTGTGCGTTTAGGTCATCTGTCTATCACTCCACAGCACTTACCCCACCCACAGGCATGTGGACAGCTTCATCATGTAGCTGTGAATCAGCAACTTAAAGCAATTCCCATCCAAAGCAAATCATATAAGAATAGGCAGCAAATTAGCTGGATTACAGTCTTTTTGGAGATAGTGTCCTTCTGGAGTCATTAACAGGAAGTGGAGGGGATTCTGTTACTAGCAGCACATCCAAAACTAAACAGCTACATAAGAACATAGGAATACATAGTGACAAGAACAGGCCATTCAGTCCATCTAGGCTCACCATTTACCTGAAAACTGGAGTTTCCAGCACTGCAACAAGTCTGGGCCCTGAAGGTTTCTATCTCTTCTGCTAGCCTGGCAACTCCCTGTGTAAAGAAACACTTCTTCAATGACCTTTACTTCTTCAATGACCTTTACTTCATCAACTACCTAAATATTGCTTATACCTTCTTGTTCTACTAAACTCACCATTACATTTTTAGTCCACTTTGTTAATCCTTTTATGAATTTAGAAACCTCAATGAACCCCCGTCCCCCGCCGTAGTCCTGTTTTGTTCAACTTGAAGAGATTAAGTATCTTAAGTCTTTCATCATAGTTTTCACATTTCATACGACAGACTAATTTAGTTTTCTTTCATTGTACTTTTGTCCAGAGCTTCTGTACCTTTTTATAGTGTGGTGCCCAGAAGTGCACACAATATTCTTAGTGTGATCTGACAAAGGCCTTATATATGTCATGGTTTTGGGTGGCTGTAGGCACTAGTGAGACTTAACCCATCAAGCTTTTGCACGTTTATTTCGGTCCAACTGTCGTGGGATAAACAGACCGAGAAAACCGACGCGTTTTTATAGTCAGGAGCAGTGGAATGTTTTATTGATTCCAATTGGGCTGAGAATCATAAGATACCTGTTCGTTTTATTGCATGGTCTCACCCCATTACCGCCCTTGATGGTCGTCCGTTGGGCACAGGTTTGGTAAAGGAAGTGACCGATTTTATTTCTGTGCGTATTCCTTTTGGCGGTCATTCAGAACAGATTAGGTTCTTTCTGGTTGACTCACCTACCTATCCCCTCATTTTGGGTCACTCATGGCTGGTCAGACACAAGCCACACATTATTTGGGGCAACAAGGAAAATTCTATCCTCCAGTGGGGCCCCAAGTGTGGTTCTCATTGTCTACAGATATTATCGCCTGCTTCTAACCACCACTTGGAGACCGAGGCGAGTTCGCTCAGTGACGAGGAGGAGGTGGCATTTTTTCCCAGCCAAGTTACGCCTTCAGAAGACAGGGAGGAGAGCTTGGCTTGGTATTCAGGTTGTGATTGGGAGCCCCCGGTTGACGATTTATCCTCAGGGGACTTCTCCAAATCCGAATTTATCTTTGATTCCATGCCTGACTCCTCTGTGGATTTGGAGGATCTTAAATTAGGGGCCGCACTCGAATTCTCACTGCCACCTAAGGTGCCGGTCAAATACGCAGACCTTGCTGAGGTCTTCAGTAAGCAAAGAGCTACCACCTTGCCACCTCACAGGCCTTATGATTGTGCCATTGAGCAGTATCCTGGCACTGTACCACCACGTGGCTCCCTATATTCTCTGTCAGCTCCTGAAAGCAGAGCTATGAAGGAATATGTTCAAGAGGCATTGGCTAATGGCTTCATTAGACCATCTACCTCACCGGCAGGGGCAGGTTTCTTTTTTTGGCGAAGAAGGATGGGGGATTGAGACCCTGTATTGATTACAGGGGGTTAAATAACATCACTATAAAGAACCGTTATCCTCTACCTCTAATAAACTCCGCTTTTGAACATCTCTACGGCGCGTCTTTTTTTCCAAACTCGACCTCCGTAACGCCTATAATTTAGTGCGGATACGTGAGGGAGATGAGTGGGAAATGGCTTTTAATACACACAATGGGCACTTCGAGAACCTGGTGATGCTGTTCGGCCTGTAGGGTCTGTTTTCCAGGCACTAGTGTATGACGTGCTCCGGGAGATGCTGGAGAAATTTGTTTTTGTCTATTTAGACGATATTTCCATTTTTTCCTCCAGTCTCTCGGAACACAGGAGGCACGAGTATTGAAGGCTCTGTTGGATGCCAAACTCTTTGTTAAGGCAGAGAAATGCATCTTTCACTCCAAGACTGTCTCATTCCTGGGATTTATTGTGACAGAGGGGAAGATTCAAATGCGCCCAGGGAAGATCTCAGCGGTGATGAATTGGTCTACTCCAGATTCTGTTAAGCAGGTTCAACGCTTTTTGAGGTTCGCTAATTTTTACAGGCGTTTTATACGCAACTTTAGTTCAGTGGTTGCGCCTATTACTACCTTAACGAAGAAAACGGCACCATCTCATTTTCAGTGGACTCCTAAAGCGGAGGCGGCGTTTACTGAATTAAAGAGGAGGTTTAGCTCTGAGCCCATCCTCATCACCCCCAACCCTTCTCTCCCCTTTGTGTTGGAGGTGGACGCCTCAGAGGTCAGGGTAGGGGCTATTCTTTCACAGCGCTCCCCACAAGATAACAAACTGCACCCTTGCACATATTTTTCTCGGTCCTGGCTGAGAAGAATTATGATATCAGGGACCGGGAACTTTTGGCGGTCAAGCTGGCGCTAAAGGAGTGGCGTCATTGGTTGGAGGGAGTGGAACCACCCTTACAGTATGGACCAACTATAAAAACCTGAAATAGATCCAACAAGCCAAGACACAATTCGCGACAAGCCCGTTAGGCGCTGTTCTTTGCCCGTTTTAAGTTTTTATTGACCTACCGCCCAGGGTCGAAAAATGTTAAACCGGATGCACTCTCCCGGATTCATGACCAGCCGACAGGGATCCCGCCCCTGAGCGTATTGTGCCTACCACTCAGATTTTGGCCCCAGTGATGTGGGACATCGAAGCTGTGGTGCAGAAGACTTTGTGTCTCAATCCGGATCCAGGTGGGGGACCACTTCACTGCCTCTTTGTGCCCTCTAGGGCACGGTCCCAGGTGCTGCAGTGGGGACATTCGTGTCCAGGCGGTTTTTGTGGCCTGGTATAGATAAGGATGTTCGAGAGTTTGTTTCGGCTTGTTCGGTCTGCGCCCGTAACAAGGGATCACAGCTCCCATCCTCTGGGCTTCTGCACCCTTTACCCACCCCTAGCCGTCCTTGGAGCCACGTCGCCTTGGACTTTATCACTGGCTTGCCTGCGTCTGATGGCAACACTGTGATTCTGGTGGTCGTTGATAGATTTTTCAAGGCGGCGCATTTTATCGCTCTGCCTAAATTGGCATCAGCACCGGAGACCGCTCGGCTGATAGTCGATCATGTCTTTAGATTGCACGGCCTGCCCCAGGACGTCGTGTCTGATCGCGGACCCCAGTTTTCCGCACGATTTTGGCGTTCTTTCTGCTCTCAACTGGGGGCGCCGTTAGTCTGTCTTCGGGATTTCACCCGGAGACTAATGGACAAATCGAACGCACTAATCAGACATCAGAGAGCACTCTCCATTGTCTGGCCGCGTCCAATCCAACTTCATGGAGTCGTCACCTCGCTTGGGCTGAATACGCTCATAACTGCGTAATGCGTCCATGGGGCTCTTGCCATTCGAGGCTCAATCAGGGTATCAACCTCCTCTGTTCCCCGAGTTGGAAAAGAACGTAGAAGTACCGTCCACTGAGTTCTTTGTCCGGAGGTGTCGGTCCGTTTGGACAAAAGTCCGTGCGTCCCTCCTGCGTGCCTCGGCGAGGCAGAAGGGACTGGATGATAGGCGTCGCCACCTGGCTCCTTCCTACCATGTTAGGCAACGGGTTTGGCTATCCACGCGGGACCTTCCTTTGCGAGTGGAATCTCATAAACTCGCTCCGCACTTCGTTGGTTTTTTTTAAATTATCCAAAAGATTAACCCGGTTGCGGTTCACCTGCAGCTTCCTCGTTCTATGAGGATTCACCCAACGTTTCATGTCTCCCGTCTCAAACCAGTGCTCGTTAGAGCGTTGGCTCCAGCCGACAAGCCGCTGCCTCCATCTCTGTTCATTGAGGGAGGGTTTGTGTATACAGTGGGGCGCATTCTGCCTGAGAGATGTGTAGGCAGAGGGGTTCAGTTCCTTGTGGATTGGGAGGGCTATATGGCCCTTAAGAACGCTGCTGGGTCCCCTCTAGGGACATTTTGGACCCAGAGCTTATTCATGTTTTTCACAGGCATGGTTTGGAAGGACCGTCTGGGGCTATTCCTTAGAGGGGGGTCTTGTCATGATCTTGGATGGCTGTAGCATTCTGCTCTATTCCTTTCCACCCCTGCGGCACTAATTCGAGTTTGCCACGTCTAATTTCCCCAATGGTTTTTACATGTTCAGATTCCGCTCTGCCTGCAACTCCTCCTGCGCTCACTGGTTCTGAGGTCTGCAGGTGAGTTGATTGCGTTCGCTGTTGCACCTGTCAAACCTTACTTTGAGGCTTGGTTCACAGATAAACAGCGCTTTAGTGTCGTCTATACACGAGAGCCGGTATTGGTATTCAAACAGTACTTTTCAGTACTCTGTACTCTTTATAACGTCAAGTTCAAGAATTATCTGCTCACATCTAAGTAGATAATCTCTTGCTTGAATTATAAAAAGGAGGTATTGGGTTTAGCGCTTCCGTGTCATCTTTTAGCTAGACCCTTATGGAAATGTAATATACTGCAGTATATTTTATATATATTGTGAAGATAATTTTGATATATTTACAATATACTGCAGCATATTCGTTTTCCATAGGGGGTAATTGTCACAGAAGTGAGAGACTAGGAGGATTTCTTGACTGCAAGTCTGTGCAGTTTACTCCTGCTCCTTCTCTTTGTACTACGGAGTTTTAGAGTGCAGCAAGTACTTTTAGAGCTAAGACGCCATTTCTTCTACTCCTTCTCCTCAGTTCGGAATCCTCCGTTTGAGGTTCCTGTTTTAGTTGGGATATTCCCTTGGAGTAGTAGCTTTTCTGTTTGTTTATTCATTCTATCCCTTCCACTGTCTCTTATGAGATTTATTGGCGGTCTCACCTACTAGTGAGTCGCTTTATTAAGACCCATGTTCGGTTGCATCTGGTCTCCGCCCCCAACCCTCACAATATAACACCAATGTAACTTTCATTGATTGATAGTTCTTTGCAAAATATCCCAGCTTCCTATTGGCCTTTTTTATTGCTACGGTACAATGCCTAGTTTCTGATAAGCATTGTTCAACACTTCCCAAGTCTTCAAATTTAACACCTTCTAATTTTGTTCCTCCCATAAAGAACTGTACTTTTACAGATTTTATAGTGTCTACCTTTGCCTCACACTTTCAGGTAAAGATTTAGGCTTATTTCTTCTTAACTTCTTAAGAGGTTGCACCCAGTCTATATTACTGAAATTCTCACACATCTTATTAAAGTCAGCTTGTCTGAAGATAAAAATTGTGGAGCTGGAGGAGGCGTTCCTAATTTACCAAAATACATCAATACGGTTCACTCATATAAAAGTACAGAGGCTCATATAAAAAAGAACAACTATCGTGCTGGCTTTATTTCACTTATGTAGAAACATTCATGTGCAACAACAAGTAATAGAGATATTAATAAGGCACACCGTTAAGAGGTGGATTATGATGTCAGATACCTGATACATACTGCATCAGCAAGGGCCTTAGACTGTAGTTATGGTGGCATTACTGTTAAAATAACTTTTCTACAGTATCACTCACATAAAAATATAACAAGACGTGTGTCCAAAGTATAATTCTACAGTAAGCTTACATTACATAATTTGCTCTTGCAGTTTGGTTGAATGATGATGAAAGAAAGAAAAAACAAACTCACGTGACAAAAGACAAAGATAAGACACTTTACCGATGTACAAAAAATATTTTGATAAATAGGGGGTGTGGTGCTGATTATATGTTTGTATTTATGTGTGGAGAGGGGAGGGTCTGGACCTTCTGGGATCTACCAATGGCAGTACACATTCAAGTGCAGGACCTCAGGACTCCCAAGCCCACTCCTGAACCAATCAAAATTAGGATAAGTTAGGTTACTTAGGAACCAAAAAATGTTGATTATTACATTCATTCATATATCCGTTAGTTTGTTGTTTACATGATTTATCTGCCTCGCTAACTTCTCTGTGCCAGTGATCTCACCTCACACTTGTCCTTGTGCTCAGCCGTTGTCCCGCTCCACGGCGGCATGGGGACCAGACCAAACCGGACCAGACCAGACGATACCATGCTCTCTCCCTTAGACCCAGCTCGCTACCCTCTCTGATCCAGCTCACTGGGCCCCTCAGAACCAACATCTCTCCACTGGGCTCAAGGGAGGTCAAGACAAAAAGACCTTTCTTTCAGTCCTGAGCACTCAAACATGGAGCTGTGTGATGTGTGTGTATGTGTATGTATGTGTGTGTGTGTGTGTGTCTGTGTGTGTGTGTGTGTGTGTGTGTGTGTGTGTGTACATAAGGTGAGAGGGCAAATGGGTGAGTGATTGAGGCAGTAGGAATATTTTTTTCTTTCTGTCTCTCTCTCTCTCTCATTCTCTCTCTCTTTCTCTCTCTCTCTCTCTCTCTCTCTGGGGCGGGGCAGAACTCAGAAGTCATATGGCGAGACCAGGATGTGCACCTTGGCCACGTGTTTGGCCTGGAAGGTGCGGTCCGTGTACTCGGACATGTCCACGTCCACGGCCACGTCCTGGGGCCCACGCAGGGCCTGGACCAGGATCAGCTCCCCCGTCTGCCGGTCCGAGCGCTGCATGACAAACAGCCCCTTGGCGTTGCCCCCGATGATGCCGAAGCGCAGGCTGTCGGGGCCTGGCCGGCCCGGGGCGGCCGCCGTTGCCATGCGGAACAGGGTGGCGGGCGTCTGAAGGTTTGTGGGCAGGGACAGGTAGTGGAAGGAGATGGTCTTGGGCGCCAGGTGGCAGGAGCGGCTGTCCATGGGGCAGGGGTTACGCTCACACTGGCTGCAGGGGAGAGAGGGACGCAGAGCAGCTGAAGCTGTGCCAATAGCCCTGACCCCCAATACTCACCCCCTCCAATAGGTTTAAACCACACCAATCTGACTGCCGGGGGTTAACTCACAAGGGCGAGGTCTTGACGTAGCTGATGTTGCCGTGGGAACGGGGACACTCAGGGTTGACGCACTGGAAGCTCCCCCCGGTGTTGATGCAGGTGGTGCCGCGGGTGCAGTTGTGCTGCTGGGACAGGCACTCGTCCACATCTGGAACCACAAGGGGGCACCCCTGAGTCAAGTTGCACGGACACCCGTGAGAGAGATGGAGGGCCTGGGGGCTCTTTTTTTTTTTAGGCCCCCCCTCCCCCGTTTTAGTTTCCCCGGAGACCTCCCGTGCTGGACATTCCTCCAGCGGGTGAAAGCGGTGAGGTCACGCTTTCCAATCACCACCGGTCCCGAGTGTGAGCACATTCGGATGCAGGTCGCGGCTGGGGGAGGGGCCTCCACAGCCTGCCGCCCTCTGCTCCGCTTGACCGACCGCGTTCACCTTCTGATACAGCTGCACCCCCCGCCCCCCCCCACTCCCTGAGCAATGGCATGTAGCCCTCCCCTTTCACATCTCTCCTCTCCTCTGTTCTCTCGTTCCCTCTTTATTTACCCTTTGGACCTCCTGCTCATGTGACCTCACGGATTCCCACAGTGCATAAATCACACCCCACACTTCATGGGGCTTGTGTAGCTCCTGGTCTAGACACATGAATGAGTCTTTGTCCCCCGTTACACTCGGTCCCCCAGCTCCGCCCCTTCCAGTTACGGGCCCGCCCCTGTCTCTCACCCTCGCAGCTCCGGCTGTTGGGCAGAAGCTTGTAGCCGGCAGGGCAAGAGCAGTGGTAGGACCCCGGTAAGTTGATGCAGGCGTGGACGCAGAGCTTGACCCCCCGGTCCAGCTTGTACACCTCGCACTCGTTCACATCTGCGGGGACACACACACACCCCGAGGGGCACGGGAAAACGAGACGGTCAGCACACGTGGGTGCAGCACACTCAGACATGCACATGTGATCTACAGGAACACATGCCCAACACATGCAGTGATGGAGAGGGGGGAGAAAGAGAGAGAGGGGGTGGGGGGTGGGGGGTGGGGAAGAGAAACAGCTGCTGTCAGATGTGCAGAGACACGAGGACAATGCTGAAAAGACAGGGAAAGCAGTTGAGAAAGGGAGAAAGAAAGATATGGAGAGCAATGAAACATACAGAGCACTGGGAGTGAGAGATAGAGTGTTTTTTTAGCCGATGAAGAGAAAAAGAGCTGGAGGGAGAAATATGGAATGATTTGGAAGGCATTAAAGGAAGCAAGCAAGCCTTTTCCTTCCTCATCTACACTGCCCCGGCCAAAAAAAAAGTCGCAGTTGCACCAGTCATGCATAGTGCCCACTGTACAAGCCTCTAGAGGCAGTGTTATGATCTGTGGTTGCTTCAATTGGTCAGGTCTAGGCTCAGCAACGTTATGCAGCAATAAAATGAAGTCAGCTGAGTACCTGAATGTACTGAATGACCAGGTTATCCCATCAATGGGCATATTCCAGGACGACAATGCCAAGATTCATCGGGCTCAAATTGTAATGTTCCGCTCCCTTCCTGTTCGTTTTCCGTGTTTTCCTGTTTTCCCTCCGTGTCATGTTGGATCCTTTTGTCCGTGTTTTCCCCGCTGCTGCGGACTAGGCGTGTCCTTCCCTGTCTTGTTCGTCTGGTTGTTTTGTCTTACTTCCGCCTTTCACTCCTTCCCCCTCGTTGCATGCATTTCCTCACCTGGTGTTTCGCAATCACTCCCGTTTTATTTCCACACCTGTTCCTTATTTAGTTCTGTCATTAACCTCACTATATAGTCTTTCGGCTGGCTGCCAGTCGGCGCCAGTTCGTTAACTATCGTCACTTGGTGTTAGTGCTCGTTGTGTTATCTGGTCTTTTACTTCGAACTACTCGCTTGGTTGTGGGATATTATCCCCTTACAGCATTTGGTTCCGCTCGAAACTACGGATTGGTAGTTTACCTCCCCAGTTATTTCCTGTTGTGAATGTAGCTAACCTGTTTCCCTTCTCCTCCACCTAACCCAGCTCCCACTCTTCAGCAGCAGTGTTCGTAAGCCCTGTGTTCGTTGTGTGTGTTGCGGTACCTCCACCTCCTGCTCGCGTAGGCTCCGCGGTGGCGTTATTCCTGGCTACCCTCCAGCTGTTCCTGTCCGGCCGAAGAAGCCACCAAAGTCTTCGGTTACGGTTCCGGGAGCTCTGGAGACCAGTCAGCTCCATCCGGACCTACCGCAGCTACGCCACACTACCCTGCCCTGCCGTGCTTCATCATTTCACCTACCTGCCAAGCCCTGCACCTCCGTGAGAACCTCCCGTGCCTTTCCTTGCACTAATCCCCCTCTGTTTTTGTTTGTCCTGTACCGGTGCAGTCATTCCGGTCCAGTTCCAGCCCTGCCGTAGTGAGTCGCTCCCCTGCTAGTTCCAGTCCAGTCCAGGCGTGAGTCGTATAACTACCTGTCCAAAGTCCAGTTCCGGTTTGGAACATTCCGTTCCAGACGCGGATTCCTGTGTGGACCTCCCGGTCCAGTTCCAGCCCAGTCCAGTTCCGGTTTGGAACATTCCGTTCCAGACCCTGATTCCAGTGTGGACCTCCCGGTCCAGTTCCAGTCCAGTCCAGTTCCGGTTTGGAACATTCCGTTCCAGACCCTGATTCCAGTGTGGACCGCCCGGTCCAGTTCCAGTCCAGTCCAGTTCCGGTTTGGAACATTCCGTTCCAGACCCTGATTCCAGTGTGGACCTCCCGGTCCAGTTCCTGTCCAGTCCAGTTCCGGCTTGGAACGATAAGTTCCAGATCCTCCAGTCCAGCTCCGGCTTGGAGCAGCCCGCCCCGGGCTTCCAGGCGATACCTGTGTTATTCTGTGTGTTGCCATTCCTGTACAGTGTTGGGACTACCCCAACACTTAGTTTATTAAAAACTCCTTTTTGTGAATCTGTCTCCTGGTCGTTGCACTTGGGTTCGTCCCGTATCTGATACGTAACACAAATTGTGAAAGAGTGGTTCAGGGAGCATGAGGAATCATTTTCACACGTGAATTGGCCACCAGAGTCCTGACCTTAACCCCATTGAAAGTCTTTGGGATGTGCTGGAGAAGACTTCACGGAGTGGTTCGACTCTCCCGTCGTCAATACAAGATCTCGGCCAAAAATTAATGCAAGTCTGGACGGAAGTAAATGTTGTGACGTTGCATAAGGTTGTCGAAACAATGCCACGACGAATGCGCGCCATAATCAAAGCTAAAGGCGGTCCAACAAAATATTACAGTGTGCGACTTTTTTTTTGGCCGGGCAGTGTATATTGACCCTCCTGGGTCCCGGGTCATGTGTTTTATGGCTCATTGAGAATCAGGGACGATAACATCCCTTGCAAAATATGGAAAAATGTGTCAAAAAAGGGGAGTGTTGCTGCTGCTGCTTCCTAATACTGGGTTATGCTACAGTATTCAAAACTGCTCAGGAATGCTGAACTGACATCCACACAGCTTACAGCACATTACCCTCCTTTTGATCCTCAGCATGGCTTACTGCACACTGACTGCACTGGCCTTTTACGCCTTACTGGACTTTTACCTGTTACTAGCCTTTTACTCCTAACTGGCCTTTTACCTGTTACTAGCCTTTTACTCCTGACTGGCCTTTTACCTGTTACTAGCCTTTTACTCCTTACTGGACTTTTACCTGTTACTAGCCTTTTACTCCTTACTGGCCTTTTACCTGTTACTAGCCTTTTACTCCTTACTGGCCTTTTACTTGTTACTAGCCTTTTACTCCTAACTGGCCTTTTACCTGTTACTAGCCTTTTACTCCTTACTGGCCTTTTACCTGTTACTAGCCTTTTACTCTTTACTGGCCTTTTACCTGTTACTAGCCTTTTACTCCTTACTGGACTTTTACCTGTTACTAGCCTTTTACTCCTTACTGGCCTTTTACCTGTTACTAGCCTTTTACTCCTTACTGGCCTTTTACCTGTTACTACCCTTTTACTCCTTACTGGCTTTTTACTTGTTAAGCTTGATTCTGACAATTATAAAGGTCAGACAATTAGATACTTGGTTTGAATAGCAATCTTACCAGTTTTGCATTTTCATGTTAACTTCTCTGTTCACTTAAAGCCAAGCCCATTTCAAGCACACTATTTTAAGGGACTCTGTGCCAGACTATCGGCCCTGCCCTTACAGTGTAAGTGTGTACAGGTGTATAGAGTGTACCTCAACAGTGTAGGTGTGTACAGCTATACAGGTGTACAGGTGGGGGTATACCTTGGCAGATGCTGTTGTCGGAGGTGCCACTCATATGGAATCCGGCATCACAGCTGCAGTGCTGGGCGCGGTCCACCTTGGCGCAGCGCGGCTTGCGGCTGAAGGCCGGGTCGTTCATCACGCTCCACTCAGGTGGGGCTGCAAGTAACAGACCAGGCAAGTAAGAAGCTTGGGAATCAAACCTGCAGCCTTGGAGTTACAAGCCCAGTTCCTAAACCACTACACTACACTGTCACCCCTTACAGACTTACAGGAACACATTGAGACTGGTGTTGATATTGTATTGGGGGCAGACTGTGTACAGAATGACAGCGGAGGGGGCACGCCACTGTGGAATTGGTGCCAGCATTGGGGGGTGGGGGGGGGTGCATGCACACCTTTCTGTCTCGGATTGACTAACAGTACACACCTGTGTGGGTTTGGTGTTGGCAGGTGGGGTGGGTAGGGTGTGTGGGATGATGACATACACACCTGTCTGTGTTTGGTGTTGGCAGTGGGATCCACTCCAGTTCTGTGGACAGGTACACTTGTACTGGTTGAGGCCCTCCACACAGGTCCCTCCATTCTGACATGGGTTACTGGCACATTCACTAATGTCTGCAAGCAATGGAATTGATCGTAATGGTGAATTTCATCATGAAGCAGGGGTTCCCAAACTTTTCCCATCTCAAGGGCCCCTAAAACAGTTACCCTTAGGCTGAAGAGCCCCAAACTCAAAAACACCCACTATAGGCTGCAATGCAGAGGCTATCTAATGCTAAGTACATGAATGTGCCTGCTAATCATGATGCAATTATATTATAGACCTACAGATATTATAGGCTTACATAAATTATTTAGGTCATTATAATTTTTTATTCATTGTAAGGATCATAATAAACCAGACATGGTTAAGATATAATATTTCTGAAATGCAGACACATAAGCAAAAAATAGCAATTTAGCTATGGAACTCCTGGGACTCATTCACAGATCCCATGTCTCTCTGGACCCTGGTTTGGAACCCAGCTCTAAAACATGGGCTCAATCTCAATGCCCGCCCTCACACTCTCACAGAATTTGAGGCGTGTTCCTGATAAGTCTGCGAGGGCCCAGGGTTGTCCTACTGTAAAACCGGCAAGTGCGTGAGGGCTCTGTCACGGACATTTCAAGCCCTTTATGCAGACTTTCTGCAAGTCTGCATTCCTGTAGACTTTGCTGAGGGAATTACCCACAGTTCAAGGCATTTGTGCCGTTAAAAACAGAAACCCAGCCAGAAGCGTCTCAGAAATTGAAAAGAAAACGACACACATGGCGGGCAGAGTTCTTTCAGCGGGTACAAATCTAAAATTAAAAGTCCTAAAGCGATTGTCATAAACTGTTTGCACGCGAGACAGGTGTCGTCAAGGCAACATATAACACTGCAAAGTGCTGTCCCATTCCTTGTATTTGTACCATTTCGAGCCCTTGCACTCTCACCCACTAACGCATTTATGCTGGGCACCCATGTGACGTCAACCAAAGTCTGTGGGAGCTCAGTCCTTAGGGCTCAGGGTGGACATTGAGATTGGGTCATGGAGACTGTTGTCCTATATCAGGGCTCCACCAGTCAGGAGCTACTATATTCCTACCTTACAGCTTCGCCAATCAGGAGCCACTATATTCCTACCTCACAGCTCCACCAATCAGGAGCCACTATATTTCTACCTCACAGCTCCGCAAATTAGGAGCCACTATATTCCTACCTCACAGCTCCACCAATCAGGAGACACTTAATTCCTACTTCACAGCTTCGCCAATCGGGAGCCACTTAATTCCTACTTCACAGCTTCGCCAATCAGGAGCCACTATATTCCTACCTCACAGCTCCACTTTACAGCAGCTCATGCCACAGCCCTGAAAAGCTGGGAGATATATCAGTGAATACCTTTTAAGTTGAGATTCAAACCTAAAGCGGGGGGGGGGGGGGGGTGCTGCAGAGTGAATTTTTTTACCACGTGCTGCCGTGCTTAAGGGGGCTATGTTTGCATAACATTCCAGGAGGGATGGGATTCATTCGCTCACTGACAAGTGTTCACTTTTTTTACCGCTTTCATTGATGTTACAGTAAACTGTGAGCTGTGTGTTACCCACAGGGTCCTTTCAAAAGGTGCCCTTTGATAATCCTCCCGTACACTCTGAACTTACACAAACAAACACACAGGATGTCACGAGTAGGCCTACATATTTCATCTTCTGACCATGCAGATGAAAAACACAAACTTGGATCCAATCAGTGTGGAATTCAACAAGATATATATAGTTAAACATATAATAACAATATAGTTATTTTACTGCTGCTATTAGCACTGCATGCTGCATTATCTAGTTTAAATATGAGGTTTAACATTAGTCCTTTAAAAAGGAAACGGGGAACAGAGTAAATGTGATCATAAGCAGCTCTGGCGATGAGTCTAAGGTTTTCTGCATACAGCTTAAACAATGGGAGAGCTGCCATAGGCTTTGCTCCACTGACTAATGCTGAGCTCACACACTCTTAACCACCTGAGCGCTTTGTGTTTCTCTGCTATTCGGCCCATTATCTGAGCCCTAACCTTTAGGGGCTTGAAATCTAACCAAGGAGAAGGAGTGGAAGGGATGGGAGGTTGTGTTAGGTAGTGTTTGGCAGCCCCCAACCCCACAACCCCACCCCAGCAGTTCTTGATCCCCCTTGTGTGTTTACTTGCCTTTTTTTCCGATCTCCCACACGCACCGCTCACATGCGGAGGCCCTCTTCACTCGCTCTGCTGGGTATTTTTAAACGCTGTCAAAATAATTTTTATATATAACCCTCTCTCTCCTCAGTAGTGCCTTTGTACCAGGCTCCAAATTTAGCTCTGCCCGCGTATGCTGCTTCCCATCAGAACTTCCACAGGGGTAATATTGTCCCGGCGGCGCGGCACGGCACTCCCCCTCCCGCCCCCCTCGCCCCCCTGTCACAGGCTCCCTCTCGCACCACTTGGAATGTCCTGTCCAATGCCAAACGGCTCAGACGGAGGAAGCCGTCAATAGCGTGCTTCACATACTTGCGCGCTATTAGCCCGCGGACCCATCTAATGAAACGCACAGGGACTTAACCCCTGCCTACCGGAACCTGCAGCAAAGACTCGGGCTCTGGCTGCTGGAAGTGAGATGGGAGGGAAATGTGAGAGGTACAGAGTTGACTGCCAGTACAACCTGTTAGCACTGGGCCTTTAGACAGTCCCGTGGAGGTGGGGGTGGAGGGAGACAATGCAGGCTGGAATGCGGTACAGGTGTTTTAGTGTCCTGGGATATTTAATGTCACTTTAATGAGAGCTTTATTTAGGGTGGAGGCGGGGATCATAGCCCCCGCCAAGCTGAAGAATGCATCCTTTCTTCACCCTTATCTGTGTATGTGTGGTGAGGAGCCTCTTCCATTGGCTGACAGCCCCCCGCCTTCCCGTTTCCCTCTAGCCTGCTCCTCACTTTCAGCTTTCCATTCAGCCCATCCTGTCAAGGTCACCCTGAATGGGGCTGGGGGATAATGTGGCAGCCCCAACAGGCTCAGGAATTCTGCCGATTCAAGGGGGGTTTTCACGGATTGGGGATTTTTTTGGGGGGGGGGGGGGGGGGGGGGTTTGCCTGTCTTTCCTAATCCTCTGAGATACACCCCACTCAGGGTGCGACAGCATTCCTCTCCTTTTCAGATCAAACTTCACGGTCTCATCATGTTACGCAATCCTCTGTAAGCATAGCATGGCTTCGGTCCCTCTCAGAGGCTCTGTGGCCCAGGGTTTTATTGTGTGTGTTTACCACGTGTGTGTGTGTGTGTGTGTGTGTGTGTGTGTGTGTGTGTGTGTGTGTGTGTGTGTGTGTGTGTGTGTGTGTGTGTGTGTGTGTGTGTGTGTGTGTGTGTGTGTGTGTGTGTGTGTG
Source organism: Synaphobranchus kaupii (assembly GCA_029718625.1). Lineage (NCBI taxonomy): Eukaryota > Metazoa > Chordata > Actinopteri > Anguilliformes > Synaphobranchidae > Synaphobranchus > Synaphobranchus kaupii. The sequence continues at coordinate 50,014,559 of CM056380.1, read as the reverse complement.
TGTGTGTGTGTGTGTGTGTGTGTGTGTGTGTGTGTGTGTGTGTGTGTGTGTGTGTGTGTGTGTGTGTGTGTGTGAGAGAGACTGTGCTTATGCCTGTGTATGTACATGTGTATACCAACAACAGTGAGCATTGGCACGTTCAGGATTGATGCAGGCCCGTGGGGATGATCCCCACATCTGTGCCCAGGATGAGCCAATCAACAGCCCCACAAACATGCAAACATGCGCCAATACAGCTTCCACTGGTCCCTTCCCTGATTGGTGGTCGGAGGTCAGGTGGATTTACCTTTGCAGGCGGCGTCGACCCCGCTCCAACTGCCATTCTCCTGGCACATGCGTGTAGCCGGACCCACCAGCTGATACCCTGTGTGACACGTGAAGTGGACCTCATGGCCTATCAGGTGCTTAGAGCCAAATTTTCTTCCGTGGGACGGGGCATCAAGGGAAGGGCAGGTAGAAGGAGCTGTTGTGTTGTGTGGTAAAGAGCAGGGGAGAGGGAGAGGGAGAGGGAGAGGGAGAGGGAGAGGGAGAGGGAGAGGGAGAGAGAGAGAGAGAGAGAGAGAGAGAGAGAGAGAGAGAGAGAGAGAGAGAGAGAGAGAGAGAAATTAAATGAATGAATAGTAGTCTGCTGTCAGGAGTACATCCAAGTGCCATTAAAAGCACTGAAAATATCCAGGAATTTTCATGGGAAGGGATGCTGGAAATGCCTCATTTAATCCTTGGAGGAGGAATGTATTCCTTAGGGGCGGGGGGTCGTTGTGCGGTGGAGGGAGTATGTGCGGATCACTGAATATATTTCCTTTAATTTCACTTTGCGGAGAATGAATGAAAAAGGTCTCCACAGTATTAGTTTGTCGCAATAAAATCACGTATAGTTTTGCAGAATCAGAAAGCAATGCCTCTGAAAAAGCAACCATACCTATTGGAAATTTATTCTCTGAAATGTTTGCATATGAGTGTATTTTCTAGTGTATAGGTTTCGTATTGGTCTACCAACAATATGTGTATCACAATGAGCATCCTCAAAAAGCTTCAATTGTTTTTTGCCCAAATTTCTTTGGCAGACTAGTGCCCGGAGCTTTTTATGGCACGACTTTTAGAAAAAAAATTTAAAAAAAGGTTTGGAAAACGGTTCTGCAATGTGCATAAATATAGTAACATATGAAAGGTCTTCTGGTATAATTTGAAGCACATGGCTTCCAAAAGTCTATCACTACATTAAGGTATTTAGCAGACACTTTTATCCTGAGTGATTTACGCAGCTCAAATTCTCTTCATATACAATCCATTCACACGGCTGGATGTTTTAATGGAGCAATTCAGGTCAAGTACCTCGTTTAACTGTTCAACAGCAGTGCCCCACCTGGGAATCAAACCTGCAGCCTTCCAGTTGCAAGCCCAGCTCCCTAACCGCTATGCTACACTGCTGGGCTTCATTTTAACAATGTGCTATATTCACAGACAAAAACAACGTGCTGTTAATGTGCCAGACTGGAGTAGACTCATACATTAGGTTCATACGCCTCCCCACTTAAACCGGCACTTATCAACCTGTCTCTAGGTCAGCCAAGAACCGTCCGCAGGGACTGTTGTGACGCCAACCTGCTGAGCAAAACGTTTGACAGTTTTAGCATTCCCAGCCAAGTAACACAAAATCCGAACAATTCCATTTCTGGCACCTGACAAGCAATGAGATGCGTAACAGTGTAAATCCTCTTCAATTTCACACCAATGATCAATTTAGGACACGTTTCTGGAAGGGAGAAAGTCATCTGCAACCTTTCAAAATCACTGTCTGTTTCCAGGCTTGGAGAGAGAGATAGAAAGAGATAGAGAGAGAAAGAGAGGGAGACATACGGGGGCATAAAAAGTAGTATAGTATGGTACTACAGTCTAATTTAATGTCAAACATCTTCTAAAGAAAAATTTATTTCAGGACATGACAATTTCAATCTAATAATCCTCACACCATACATCGATAAAGCTTACGCCACTTCACAGACCCTACGTTGAAATCACTTGTCTTTTTTTTTTCTGCACAATAAATCAAAGCAACATATTCAAGCCCCACATCAGGTGGACATTACAGACAATTCATAACAGCGACCTGACTCTGTTGACATGTTTGAGTAGATCAGCTGGTGTTGTACAGACATCCTCACCAAAGACCACAAGACATGAACCGCACCAACCTCCGGCCAGAATCTTTATTATGACATCAAAACAAGCGGATTTCACTCTGAGCCCCACCACCGAGAACAAACGCTCATTAGAAATCCTCTATAGGGGCTTAGATGAATGCTCAAATGGGAGGGAGGGGGTCACCGAATACCTCAGAAATCATTTTCACATCCATTGTGCTTTAGCAGTGGTTCTCAAACATTCTACATTCAGAGCCCACAAACTACTTAATGAGCGGATACAGTACATCTTCTGTGACCCACCCTTATTAAAATAATGCATGTACTGGCACTGTACTCACATAGTTCTAACGTGTAACTACACAGACACGATGCCATTGTAATTTCAAGTTCGACCTCCAATCTCGAAATCTCCAAAGTTTGATTCTCCAATCTGATTGAAATTAGAGCAGTAGACAAGGAAGGAAGTACAGAAAGCTTTAAAACTGGGCATGCCTTTGAAAAATCGAACACAGTGTAAGTGAAAAGTCTAAATGGAAATTGTAACTGGTGTAACTGGCCCCAGGATAGGCTGACAACCGCTCGATGCGCTCAGTGAAACACTTCCCTGGGTTTAATTTCACAGCGATTAGCTTGTTGAAAGTTATGGGCCCATAGAGGGTGATACAGGAATTGGGTTTCTGTGCACATTCGGTGGGCGAGATTTGAAAAGGATTCGGTTCATGTCCTCCTGCCCTGTTGATTTATATCCCTGGACGGGAATGTGGAACACATCAAAGTGCATGCAATGAGGTGGAAAAGTATTCTGCGGCCAAACACATGCAGCACGGCACAGTCGTGTTTTAATTATGCATTGTCATGAGAAATACATTTCACTTCCTACAGCCCATTTGTTATTGTTATAAATGACTGATTGTTTTATTACAGAAATTTGCCTTAGCTAGGAGTAATGCCCCCTTGATGTGGACACTGGTGCTACCCTGCCATGCCCACTTGCCTTTTTGCAGATGGTCCAATGTGAAATAGTCTATGGCCTGTTCTCTTCCCACGGCAAAAGTCGAGCAAACGTTCCCTGTTTTCTTTCCCTCATGTGGTGGCAGACTACATTTCCCTGGAAACTGGCCTGAACCTCAGTCCCATCACTAGCACAGAGAGGTGTGACTGAGATGCATGGCAATCTCCTGCTCATTCCTGCCCCCGCAAAGTTTTCCCAAATTCCCAGATGGACAAAAACTACTCTCTCAATCTACCAGTCCAAATGCCAGCAGGGCCACATTGAACTGTAGTACAACTGTGTCCCACCCAGGAGTGTGAGCCATTGTGAAGCAGCACCACTGCATGGTGCTCACCGCTCTCTTATTGAGGCCAAGACCCCGAATGGACTCTTCCACCATTCCTTCCCTTCTACAGCTGCCAAACCCAATTACCCATAACAGCCAGGTTAGATGTCTCCCTAAAAATTTTGGAATCACAGCATAAAACCTTATCCAGACTCTTCAGCTGCACTTCAACTATTGCATCCTTCATAACGAATTTGAAGGAGTCACCAAGTTCATCTCTGGCCATCCAGGAGAGTCATGTGATAGGCTTGTTATGGCCATGCCATAAGGGGATTGTGGGTTCAAAGCCCTGGAGGCATGCTGATACTGCCCCCTTGAGCCTGTCTCCTCACCAAAATAACACCAGAAGAGAAAACGTAAAAATGGAAGTTTCTTTTCTAGATGCTGGGTGACTCATTTCTGATGACTAGCTGGCTTTACAGTGATGGGTATTGGGGCATTTGGGGTTTGTGCTCTAAAACAAGTAACTCCAGCTTGTACACACAAAGCTAGAAGGTCACCAGAAACTCCTGTAAATATCTTAAAGATCCTTCACTGCACACAATAACTATGCGGGCCAAACCAAACATACACTAAAACTGAAATAATATCAAAAAACCCCAAAAAGTAAACTATTCCTTTAACTATCCAACTGTGTAATGCAGGGGTTTTCAACCTTTTCAGATCCAGGGATCCCTACCCAGGCTCAAAGGCATGCAGGGGACCCCCATCGTGAGTTATAAAGGGTTATATTAAAAAAAGGTTTTACATCTTGAAATATTTCAAAATATCAAGTCGAGCCAGGGACAGCCTACAGTACCTTCAAGGGCCCCCAGGCAAGGTTATTACAGTTAACTGAAACTGAAACTAAAATTATTTTAAAAACTAAAACGAAACTACATTACATTTTTGTTTTTTACGTTACATTCATTTAGCAGACGCTTTTATCCAAAGCGACGTACAGTAAGTGCATACAGAGACATCATCAAGATCACTACAGAACAGACAAGAAAGAAGCACATCCTTCCCATAATGTAGCAGCTATCCCTAGTAATGAACGTTGACTGTAGTTCACAGTAAGCTGTGGGTAAATCAGCAATACTACACTTCTATTCTAAATACTATTATAAACTATAATAAACAGACAGGAAAACACAGGGAACTAGTAAACACAGGGAACTGATATTCCTAGGTTAGGATATCAGTCAAGGTGGAGTCTGAAGAGGTGTGTCTTCAGGCCTCGACGGAATGCAGGCAAGGTTGGAGTAGAACGTAGGTTACGTAGTTACGTAGTAACTAAAACTGTAATGTAGTGTTCCAAAACTAACTGAAATACAATACAAATTACCATGAATTCTTTTTAGTTTTAGTTTCTGATCCTCCTCCTGACTGTTGATAGCACAGAACGTTTTTGTTTGGATAATACGGCAGCCTCGGCATCAATTTACCTGACTTGTTTGTTTGTTCTGATCTTCGCTAGGGCCCTATCTAACCTCTCTTCACCACCTACCATGTGTCTAACCCCCATTCCTCTGTGCTCTATGCCTTGCCCCAGGAGGTCCAACCACCGCAGGCGCTGCCCGGCTAACCTGGTCTGCCCAACCCTGTCCTCTTATAAGGAACTTTCAGTGTTGGGTGGACTATGGAACAGCCGGTCAGCTGTCCAGAAAGCCGACTTTATCACTGCCTACGCCAAGATGAAGTCCCTCCACTTCCTGGCTCTCACTGAGACCTGGATCACCCCAGACTACTGGCTACTCCTTTTCGCACACCCCCAGGGCCTCTGGCCGAGGCGGGGGCACTGGTTTGCTTATCTCTCAGTCCTGGAAATTCTCCATGCCCTCTGTACACAGCCTAAATATCTCCTCCTTTGAGTTTCATGCAGTAACTGTAACTCACCCGTCTAAACTTAACATTGTTGTTCTCTACCGCCCTCCTGGTCCACTCAGCGCTTTCCTGGATCAACTGGACACTCTCCTGAGCTCCTTCCCTGAGGATGGCACCCCTATAATTCTACTGGGTGACTTCAACCTCCAGCCAGTGTCGCCTCACTCATCCAGTCCCTCGCCCTCACCCAGTCCCCATCGCCCGCCACCCACAAGGCCGGTAACTAACTAGACCTTGTATTCACCAGGAGCTGCGCCACGTCTGAACTCACGGTGACTCCGCTCCATGTGTCGGACCATTTCTTTATCTCATTCTCTCTCTCCTACCCACTCTCCCGCAACTCCTCTAACAACCTACCCTCTGTAACTTTCAGGAGAAATCTCTGCACTCTCTCGCACTCCTCTCTCTAACTCTGCTCTCTCTGCACTTCCTCCTCCTGCGTATTTTGGTAATTTGCCTATTGATGTTGCCACCTCCACCTTTAACTCCTGCCTCTCTCAGTCTCTCGACTCACTATGTCCTCTTGTCTCCAAACCGGCCCGATCATCACCCCCCTGCCCGTGGCTGACGGATTCTCTCCGATCCAGCAGAACCACGCTGCGAGCTGCTGAGAGAAAGTGGAGGAAATCCAGATCCCCAGATGATCTGGCCTCGTATCACACTCTGCTGGCAGCCTTCACATCAGCAACTACGTCTGCTAAGACAACATTTTTCCAGTCAAAAATTAATGCATGCATGTGTAACCCCCGTAAACTCTTTTCCACCTTCTCTTCCCTGCTGATCCCTCCTCCACACCCCTCACCCTCTTCCCTCTCTACAGATGACTTCCTGATCCACTTTGAGGAGAAGGTAGCCATGATCCGAAACTCCTTCACACATCCGGTGACGCCCCATATGCCCCATAATGAACCCACCGCTACATTTTCTTCCTTTAAGACTCTGGAGGACACAGATGTACTCCAACTTGTAACACGCCAGCGTGCAACCACCTGCCCACTGGACCCCATCCCGTTGGCAGTCCTCCAGTCTATATCCGGTGAGGTCCTTCCATATCTTTCCTCCATTATCAACACCTCCTTAACCTGTGGCTATGTTCCTGCTGTTTTCAAAACTGCCCGTGTTACCCCACTCCTTAAAAAACCTAGCTTAGACCCCTCTAATGTTAGAAACTATCGTCCTGTGTCTCTCCTGCCCTTTCTGTCCAAAGCTCTTGAATGAGCTGCCCTTAACCAACTGTCAGTTTTTCTCCACCAGAACAACCTGCTCGACCCTCATCAGTTTGGCTTCAGAACCGGGCATTCCACTGAAACTGCGCTCCTGGCTGTGACCGAGGCACCTCCCTCTCCTCTGTCCTGATTCTCCTTGACCTGTCTGCAGCGTTTGACACGGTCAACCACAAACTCCTGATCTCCACACTGGCTGAGATGGGCATCTCTGGAACTGCCCTCTCGGTTTACATCCTATCTCACAGATAGATCCTACCAAGTCTCCTGGAAGGGCTCTGTCTCTGCACCTCATCCACTTTTTACAGGAGTCCCGCAGGGATCTGTACTGGGTCCTCTGCTGTCCTCCATTTACACTAAGTCTCTTGGTTTGGTTATTAATTCACATGGCTTCTCTTACCATAGTTATGCTGATGACACTCAACTCTTCCTCTCTTTCCCTCCCTCTACCCCACAGGTAAAGGAAAGGATATCTGCTTGCCTGGCTGACATCTCTGAGTGGATGTCTAGCCATCACCTGAAGCTCAACCTCGACAAGACTGAGCTGCTCTTCATGCCATACAAGACCTCCCCGCTCCTAGACCTGTCCATCACCGTCGACGGAACCATGGTGACCGCCTCCCGCTCTGCAAGGAACCTGGGGGTGGTCCTGGACGACCAGCTGGACTTCAAAGAACACATCAGGGCAACGGCACGGTCCTGCAGGTTCCTCCTGTACAACATTAGGAGAATTCGGCCGTACCTGACCACCTACTCCGCCCAGCTTCTTGTCCAGACCATGGTCACCTCACGTCTGGACTACTGCAACTCCCTTCTCGCAAGCCTACCAGCCTGCGCCATTATGCCCCTACAACTGGTCCAGAACGCGGCTGCTCGGCTTGTGTTCAACCTCCCAAAGTTCTCACACGTCACCCCCCTGCTGAAGTCACTCCACTGGCTGCTGGTCGTGGCCAGGATCAGGTTCAAAGTTCTGACCCTGGCCTACACTGCAGCCAAAAGGTCAGGCCCCTCCTACCTACAGGACTTAATCCAGCACTACGCTCCTGCTCGACCACTTTGCTCTGCTGCTGCAGGGCGACTTGCACTTCCCCCCCCTCCGTGTTAACGGCTCCCGCTCGTCCCGACTGCGGAGCTTTTCCACCCTAGCTCCTCAGTGGTGGAACGAACTCCCCACTCTGCTGCGCTCAGCTGAAACACTGTCTGTTTTTCGTTGTGGTCTGAAAACACTTTTTCAGACTCCACCTCGACTAAACTACCTATATAGGGCCATTCTATAGTACTCACTTCCTGTTTTTTTTTTTGCTTGTTTTCTATTTAACTTGTGTTTTTTGGTTATTTAATAGTTCAGAATGTATAGCTGTGTGTACTACTCATGTTTATTACTAGGGATAGCTCCTACGCTGTGAGAAAGTTGTGCTTTGTCGGATTTTCTTTGTAGTCGCGTCAATGACCTTCAATATGTACTTATTTTACGTCGCTTTGGATAAAAGTGTCTGCCAAATGATTGTAATGTAATGTAAATGTAATGTCATAATCCAGATTGCATATAGTGTAATTTGAAACATTCAAAACAAAAAAGTTGGGACAGTGTGTAAAATGCACATAAAAGCAGAAAGCAGTGATTTGTAAATCCAAAGGCGGTTGTCATGTGATCATGTACAGTGGATCAGTAGTTCTAACAGAATGAGTTCTGACCTTTGCATTAGACACATTCCAGGCAGTTTACAGATGAGGATTAGAAATGTAACAAATAAAGTCTCTACACACTTGCGTAAATACTTTACATTTCTGCAAGAGAAATTATCAACACGTTCAACATAAAGTAAATAAAGTTCACTCATGAATTGTTTTTTATATTTCAGGCAGAAAAATAAAGACTAAATGTTGACGAGAGTTTCGGACCTCCCTTTGGTCACGGTTGGAAAAGTTTGAACCAGTAACAGTAATGCTACAGTGACGAGTATATGCCACAAACAAAGGCTTACATTATTCAGTGTCTTTACTCAGTGTACAATAGGTGCAGCTGGTTGGCGGGAGGTTGGTGAGACGTGACCGACCGCCCAATTGGCGCTGTGTATTTACCCAAGTACTGGTCAGCCTGGGGGAGCTTGGAGACAGAGTTCTGCAGGGCAGCCAGTTTGGATTTCATGATCCGAAGCCCCTCTGTGAATCGCATCTCCTGCCCCTTCAAGAACTTCTCCATCTGGCGCAACACTCCCACCACCTGGTGCCTGTCCATGCAGCTCTGGGCCCCCTCCAGACCCCCACACAAAATCAAAAACAACAAAAACAAAAATACAAGAAGCACACTCAGTTTATGACTGAAACAAGGGATATCTTACCAATAATGGGGATTGTGTAATTCTGCTTATATTATGTAATAATATGTGATTTTATATGCATATAATGAAGGCATTTTAACATTGTCCTTTCTCCTTTGAGTAGCTTGGTCTTCAGCTGATCTGTCTGTTGGATTGTACAATACACTTTTCCCACAGTATCAGTTTTTCAACTTTTTCACTCAGTTTGCCAAAGAGCACCATTTAGAGACACTCAATCCTACAAGAATATCTGTGTAATTGGGCATTTTTCTTTTCAAACTCAGTATATGTTCCACACCAAGAGGAACCCAGCACCAATCATGCAAATACCAGTACTTATGGTCCAATGCAGCCATGTCTTCACATTCTGGAAAAATACAAGTAAAAGCACAGATCACAAGTGGTTAAAAACAGTGAAATTATGATGGAACGCACTGAGCTTTGGCAACATACGACTCCAAATAAAAATAAGGCTGGGTCAACAATGATGAAATATTAATAGCGCCAGCCTATGATTCATCTTGCACCCGCTGAAGGGAGTGATGTCATCCTATATTACAAGCATCTTTATGAGCAGGAAGTAAGCCTGAGATCATTGCTGTTGACATTTCCTCTGTCAGAGCACCTTTTGAGGGAATGGTCTACGCTAACACACCCAAGGGGCCAAGTACCATCTTAAAGGAGGAGCCGTCCAGGTGTGAAAACTCACACACGCACACACACACACACACAAACACACTCTGTCACCCATGCAACTCTGTAACCTCACAGGTCTCACTGGTCTGCGGTCAGCTTCGGCCCCTTACTGGCGCAGGTTGGGCTGCACGTGAGTACCCTTGGTACGTCCCCCCTATCTCTCTCGCTGTCTTTCTCTCTGCTCTCTGCTGTAGAACAATCTGGCAAAGCTGCAGCTGGACAAAAGCTGTGCAGCAGATGTCTGTGGGACCTCTGTCCAAAGAGCCAGTCTCCTGTATATTTTGGATGGCATGGAGCTCAGCTTCACTGGAGAAGACCCTGAGAGGCACGCCTTTGTGCTCCACACAGCAGGATCTCAAATACAAAAATGAAAGTATCACAATTAAGGATGCCCTAACAAATGACTTTCCACATTCTCTCGTGGAGATCGGAATAACCTTGGAAACACAAGATGGCTTCTGTTGGCTCTTGCCTTTTGCCTGTGAGACTTGGATTAAGAACTGGCTGCCAACTAACGCTCAGGCTGGGACACACTAAAAGGAGTGTGAAAATGGCTATTTTGGTTAAAATGAGTTTCAGAACTGTGGAGGTCACACAGGTGGTGGGTGCACTGTCTAAAGGCACAAGTTCACGTATGTGGGATATTTTACCATCCCTAAGGGCAGAGGAAAATGCCACTGACTTACAGAAATGACCTCAAATCGAAATGACAACCCTCTTAGATGCCAAAAAAGGTATCCAGGTCCAAAAGCCTTCTTCCGCACATAATCGTTTAATGGATAACTGACTACAAACCAGAGATACCTGCCAATAACAAAATGAAACAATAACAACTGACCTTTCTAGGTATGAACCAAAAACATCCTGATTGAGCCTCAATATGGGACAAAATACCAAGGAGGAACAGCTGATATGTTTTACTAAAAGAAAGCAGAATTTATAACTGTTTTATGCAATGCAACAGATGCTGCACAATAGCCTATTATAGATGGATAGATGTCAGGCATATTATTATTCTTATTGTGCTGTATTTGTTTCAGCTGTTGATTTGTATATGTTTTTTAAATTATCTATAAGAGAACAAGAATGAAAATGTGTTTTTATTCCATAAGGTATTTCAGCCCCTTTGGATAAAGAGGAACTCAGTTGGTAACACATCCGTCATATTCCTGTAGATTTGCATTCCAATAGTAAATGTAAAAGGGCTTTCCTAGCATGCGACCTTTCTTTCGCTAATCACCTCAGCTATGCGTTGACATTCTCTCTTTCAGTTCTGCGCTCTCTCTCTCTCTCTCTCTCTCTCTCTCTCTCCTTTGTGGGCAAATACACATACCTTGGTGCATTCCTCCATTAAATGAAAGGTTTCTGATTATAATCGTAGAGAGGAAAGACGGAATTTTGTTAGTTTTACCTTTTTTTTCAAATGCCAAATGACTTACCAGGCTAAATCACTAGACCATGAGAAAGAAAATAATCTTACGGAAGGTGTTTTCTAGTATTATACAGCCAATATAATCTGACATGTTCATGTTTTAGATATATTAAGAAACACCAGCAACTCGTGCTTCGAAAAGTAAAACAAATTATCGACACGGTGTGTATTAATGTTTTATGAATTGTACACACCAAATCCCACGTTAGAATTTGTCAAAGCAAACCTAACAGTTTTTCAAAGTAATGTTGTTACCCACCTGCGTGCCACCATGACAATGATCAATCGCTGTCAAACACAGCAGCAACAGATAGCTGCACTGTACTCTCGGAGTCATGTTAATTCCGGTGGAGTTACTGTACTATACAATGTTTTAACCTGCAGGGAGAATCGTCAGGTGCTAGCCAGTAAATATCGCAATTGACGTCAATTCCAAAACTTTAACTTCAAAGCAATGGGCTGTCAATGCGATTCAGCAACAGGTTCCAAGCCTGACTTCAGGTCGGTGATGCTCAACGGCTGTGTCCTGGTGCAGCAACAGCTGGGATGCGGTCTCGTGTCCGCGCGCCCCGGGAGCCAGGAAGAAAGCTGAAGCTGCTACCTAACGTCCCCCAGACTCCCACGAGCAATGGAAGTAATAATCCCTCCCACTAACACCCCAGCACAGCGCTAAATTCTTACTGTTACATTTTCTTCTTTTACTTTCAAAGTCGCCATCATCTGACTAGCCGCATATTTCGTGAAACAGAACGGACTCTCATTATGCACAATGCGCGTTACCTTTCCCTCGGGATTTGGAAGATATTGCTGGCATAAATATCGAGCATTGTTTGTTTAAATGATATGTCGTAGCTCACTTAATAATCTTCTCGAAATTATTTCCTAGCCGTAAAGAGGGATCGAATCTCGAGGAATTAGACAGTAAACTGACAGCCCAAATAAATAAAGAACTCCTGAAACATAAATCACTAGCTCAGTAGTCGTGTTATAATAAAGTACCAGTTACACGTGACACGCACTTACAGTTGAAGTCGGACGTTTACATACACTTATGTTGAAGTCATTAAAACTCATTTTTAGCCACTCCACAGATTTCATGTTAGCAAACTATAGTGTTGGCAAGTCAGTAGGACATGTACTTCGTGCATGACGCAAGTCATTTTTCCAACAATTGTTTACAGACAGATTATTTCACTTTTAATTCACGATATCACAATTCCAGTGGGTCAGAAGTTTACATACACTAAGTTGACTGTGCCTTTAAATGTTTAATATTTGGTCGCATATCTTTTGCATGCCATGACTTCCTGATGTCTGTGACCCAACAACATCAAAAGACTCTTGATATCTTATTTTCTGGTACTCTTACAAGCGATAATATAACGTCTCTACATTTGAATGGATCTCTATGGGAATTGGGGGGTGGGACTAGATTTAGCTGTAAATTACACTGGAACAGTATGGAAACACATGGTTGGCTAAATGGCTGTAAGTCATCAAGGGTCCGACGTATCAAACAAGCCTTAAATCATCACTCTGCTGCCAGAAATACAGTAGATATGGATGGATAACTTGAAAGGTTGTTTCTCCTGACAAATTTTTCTATTGAACTTTATGGAAAAATAAGTCAGGAGAAGAAACCCTTCAGGTTATCCATCCATATCTAGTGTATTTCTGGCAGCAGAGTGATGAATCATTCTTCATGACTGTTTTAAAGCAGTTTCCCCCCCATAACACACATCTGCTCTTGACTGTCACAGTATCCCATTAAGAACATAATAGAAAATAGAATTTTATTAACTCCTTTTCATTGTTGCACACTTTTGGGTCTTAATTAGGGCTGTTGTGCCGCCCCCCCCCCCCCCCCCCCCCTAATATAGCTCTCACTTGTGATTGATTGAAGCAGGCCACAGACTATTACATTTTACTATTATGTCGTAACTGATGTACAGTGACTTCATTCTCCCGACTTTTAAGTTATTGTATGTAACATGGAAAACAGTCAATAAATAGCATATGCAAACAACATGTAAACGGACTAATTCCATTGTCAAAAATCAGTTTTTAATGTAGTTTTCTAAAAAACATCAGCAGTAGTATTGGAAGGGAAAAAGGGTAGATCTCGATTCTCTAATGGCGTAACAATTTAGATTGTAATGATGAAAATTATTCCTGTTTTAGACTAATTGCGCTTAGCCCTATAGCATGTATCATTATTTATCCCCTGACAAACCAATTATTTAGACAGCAGGGCCTACAAAAATACATTTATTTGGTATTTCTATTATAAGAAATAAGCATTTTAGTGCATGCATGTGCAGTGTAATTTGGATACATAAAAATATCTGACAGCAGCACCACTATTCCATTGCAAGGCCATATGAGGTCAATGCGAACCTCGTGTCAGAGCCTTGTAGATGGCTAAAGAGATCCACTGCATTAATATTAATTATATATGACCACTGTTAATTGGTGTTTCCAATATACAGCAATATACAGCATATTGGCTAGGAGTGTGGTGTTAGAGGGGTCTACATTTGAGCACCATTTTATGCCATTTATTTAGCATAAAAGATACCAGATGTACTGCCCACACCACTGAGCCACTAGAGGTTGTGATGTTGGTGGACACAGCTGGTCAGAGCAATGGACTCTGCCATGTACTTTCACATTTATTCATTTAGAAGAACCCATCATCCAGAGCAACTTATGCAACTTACATTTTGCATGGACCAATTTCTACAATTGAATATATGAAATTCAGGTTTAGTTCCTTTTGCTCAAAGGTAAGCTAACGTGACAACAGAAGTGCCTCACCCTGGCAGAAGTCCAGTTCCCCAACTAATCCATAGCCCACTGCATGATACTTGTTACTATGATACTGGCACTTATAAAGTGAGATATTCTTTCAACATTTATACGGAATAACGTTATCTGACGAGGGGACACGTCCATCTTCCGGAGTTTTGGTAAAAAGAACAAAACTGACTTAAAAGCCTACACATCCTGTATTGGCACTTGTCGTCACGAAACACCAAACAACAGAGAGCAAACGTGGTAGCTGACGAAATAGTCTTATCAATTCTGTAGTGATATAACCGCCATCTTTCGATACGTAAAAGGTACTTCTGAGTCTACAATAGTACATTTGGGGAAGGAACACCACGCCAAACCTGCAAGGATTACGTGTACTTCGACGTTTCTTACAGTTCATATCTTATCTCACTAAAAATTAAGCTTCAGTTAATTATTTTATGTCGCTCTAGTTTTAATCAGTGAGCACAAAATACAACCACATACATGTACGAATAACGATCAGACTAAATAAAAAACAACATTATGCAAAAGAACCGCATTATTGACATAAATAATTCCCACAGCAATGACGCAACACTGCATTTCATTGGATAGTTTTATTTCCAGTCTTTCTAACTTGGACTGTTTAAAACGTATACGTTATTGAAAAGTTGACCAAACCAATAGTCCTTAGTTAAATTTGCATGATTTTCATGATATTGACCAATCGCTACAGGCATGGACATGCCGCAAGTAGGGTTAGATTGATCTGATAGGTCCGAATCTTTAGGAGGAAGGATACAATACCCTTTCGTGTTCATAGCAGCCATTTTGAGAATGCGTTGCGGGAGCCATGTTTTGTGAAGGAATAGAAACCATCGAAAATGATTACATTTCTGTTTGTTTCACCCTCCGTCGCCAATATTTCACCAAGAAAACAGTCAACCGACGGGACATTAGCAAAGCGGGGTATCAAAACTGTGTTTACAGTTTTAAAACATCATTGATAAGAGACTGGATAAAAGTCTGTGTTTACTGTCTCTTACTGTAAAGACTTGTAACGTTAACCGTGAGTTTTTTTCAAACTAATGCAATCCTTCATCATCTCACAATCCAACGTCTCCTTGAGTGACTGAATGCAACTCACTCTCGTTTCGGGAGAAAGGCAATTTCGTTTCCATGGCTTTCGCGAGCCTTTCCTCCAATCCCCCAAACCCCGTTCTTCACAAAAACATGACAGACTCTGAACTTGCAGGGGATGAAAGGTCGAGTAACATTCTTATCTGAACCTTCTTCTGCAAAAGGATTATATGTGCGTGGAACGTTAGAGTAAATGCTTGTATTTTTTTTTCTAGGCTCGACGTGAAGGATATACTAATGTGATTCTTGGTTTTAGGTGAAGCCAGGGCCGTACTGCTAGGTAGTTAGCATTTAGCTATCCCTATTGTAACGATACATAGCCAGTCAGCTAGCTATAGCTATGTTGCATGCCTTTTCTTTTTATTTATCCATAGCTAGCTAGGTAAATATCAGTACAGATTTCTTCCGTGCCACAAAAGCTCTTGTATAATGGTAAGCTGTACAGTCCATCGAGATTAACCGGCTTGGTCGAAACGCCGTTGTGTTGTGAGACGCTAGCTAGCAAGCTAACTGGGAGGTGTTTTTTTTTCTTTGGCATGACAGAAAGGGATGAGTCAACCATTTTGAAAATGTGGCTTTCCTTGTGGATGGTGGATTTCATGACATGTTGCCCAGGCTTTTTTAAAAATGTAAATGAGGGTGACGTATGAGAGCCTCCCCACAATCATGCGCTTTGCCATCCCCCTTGCGAGCGCGAGCGCTTCAGAACGAAGCTCTGCTGGTCAGAGAGTGTGCGGGAACCCGTTCAGCGTAGTTCGCCAGATATCTAGTCAGTAGGACAGTGTTAGGTTTTGACCACTGAGCTTCCGATTATATCTTCCCTCTGGATATCAGCAGTTTGTCTTTTAATTAAGATGTGAAATTATAGTACCATGGTGTTTATCCGCATAGTAAACATGAATGCGTGTGTGCGCATTGCCAATATGGATTTGTCTAGCTAGCTATTTTAATCCCGCCACAGTGTAAAACAGATCCCAACAATAGGATAAAGTAGAGTGCGAGTTTATAATACAAAGCTCTTCCCCAAATTTAAACAGAACATGCGAAATTTACAAGTTAATAATTGTGTACTAGCAGTAAGAGGTACTTCAGTAATGTTTTAGAAATTCAGGTTGAGAATTAATATGTTCAACAGTAGCTAATGGAAAGTGAAGCAGTTACTGGTCAAGGACATTCTGAAGCAATTTCTTTAAAAGTGTGGAAAGAAGTAATGGCCCCTTTTTGTAAGTTTCCATACAGTCCTTTTAGGACAGATTTCACATACAAGCATGGGTATCTGAGAAGCTCTTCAAATAATCCTGACTGTGCAATATTATGAAGCATAGGGGACATTCTGCAAGAATCGCAAAAAAAAACAACAGTATTGTATTTTTAATTTCAGTGACCATTGAACTTGTGATGTGTATATTGTCAAAAAGACTTTAAATTTGTTACTCAAAGTTATTTTACGACAATAGCATTTATATTCATATCTAAAGCTCCCAGCCCCCAAAACCCCCTACCATAATGCAAAAATAATAATGCAGTGGCAACGATGGATAGTGGAGCGTGTGGTCATGTGTTTGACTCCTGGGCAGCATGGCCTATTTACTTTTCAGCAAGTTGTTTTTCCTTAGTGGTAAAGTGGATGGCATGCCGCATATAACAACAAAAAAATAGCTTTAGGTTTTCCTGAGTTTGACGGTGTGCTCTGTTATGAAAATAGTGTGCTAGCATGCTAATGCCCTGGGGGAAAGCTTCCCAGTCTTGAGCCTGGAAGTTGGGTGAGCTGGTGCAGGGCACCTGGTAAGGTTGCTTAAACAGTGGGCCTGTTATCAGTTAATGGAACAGAGAACACTGCCAAGGGAATATGCTGTTTTTGTTGGTTGCAAATAGCAAAACCGTTGGAAAGACTTTTAAAGGGGAACCAGGAAACAACAGCCATCTTAGTCATGGAACAGCGTCTTGCTGTATTTTAACGTGCATAAACATATTACATATAGATAAATGGCCTTGACAGATTATATTCTGAACTTTATCACAGTAAATCATTAGCCAGAGGAAATGGGAGCGCTTGTCATGGCTTTCAATTAGACCGACTTTGTCCCAACATGCATTTTAAATCTAAGATTTCTTTGTTGTTGTTATTATGCAATTGAAAGACAGTCATGCTCAGAAGTGGGCCTACTTATGTACAGATCAATTTGCCTAGCATTCTCCGAACACTGATATGGGTGGCCACTGGGGAAAGAGCTATGGCAACAATATGATTCCCCAGTTGTAAAAATCAGGAAGTGGCTGGCTATACTGATCCAAAATCTGATCCTCCCCTCCCATTGGTTGTTGTTACCTGTGTTCTGCACTGGTCATGTGATCAGGAGCTCAGAAATGGACTTGTCAATCTCCGCTGTTCAGTTCCCATCCATCTCAGTGCACTCCTGACACCCATGCCCCTTTCAGTAAACATAGAATATGTACCACACAGCATAATTTAGACTATGTCATTGCAAAGACAAGCAACACACAACATACATCCTTCTGTCCTGGCGTATGGTGATATTGCAGAATTGTGATCTTCTTGTTATGGGCCTGGCTCATTGCCACAGCAGGCTGGTCGAAAACAGCTGCTAATTGTGGCTTGGTGCACAGGGTTTCTAAATCATTCGCTTATAACAGCTCTCGCCCCAGAGAGACCACACACAGTATGGGTGTAGATCAACCATTTGAGCTTGTAGAGCTTGTACCATTTGTTAGAGGTCCTGCCTAAGTTGCCATTAAAAAGTGGGAGACCTACTGGCATGGTCCTTTTGTGTTTCTGGTATTTGGTTGGTTCAAAGGGTTGGCAATAGGATTTCCAGTTGTGTGAGAACTGATTTATGATGGCTGGGATTGTAGCATTGTTTCCATACCAGAATCACATTGTGTGGTTTTGGGGTGGTTCCATAGGTTGCTCTGCGAGACTACTGTTCGGATTCCTACCCTTGTAATGTAGAAGTCCCAAAAAGGTACTACAGACATTTTACAAAACCAGTGCAACTCTGGGGTCGGTGTATGTTTGAATTTGGCTGTTTTGTTTTTAACCAATTAAATTTCTATTAGTGTGGAGGGACCCTGCTATCACTCCAGTCCAGTCTAATGAGTCCAGTGAAACAAGCAAGCGGAACGCCAGTGGGGAGTTTGTGTTTATAACTATTTTTGGTATATTACAGTTTGTAATTACAGAGTGGAGTTGAATGAAATTGAAATTGCCAAATTGAAACTTACCTTAATCAAAAGGCCCTTGTGTTCACTCGACATCAGATCATTGTGGGCGCTGATTGCACTGTGTGGGAAGAGTTGTTCAGTAGTGTACATAGCATGATGGAGGCGAGCTCTGCCAACAAGTTTCCTGTTGAAAACTCTTGATAGGCCCAGCTCCCAGCTCAAACATGGCCGCCGCTCTAACGACAATTAATCAGCTGGTCCTTGCAGCAATTAATTGATATGTCTCTAAAGATTACACATCTAAGGCTTCTCTGTCCTTATCACAAGGTTCTTTCTATTGCAATATTGGCGCATTTCAGCTATAGCTGTGGATAATTATGTTAACATAAATCAAAGAAGGTATGGATGTCTGCATAATTAGAGATTTTATAGTTATTTCTTTGTTCACTGTAGGGTCAGGTTAATGCCATGTATTGTGGTTGGGTACTAATTCACAGTGTAAAACCAAGCAAGCTTAACCAGGCTTTGGTTTGGCTGGGTTCCAGCAGAGCACTGCTGAGTACAGGGCTCCCAGATTGGAGCATGTGGTGCTGCTGTGAATGGCGGAGGGGTCTCAGTCATCTAGCAGACACAAAAATACTCAGAAGGCATTGATGCAGACTTAGGTGTATGTACGAATGGGCTCAAAGCATGAACCAATGGAATTTACTTGTGACTGTGACATCATGCTGAGGTCACAGGCAGCATGTACCAAGAATTTCCAAAGGATTCCCTCAATTCATCCTGATGTGAACACGCTTATGTCTGTAAAAAGCTTTTCGGCCTTCTTTAACAAAGACTGACCCGGAAGCACAAGTAGTGTTGATGGCCCACAATCCTGTAGGACTGTTGTTCTGCCATAAAATCATTCCTCCAATTTATTGGTAGTGAAACACGTCTTTCTTTATGCAGCCTATGGGAGAAACCTCAGGAGCTTTCAAATGTAACGTTATATCACAGAAGTTCAGAAAGCATTTTGTGAGGGAGACTAATAGGCTAACGCTTGTTTTGGTGTGATAATATAGCCTACAACGCAAGGTCATAATATAAAGTCCAGCTGAATGACACTAAGAACAACAAAAAGAATAGGGCTTAGTCAGAAAAAAGGATTGTGATTGGTTTTATTTGTTGTGCTTTTTTGCATGATTTCTTTGGCTGTTCTTCTTTGCCTGTGGGCAATGATACAACTATATTTTAATTATTGTAAAGCGTATAATGGGATTTTGCAAAGCCTTTTATATTTTTGCAAGTGCTTAAATTGTCAGTTTCACTTGAGATTATTGTGATTGTCAAGCGGTGGTTTGCACACCTGGTCATTGGAGGTAATCCTTCATGTTTTTTTATTATTATTTATTTTAAAGGGAGGACGGTGAACTAGAAGATGGAGAAATAGACGATGAAGGGATAGGCATTGAAGAAGAAGGGAAAGAAATCAAAGAAGAGGATGACAAAAAAGAGAAGGAGCGAGAGAGAGATGACAAATCTCGCAGGCGCTCGAGAAAGAGATACAGGAAAGCGAGAGAAAAGAGGAGGTCTAAGAAGAGGAGAAGAGACCGGCAGAAAGTAAGGATTCTACTGGCTTGACAAAAAACCCAGTACAATAATGTCATCGGTCTCTCTTTACCCTTCCCAGCATGCCCCTCCTTTCCTAGGATTCTTTTGGTTTTTGTGGTATAACTTAAGCATGGCCAATCTGGACTCTAGAATTCTGAAGATGTGTTTGATTTGATTTGTGTTCCATTGGAGCTCTTTGTTTGATTCAGTATTACACTGTGACTGGGAGTCCTTTGTGGTAGTGCTTAATTGGCCATCGCAATGCCCAGGGAGAGAAGGTTTGAGTCAGCAGGGTTTTACTGCAGCCTGTGGGGTCTCTCAGGCCTCTGCGGTCTGCCTGTTCCAGCTGCACTGCGTGTGCAGTCCGCGGGTGAGACGTTTGCACATGCTGGTCTGCACCCTAAGTTGGCTGAAACGGGACAGGCTTTAAAGTTCATTATGGACATTCCAAACTGAGGAAAAATGAGATTAAAGGGTATTGGGATAAAATGCATTAGCAGGGTTCTCACAAGGTATTAGATTAAAGGGTATTGGGATAAAATGCATTAGTGGGGTTCTCACAAGGTATTAGATTAAAGGGTATTGGGATAAAATGCATTAGTGGGGTTCTCACAAGGTATTAGATTAAAGGGTATTGGGATAAAATGCATTAGTGGGGTTCTCACAAGGTATTAGATTAAAGGGTATTGGGATAAAATGCATTAGTGGGGTTCTCACAAGGTATTAGATTAAAGGGTATTAGGATAAAATGCATTAGTGGGGTTCTCACAAGGTATTAGATTAAAGGGTATTGGGATAAAATGCATTAGCGGGGTTCTCACAAGGTATTAGATTAAAGGGTATTGGGATAAAATGCATTAGTGGGGTTCTCACAAGGTATTAGATTAAAGGGTATTAGGATAAAATGCATTAGCGGGGTGCTCACAAGGTAGAAACAGGTGATGAGATGACATTTCTAGAGGGATACCCATGTGAAGGTGGTGGAGAAGCAGGGGACTGCAAATTCCTCTTGGGTTGAAGAGTTAGAGTTGGGTGAGGTATAGCTTCTCTGACCGACACTCCCTGCTCTCCTATGTTGCCCCCAGAACCACTCCCCCTCCAGCTCGGACAGCTCGGACAGCTACGAGTCCGATCACGAGCGCTTGGAGAGACCCAAGAGCAAGAAGAACCAGGGCCCATACCGGGAGTATGACAGCACGTTCTCTCAGGTTAGTCGCCAACTAACACTATTCTTAAAGCTGATGGTACACGGGCAATATCTTCTGGCAATATAGCCAGCAATATTGTGCAATATTGCCAGCAATGGGCAAGTCGTCAACTAACGCTATTCTTAAGTCTTGAATTCAATTAAAGCTGCCAACCGTTCACTGATTATATGCATTTTTTTAAGTACTACTTGAGGGCTTTCACATTGTAGGAGACACAATGAAAAAAAAGTTTTAATTTGTATTTTTTTATTTTGGTTGTTGATAGAAGTTGATTACTTCGTAACCAATGAATTAGTATGCGTACATTTTTTGTTTGTAGAAATCTTAAAGTATATATTGAAATTTAGTGTTAGAAATGTCAATGTCAACTTGTCTGTTAAAGGTTGTATCAGCGATTTTGGGTGGAAACATAAATTATCACATTCATCTGATTTTTCCTCACGATGCAGGCCGTCAAAAAACCGCGTCTCTGTAGGCAGCCTATGCTCCGAGATCGTACACAAAAACAAATGGTACTACCAACCACTCAAAACCAAAATAAACAGTATTCCAACCAATCACAATGATCTGCACAAACGCTAATACTCTTATCTCGCTGAAATCTTGACGGATTTACAAACGGTTTGGTTTCTTACAAACGTTATTAACGTGGTTATAATTCTGGATGCTTGAACACTATTTTTTAAAACATAACATAATTATTCATAAGTATGTTTGTTTGGGATTTCGCTTCAGAAGTGACGTCACCCAAAATCGCTGATACAACCTTTAACATAGACAATAATTAAATTAGATAAAGATTTAGAATTAATTAGAAATAATAAAGTAATAAATGAGCAGTTTAGAACATTTTATGAAAATTTATATAAATCCGATATAAAAGAATTTAATTATGATTCAGTACCATTTCTCTGAATTAAAAGAGATCTCAGTCAAACATAAAATAGCATTAAGGAAAGAAATAACGGAAAATGAAATTAAAGAAATTTTAAAAAGTAGTCCTAAAAGAAAAGCATCGGGACCAGATGGTTTTGTCCCAGAGTTCTTCCTTAAATTTTGGGAACAAATCTCTCCGTTATTTATGGAAGTATTACGTGAAATTCCTGTAAGGAATTCTCTTCCAATGAGTATGTATCAGGCCATCATTTCGGTGATTCTAAAACCAGGTAGATTTGGGTTTGCTACTTCAGATTATAGACCAATCTCTTTGATTAATAGTGATGCGAAGGTAATCTCAAAATGGCTAAGTAATAGAATCACAAAGGTTTTACCTGATATTATTCATCGGAATCAAACAGGTTTCATAAAAAACAGACGTTTGCAAACCAATACTCGTATATGCCTAACTCTTATACAATATATCAAGAAAACTAAATTAAATACAGTCTTAATGGCAGTAGACGCAAAAAAAGCCTTTGACCGACTTGAATAGCCTTTTTTATTTAAAATTTTGGAAAAGTTTAATTTCCCAAAGGAAATAATGGATTTTATTAAAATAATATATAAATGTCCTCAGACACAAATTTATACCAATAATACCTTGTCTGATAAGATCTCATTAAAGAGAGGTACCAGACAAGTTTGTCCTTTATCTCCTTTACTTTTTGCTATGGCTATTGAGCTTTTAGCCCAGAAAATCAGACAAACCGAAGAAATCAAAGGTGTAACTATAGGAAAAGAGATGCACAAATTGAATTTATTTGCAGATGATCTTCTTCTTTATTTAAGTGACAGCTCCATATAATTACCTCCTCTTATGGCAATAATTAATGAATATTCAAAGATTTCAGGTCATAAAATTAATAAGTAAGTAATTAATTTAAGTAATAATCAAGTGATACCCTTTGAGGAATTCAAAAAAGTGTATAATTTATCAGGTAAAGAATCATTTCCATTTCTGCAAATTAAAAATGTTATGAAACATAATTTTTTAATTTCTTCAGAGAATAAGAGTGAATTGGACAGTATTCTTTTTGATAAAGCGAATAGTCATTATTTAATAAGCAAAACATATAAGGTATTGTTGCAAGTGTATAAAGCTACAGATATATTAGATAATATAATAAATGGAATAAAGATTTGGCTCGAGATGATATTAAAACATATTGGAAAAAATATATACAAAATACACAAGAAGCTATGATAAATGAAAATCTGAGGCTGATACAATTTAAACAACAAGAATTTATTATACAAGAAACAAAATGTTTCTTGTATAATACACATACACATGTATGTGTATATGTGTGGGTATACAGTCAAGCTGGAAAGTCTCCCCACCCCTTTCACCTTCTCCACGTTTTATTACGTTACAGACATATTCTACAATAGATTGAGTTAATTTTTTGTCTCAAAATTCTACACAAAATAGCCCATAATGACAAAGTGAAAACAGGTTTTTAGACATTTGTGCTAATTTATAAAAAATCAAAATGTAAAATATCATATGTACACAAGTGTGCACACCCTTTGATATGACATCCAACC
This sequence comes from Synaphobranchus kaupii, assembly GCA_029718625.1. Lineage (NCBI taxonomy): Eukaryota > Metazoa > Chordata > Actinopteri > Anguilliformes > Synaphobranchidae > Synaphobranchus > Synaphobranchus kaupii. The sequence continues at coordinate 49,991,133 of CM056380.1, read as the reverse complement.
TGACGGAGCTTGCAAGGATATGCCAAGAGGAATGGGCAAAAATGTCCAGAAACAAGTGTGCCAAGCTCGTAACTTCTTTCCCAAGACGCCTTGAAGCTGTAATTGCTGCCAAAGGTGCAGCAACCAAGTATTAGGCTAAGGGTGTGTACAGATATGTAACCCCTAAATAACCTATTTTTGTCAGTAAAATAAAATTGCGTATTTTCTAAAAACCTGTTTTCACTTCGTCATTATTGGCTATTGTGTGTAGATGTTTGAGGCAAAAAATGAACTCAATCTATTGTAGTATAAGTCTGTAACGTAATAAAACGTGGAGAAGGTGAAAGGAGTGTTCAGACTTTCCGGCTTGACTGTATATGTGTACGTATTTATAGATGGATGAACTGGTAATTTGTGACTTCCTGTTCTAACCCCCATCCCCCCCTCTCCCTGTTTAAGTTTTTCATTTACGTATTATTTTTATTTTATTTTTTGATGGTTATATTATTATTATTATTTCATGTCATTTAATTTTATATTTTGTGTAAGATGAAGTATATATGGTATGTTTTGGAATGTAATGTTATTATGATTTGTATTATGTTTTGGTTGATTAAAAAAATTATAATAATAATAAAAATAAATAGATAGGCCTACAGGTGGATAGTTCCAAGGGTTGCCTTCCTATTTCCTCTTGATCTACAGGCTTCTGTCTCTCATGAGATTTACTTGGTTGAAATTGAAATGAATCGGGCAGGCTACTCCTTTTTGTGTTTGTATCAGTTTGACACTTACTGTACTGTGCTGTGGTTTTCACCTATACGTCATGTGACGTTGTGTGGTCGTTTCCAGCATAGCCAGTCCAGCGGGGGACACGGCAAACTGCAGAGACCCATCTCACACAAAAACAGTGACTATGACAAGTTCAGCGACTACAGCGAGGACAAGTACGACTATGAGGGTGAGGACGATGACTTTGCGGACGATATGGGCCACTATCGACAGGGCAAGGACTGCGCTGCACACAGTAAAGGAGGGCCGTCCAAGGAGCAGATGAAGAGGCCCAATATGAAGGGTGTGCAGAAACAACAGCAGTGTAAGATTTTCCATCTATTTCATTCATTTTGGTGGTATGATTTTTTATGTTAGTATTTTGTATTGTGGGTTTTTTTTGAGGGGGAGAAATGCTTATTTCCCAGACATAGGAGCTGAACCGTAGTCACGCTCTACAACGCACCAACACTGCTGCCAGGGTTGGGGCCAGTCCCATTTAAATTGAGTGATTTTGGGAAAATTATTGAAATTGAATTCATTCATTCAAAAAATTCCATAGAAAAATCAAGGGCATTTTCCAATTCGTGAATTACACTTTAATTCATTTTCAGCCTGGACTGATTTAAATTAAGCTGACCCCAACCCTGATTACTGCAGAAGGCCCGGGCCTCTTGGCGAATGGGAATATCCTCCTACAGTTCTGTTCCTAGTCATGTTACCTTACCTGACGGGCACGACGGCTGCAGTATTAGCGTGGTATTGCCTGAACGGAGGGGGCTGTGACTTGCAGACCTCGGACCGAAGGGGAGAGGACGGGGCGGTGTCGGCCGGGGGCGGGGCATGATGAACAAGAACAAGAAGCAGAAAGGCAAGAACTGGGGACGCGGGCGTGGACGGGGCATGGACCAGGCTGGGGACGGGATGAAGGAGGTGAGGAATAACACATTAATGCCCAGCAGAATATTGTTAATATATAGTAAACACTGGAAATAAAGGCCTTTATAATGGGCAGCCTTTATGGAGTTTATTGTCTCATTTTACCCTTGGTCATACATGGTTTGTGAATTTAACTATATTTAATATGATGATCTGCAGTCTACGTTTTACATGAAATATGAAATACTCCCTTCATCATTGTCAGGTTACATTTAGTATATATCATAAAGGTATAAGCATAAAGGTTGGGGCTCATTAAGTGGGTTGTGAGGTCAGGAAGTTTGGAAGCCACTGGCCCTCACACTGCATGTGGCTTCTTCTCTTCCAGGATGGGAAGGGCCCGCCCCTCTTCCAGAAAAAACGGCCAATCATGACACAAGAGTTCATCAATCAACACACGGTCGAACACAACGGAAGATACATCTGCAAGTATTTTCTGGAGGGAAGATGCATCAAAGTAAGTAATTAAAATTTTGGATATCATTACAACAATAGGACAAAATATCTTTCAATATTAATCTTTGGTAATAAAAAATACATATGTTGAGAACATAAGGATGACATTGGTAATTAATTTATGAAACGTTTTTAAAATGTCTGTATTGAAGTCATTGAGTTGGTCAGTAATTGGGGGGGGAAGCACACTAGGACTCTGTAGTGACTATCTGTGTCCAACCATTTCCTAACAGGGGGACCAGTGCAAGTTTGAGCACGACCTAGTCGTACCTGATAAGAAGAAGGAGCTTTGTAAATTCTACATCCAGGGGTATTGCAGCAAGGGAGACAACTGTATCTACATGCACAATATCCTTTCAAAGACGTCTCTTTAGTTTGTGTGTATGTTACTTAATCAACGTACATTTTGACAATGAAAGCAGAATATCTTCTCTGTCACATGGCTGCTTCGTATCTATAAGTTAAGTATTAGTGAGTGTATTGATTCAGAAAAAGGAATACTAATTATGACTAATAATTACAAGTAATAATAAGTAATTATAATAATTACAGCAGTGGAATTATCCAGGCAAATCTTGAAATTGACGTGCTTTTAGCTGAGAATGGAATGCACTTGAGGTTTGTTTCCTTCATGTGTGAATCCACGTGAATACCCATGCAAGTTCTTTCACACGGGAGCCAAGTGCTTTCAGGGAGAAAAGTGCAAGTTTTCTCACGAACCGTTGACCGACGTGGCCCGGGAACTGCTGGATAAGGTTGGAAAATAACAAATACATACACTGCAATTTCAACATAGAAATAGACTAAATGCAATGCAATTGCAACACTAAGTGATGGTAATGTAATAATGTAACACAAGCACAACCTAAATACAATGTGAATAGACACCCATCACATTATAAATGGCTTGTATAAAAGGAGATAAGAATACAAAAGAATACAACAAAAGTACACCATATTTTTGCATAAATGCCCTTAATGCAGTGCAGAGAGCTACTGTGGGCCATTTCCATATTAGAGCAAAGATATTTAAACCGAACATGAAGGTTTATATTTTTGGTGAGTTTTTCATTGCTCTTTGAAATGAATTCATTTTTAAAAAATGAATTCAAAAAAAGCTCACTCGTTGCAATCAACACAGTCCATTTTAAACATATATCATTTAAATTATTTAAATTGTCCCAGTGCATTAAGGAAACACACATATAGCCACACAACAGCGTTGAATTGAACTTGGTGGTGTTAAATATACCGATGTTTTCCAGATGCATGAAAAGCACACAGATGAATAGCCGTGTACATGGGCGCATAAAGTAACTACACAGAGCTGTTACACCCTCTCTGAACCCTCCCCCTGCAGGTCCTGAACACGGAGGGGGAGGCCCTGAACGAGGACGAGCAGGAGCTAGAGGAGCTGCGGAAGCAGGGCATTGCCCCCCTCCCCAAACCGCCCCCCGGGGTGGGGCTCCTGCCCACGCCCGGGCCCAGCAGCCCCCAGGACGGCAAGAAGATCCCCTCGCTGTTTGAGATCGTGGTCCAGCCCACCGTGGACCTGGCGCAGAAGATTGGACTCAGGTGTTTTATTAATAAGTGTTTATTTATTTACCGTGCAGTTGTCTCATTTCTCCCTCATCACTAGGAAGCTCAACAGTATAGGCATTATGTTATTTTTAGACTGCTGAATTATTCCTCACAGGGAAATGTGTTATGGTGAAATGATTATTTATTTGCTTGATGGATGCCAGTGTTCATACAGCTGTGTATTTAATGAGGCGAAATGAGACAGACTAATTAGCTTTAGTGTGCACTGACAACATCCTGTAGTGTTGTGATTATGGTGATCTGTGATTGAGGGAGGAAAGGAAAGAGAAACTGACGGGCTCTGGTGTTTTTGTGTTTGTGTTGCAGGCCGAATTTCTACAACAGCTCTTCACCCACCGACACCCAATTCCAGGGTAACGGCCCCCCGCCCCAGTTTGGGGGAGGCCCCGAGGACGCACAGGGCTCAAACATGATGCCCCCAGTCCTCAATGGTCCCCCTGTCCCCCCTTCGGGTTCCCAGGGCTCAATGGGGGGGCCCCCCTCCCCCCCATGGGGGGCCGCCTCTCCCCCAGAGCCCGCAAGGTCCGCCACCGCCGCACGGCTTCCACCAGGGCCCCCCTATGCTGCCCCCACCACCAGGGCAGCCCCCTGGCTTCCACGGAAATCTCCACGGCAACCGCCCCCCCCAGCAGGGACCCCCGTTCCCACCCTTGCCAGACATGCCGATGCAGCAGAACATGCCGTACCCCGCCGTGCCGCCAAACGCCACGGAGTTCTTTAGCGGTTACTACAGTAACCAGGCCATGGGCCCTGGAGGTAGGAGATCGTCCATTTATTCACTTTCGTTCTCTCTTTCTTGCTTTCTCTCCCTTCTGTCTTTGTGTCCTTGGCTATTGTAAGGCAGTCACAATCATTCTGTGGAATGGCGCTCTGTGCTTGGGCCGCATGCAACAAAAGCTTTCGTAGGACCATCTGAGAAACAGTATAAACACAGACTGCTGGGAAATATGTGGTGTACTGTTCTAGGATACGGTGGCACATTCCACACATTTTGGAGTGACTGCTTCAGTTGTGACTCCTGCTGCGTGCCTTAGTGATGTGTAGCTTTTCGCTAAAGAGTCACATTTTACCATTTGTAACAGGACAGTGTTTCTCATTAATGTATTAAACTGTGGCGGCCTGCAAATTGATCAAAAAAGGATGTCAAAAATAAAAATTGTTGTATGTGCTTACTGCCCTGTCACTTCAAAAAACGCTTCTCTGGTTCTCATCAAGCTACTCGCTGCCCCTCCCCCCTGCTTACACACAAACGCACATGCATACAGTCACACAAATGCGCGACTGCATCTCACGATTCTGAGGAGATTACATGTGATTAGTCTGTTTGTGAAAGTTAAACCCTCTGTGGTAGCCTACACTGTAATGGATATATTGTTCAAGCATCAATATTAATTTCGCATAAGCTAATGTAACAACTTTGTAGCCTACAACTTTAGCTAGCAAGCTAGCGGCTATAAAACATTTTAACCGCAAATAAGTTAATGTTATCTCGCTTGCTAACTTGAGAAGCAAAATAAAATATATGCTAGTTTATGTATATTGTAGTATCTTGTGGAAGATAATACAGACGTCATAATACAGAGGGAGATATCAGCAACTTGTTGTGTTCAGGACAGTATTCCCCCTTGTCCCTTCAGTGCAGTCTCAGTTTTTAACCATCTCTGGCCTTGCCCCACTCGTTTGGCTTCCATGTCATATAACAGGATCTACGTTTTTGAAGTACTTTACTAAGAAAAGACATAGCCTAGAGAAGAGGAAGAATCAAGGTAGCAAGCATTTAATAGCCAGCCAATCAAATTCATAGGCTTTCTTGTCAATAAACAAGTATTTATTGAACTTATTTTCAATAAATGAAACTTAACTTAATGAACTTAATGAACTGAATTTATTTTTATTGTAGGCTAGTTTTCAAGTTCAGTCCCGCTTAAGACAGGGCTGAGGTTTGGGGCAGAACAGGTTAACATGCATTGTGGTAGTTTCTGTATAGTCTTGTATGCTGACCATAAGTTTATGAACATTTTTCATCAGACTACGTTTGGGCATGTTAGCTAGCTCTCTATCCAAAAAAGTCAGCTAACCAAAAAAAATTTAAATCTCAAGGAGCACCAAATTGATACATTTAGCTGTTACAATTAAACAAAAATTTATTCCGTGGGGGCATGTCCCCGGACCCCCCTAGACAGTTCAGGGTCCACCCACCACAGTTTCAGAAAATCCTGTGGGAAACACTGCAGGATAACACCAACAGCATTTTACTCAAAGATGTAATGATATTCCTATAAAATAAAGTTCCTGGGATACTTATGCTTATCTTTACTATCCGTTGCGTATCTGTTCCTACTTATTCCTACCAGTATTATAAGGTTCTGAGACGTATGGTGTTATCCTGTTACAAATGGTAAAATCTGACTCTAAAGATGATGCAGCAAGTGCATTTGCCACCAGGAGGACCCCGTTTTTAGTACCATATATCTAAACAAACACTGTTTATAACTTATAATAAATCTGATGGGCTGAAACGTTGCACCAAGGCGTAAAGCCATTCGTTGGGCTTTTAAGCTGCGTTATCTCATTAACATATCTCCTGACAAGTGTGTGAAATTATGCGGTGAGACTCTTCAGAGACTGAATGAATGTCACTGCATAAAGCTTACTCCGCCATCCCCTCCTCCTCTCCTCCCCTCTCCCCTGCCCTTTCAATTCCACCAAAGAAGGTCTTCACCAGGACCAGCTGGCCTACGGCTGCTCACAGGAAGCTCAGCAGGGCGTCGGCGAGTCGGAAGGGGCGGTCCAGGTGCCTGACTTCCTGCCGGCGGTGCAGAAGGCTCTTTTCCTGCGGCTGAGCCAGAAACAGCAGGAGGGTGAGGTGCCTGGAGACGATGGAAAAAGACAGAGAACAGGAAGCAGAGAGAAGGGTGAGAAAGTCAAGCGTTCAGTCAGTCCTGTCTCATCTACCATTACTTCCATTGCTTAATGTTTTTATTAAACAGCACCTGTTAGAGAGGTCTGTAGTTTGGAATTTTGATTCAATCAAAATCGATTGTTTCCCAGACATAACCATTATCATTTGTATAGTTATTATTACGATAGTTTTACTTGTCCAAGGAGAGTGGATAGCTTCCAATCCATTGTAAACATTGTTCAGTTATACAGCCGGAAAATTCAGGTCATGCAATTCAGGCAGTAGGCCGCACCACAGAATGTGAGATCTTTGGTGTAGATGTAATGGTTGAAGCACAGTTCTTCTGTGCTCAATCCTTTTATTAGAAATACTCATCTTCATGGTGTTTCAGATGATACCACTAACTGGTACTCCAGTGATGAAGAGGATGGGAACAGTATGACGGCCATCCTCCGGTCCCTAAAGAAACAGAATGAAGTGATGAAGCAGCAGCAGCAGCCTCCCACAATGCACCAGGCCACACCCCCTGCAGGGCTCTGCGACCCCCGTCTCCACAAAGACCGAGCCCCACCCAGTGACCCCCGCACCAAGGCGGACCCACGGCAACGCACAGCAGAATTGAGAAAGAGCGTGGAGGCGACCTCTGACCCCAGACTGCTCAGAGATCCCCGGAAGATGAGGCCCCTCGAGCCGAGCACCCCTAGACCAGACGGGGGGCACCACCACCACCACCACTCCCATCCTCTGCACCCGTCGCTCTCCCACAAACCACGGGGAACAGAGGAAGACGAGGAGGGGGAGAGAGAGCCCAGGGAGAAGGCTGTCATCATCCCGCTGGAGCCCCGCCCGGGCGTGCCCCTGAAAGACCCGCGGTGCCAGGTGAAGCAGTTCAGCCACATCCGTGTGGACATCATCCTGTCACGCCCGGCCTTCGCCCACACTGTGGTGTGGGCCCCGGAGGACCTGATCCCCCTCCTCATCCCCAAACAGGAGCCCTCCATCAACCTACCGCTGCCCCCCCTCATCGCTGACGCCCGGCTCAACCGCAGCCTCGCGGACCCACTGGCCGAGCCCACACCCCCTGCGCCCCCGCTGGACCCACGCCTGGCCGCGGCGCGCCTCAAAGAGGGCATCGGCAGAGTGGGGGTGCTCGCCGGCAGGAGCCTAGAGCTCAAGCACCCCCCAGAGCTCAAGCACCCCCCAGAGAAACCCCTGGACCCCCGAATCAGCCGCTCAGCGAGCCTGGACTCCAAACTGCCTGCGCTGAGGGAGGCCAGCCTGGGCGGGGCCCTGGACCCCAGACTCCTGAGGGCCACCACAGGGGGTACCTCTGCCCCCACCACGCCTGTCAAGGCAGAGCCTGAGAGGCTGCCCCCATACGCCCCCCGGCTCTCCTCCTCTGGAGGGGGGCTGGAGAGCCCCACTGCCCTTTTAGGGGGGATCAGCCTGTATGACCCCCGGAACCAGACCCCCACTAGGGAGGACGGGGCGGATGCTTCCAAAAAGCCGGGAATCCTGAAACAATCCTCCGCCAAGCCGCCACTGTCACCAGCACACGCGGGCGGGGTGGCGCATGATGCCGTGCCTTCAGACGGCCCGTCGGCGAACTGCGCAGGGGGGCAGGGGGGCCACAACAGGCCCCAGACTCCTTCGGCCCCCACCTCCCCTCTCCCAGCCCCTGCTGTCCACAACCTGCCGATCCAGGCGCTGGCAGGGTTGATACGGCCCCCCTATGCTGACCCCAGACAGGCCAAACCGCTGGGACAGCCGGCAGGACCCCAGGAGGAGGGGGACACAGTCGAGGAGCCTGATGGCCGACCCCTGAAAGACGTGTTTAAGACCTTTGACCCCACAGCCTCACCTTTCTGTCAGTAAAACAATTCTGTAATTATTATTATTATTAATCAACAAACCTCTGTCCCAGACGCTGTATGAACGGTCTGTAAGTCACCTCACCCCACGTAACATTGACCATTATATATTTATTTATTTCAATTGTATATAGAAACGAGGACTGTTACACTGAAAACATTTAAAGTAAGTTGTATACACATTTGTGTGTTGAAGAAGAGGTCATTGACACTCCACTGGTCAACACGCAGTGTTGTCATAAGTCTTGTGTTGCAAGTGATGCGCCTGTTCCACCAATGACGTGGCAGGGTATTTAGAACATGTCGCGCTGGCTTGATTCAGACATGGTTGGCGTACAGTTATCATGGGTGTATGATGTATGTGGTGGGTACAGTAAAATTTTATTTTGTCAGTCACATAGTGTATCAAAGAAATGCTATTATGCTATTAAAAGTACAGTATTAAGGGTTTAACCTTCTTGTGTGTGTAGAACAAGTTTAAAAAAATTATAGAAACTGCCACTTTTATATAACTGTACAGTGTTTAGCTTATAATTAGGAAGATGCAACAAATCTACCAGAACGAGTAAAGATCTCCTCTTTTATCTTCTGCACTCCATTTGTACAACACCAGTACTATGACACTTTTGCATTTGTGGTCATTGCACACTGACAATGAAGAATGTTGAAACAGTAAGAACCCTGTTTTGTTTAATTCAGATATTATGTACAATACTGTGTTGCTGTACGGTGCTATTTATGTTTCCCTTTTTTCCAGTCTCACCTGATAAGGCACGTTGTAAATGGCTTCTTTTGTATGATAAACGCAGTGTTTGTTATGAAACTCTTAAAAATTTGACCTTTTGTTGTTGGCAATGGTTGTGAAACCTATCTGATCAGAGAGGAAACTCTTAAAACTTTAAATTGTTTTGCGTTGGCATTTTATAAAGCACTGTCCTCAATAAACTACTACTGTATACGTAGCTTCAGATGAGATAAGAAAGATCATTGGCAAGTCCATGGCGAGAAACAAAAAACTTCACACCCAGCATTACACACCTCTATGAAGAATCTCAATAATTGCTGCTGTACAGCAGGGTAATTGAGTTGCATTATGGTAAATGCAGTCTTCTAATTTTATTTTTTGCAAAGTGAATTCAAGGCCAAGGGTACTTTCTGAAATGGCCAAAGCAAATTACTTGCCCCGCTTGGCCATGTTGGCATGTATTATTGAAGCTGATTAGGAAGGAACATCAATTGATATAACATCCAAATAGAAACTTTCAGTTTCTAGTTACATTGGGATGTTGTTCATATAGCTATACATTGGCTATTTTACATTATCTAGCCCCCCGCAATTACCATAGAAATCAATTTGAATGCAGAGGTTAACGTATCGCTTGTAAGAGTACCTGAAAATAAGATCTCAAGAGTCTCTCATGGCATGCAAAGGATATGCAACCAAATGTTAAATATGATGACTTTAAGTTTATGATAATCTGTCTGATTACTTTTGGTCCCCTAAAATGGGGGGGACTATGTATAAAAAGGGCTACAATTGCTACACAGTTCACTCTATATGGATGTAAACACCCTCAAATTAAATCTGAAAGTCTGCACTTGAACCTCATAGTCACTGTTCCATTTCAAATCCAATGTGCTGGAGTACAGCCAAAACAACAACAAAAATGTGTCACTGTCCAAATACTTTTGGACTGCACTGTATGCATTAAATCCAGAGGCAGTACAGTTGTATGTCATAGTCAGGTGTTCCGCAGGACCATATAGATGATCTAAGGGGCTACATTTTACATGTGTTCTTCTTACACAGGGTCCTTTAAGATCACGGTGGTCACTTGAGGGTCTCCTGAATTTGAATGGGAGGGGCAAGGCTGGGCATAGCTGGAAATAGGGAAGTCTTCCGGAGGCCAAGGTCATCCGTGTCTGGGTTGGAGTTCTGCTGGGCCCGGTGCATCTGAAGATTCTTTCTCCACTGGAAGCATAGGGCTGCTGCCTCAGCTCCATCTGAGTTAGGCTGTGGCTGTCTCAGTCCCTGATTGGACAAAAAAAGGAAGAGGAAGTCATCTGTCACTGAAGTGACAGCACTGGGGTGAGCTCTGCCGACGGTAATAAGTGAACAGCATCTCCTGTTACTGATGTCAGTCCAACTAGTAGCTACATGGTACTCTATATATTCAGACAGACAGGGTTCCTCTCTCTAGCTGTATAACCAATGTTAATGTTGGCTTCCAGCAACCTCATGAAGATGTGTGTGTGTCTTGGTTCTGAAAGAATTAACAGCAAGTGGGGGCCGCATATGCAATTAAAGTTTGAGTTTTAGCCTCCCATTAGGATGGTGTTCTCGGTTCTCTAATGGTTTATTTTTATCCTTCAAGTAGTTTATGCATGAAGATGTACAGGTCATTCTACAAGAGGGTCTCACCTTGATGCAGGAGGTTTCAGCCGCTTGCACTCCCTGCAGGATGATGTGCAGCAGGTTCTGGGCATTCTTCACCAGGATTTCATCTGAGGACTTGCTGCCAGGGGTCAAGGCATTCACGCTGGAGGAACAAGGGGGCATGACAGGGGTGTTCTTCTCTATCAGCTCCTTCAAGCCTCAGGAGGCTCCTGGATCTGCCTTTACACCGTTTTATACCCCTCCTCTCTCTTTCCGCCCCCTGCTCCCTCCCGTCCTCTGCATCTTCTCTCCCCTCACACATGCTGACGTATTTAAACTCTGGCTCTCCCACCATCCAACCACCCTCATCTCCTCCAGTCCATCACTCCTGACATCCTCCCATTTATCACTACCCTGGTGAACTCCATATGTACTGGATGTAAGTGTATTTTTCCCCGTCATTTGTACTGTCATTTATCACACAGTTATATATAAAGTGGCAGTGACAATGTGAACAATGGAAAATGTACTAAGAAAATTTATTTTGCTCACTTTCAATCATCGTCTAATATCTATCTACAAAGGCACACATCTGTATTATATGAATTTTCAGTTATTTGTCTACAGTGTTAATACAGACATGAATGCATCCTGATTAGGGAAGCTCATGTATGCTGAACTGGGGCCAGTTCTCTCTGTGTCCCACTGTTGCCAGGGTGATGATTAATTCCCCTGGGAATGGGAATAGTGGGCCTCTACAATGCTGTCAGGAGAAGATTACGGGATGTCGGGATTCCCATTAGGCCTCCGTTGAAAGCTGTAAGACAGCTCTTCAGTATTGGCATGCATCGCGCTAACTGGAAGCCTGTTTCTGTTCCTGGCCACATAGAGCATTAGCAGCTCACTGATTGTCTGGAGGTGGTACAGAATGGCTATAGGTGGCTGTTATAGAATTTTTTTATTTGGAGGAAACACAAGCTCAGAATCCCCAATACTGCATGCGACAAGGGAGCAGAGAACAAATCTCATTTTCCTGTTAGAATTTATTCACTTACCATGGCTGATAAGCCCATTTAAATTTTAATTAGTCAATGTTCCTACCTGGAAATAATAGTGAGCTGGTTGGTGGTGGTGAGAATCTTCTCCACAATGAGGCAGAGGTCCTCCCTACTGCTCTCGTTCAAGGAGTGATCGGCAATGACTCTGACAAACTGGGTCACGGTCCGGCAACTGGACACCACATCTTTAGCCGTGGCAACAAACACCTCTTTGCTCTGTCGAGGAAATTATTAAATACGAATAATAACAATAATACCGGTAATGATAATCAATTGCATTTATGTTGTGCTTTTCATGACCTCAAAACTATTTACAGTGAAGAGGGGAAACACTTAGATTATCACTTGTGTGTAGCATCCACATGGGTGATGTATATCAAGCCATTTTTCACCAGAACGATCACCACACACACACACACACACTCTGTACCTGTATTGGCCCTTTCCTGCGCAGGTACTGGGCCATATGGTAGATCTTCTCAGCCATGCCTCTGGTCACCTGGATGATGTGGTTGTTCTGTGCGTCCCACTTGTCAGTCTCTCTCTTCAGGAAGAGAGAAGTGTAGGTAAAGGAGGGTGCCACCCTGCTGGCTATGAGCCCACTGCCACCCTAAGGAAGAAAACTGAAATTAGTATATTTTTGCACAAACGTACACGCACACACACACACAGGCAGGCACACATGCATGCAAACAGACAAAAGCATATTGAGTTCTCATAGAGCACAAAAGAGTCCCATATCTTCATCAGAGTTCAAGAATTTCCAGCTAACTTTGCCTTATGTCACTCAAATGTTGAGGGCACAATATATGCAGCACCTGAGTGTTTCTTTGGACCGACGGTGTGCTAATCAGTTGGCAGGATTTTATTTCATTCCGCTTATGCTGAACTAGGCAACTTCACACACACAGCATTAGTGCTAATACTGAAATTAGATTGGATCATCTCATTCCACTATGGCAGCATTACAAATAAAGGCAATGTTGCATTGTCAAAAAATAAACATGTGAACTACAGAAAAATATGTTATGTAATGACTAGATAGGAAGAACAGTGCAATTTCCCCAAATGTCATTTGTCACAATGTTTTAACCAACCATGCTGTATTACCCTTTTTAATTCCTGATTGGGTTTAGGAGGGTTCTGAGTATCCTGTGCAGTGGTTTTTGTGTTCGTTGGAAGGTTTTCTTCCCAGGAAACCATGAATGGGACAGGTGGATGTGTCGTCTCCTGATTTGGCAGCAATTTTAAGGGCATGTTTTGGGCCTCATCGGCCTCCCTGCCCTGCAGACAGAGTCTGACCTGCCGTTTGGTAGCCTGGTGAACACCTTCCACCATGTCTATCTCTTCCACAAGGAAGTGAGCCATTGCTGACCAATACTGTGTCTGAATTTCCAGGCTGTACATGTGACCCAAGTCATGAGTTTCCGCCATCTGCCTAGCACTGCACACAATGTCAGATATTTGAAAGGACAAATGCTCATTAATAGACCTTAGGTTGGCTCGAACCCTGGGATCCCTGATGTAATTGAGGCAGTCCTGAATGTTCTGACAGGCAGCTTTCACATTCGCTAAAAGAGATTCTGCATCCCTTTCAAAATTTGCCTTTGCCTCCTTAATATTTTCAAGACTCCCATTGTCTGTGCTGGCCAAAACCGCTAAGCGGATGGTGTTTTCAACTCTGGAAGTGTACTCCTTGTTAAACCTGCTAACAAGACCAGACAGCACCTTCATGTTGACCAGGAGCTGCCTTTGTAAGAGTTCAGACTTTGCCAGCTGATGAATGTCAGAGAGGGGCACAGTGTTGAGGTTGTCAGTCACCTGCAGGTAGGCCTCTGTGAGGACTTTCACCTCCTCCTGAAGGCCTCTCATCTTCGTAACGCTATTGCCGTTTTTGCAGGTTGAGCTAGTCAGTCTTGCTGCTTCCTGGACCCTCAGAGAGTTCTCTGATATTACCCCCATCCTTTTCTGAGGAGTTGCCAGACGCCTGATAGCCTGCTCTGTCCCACCATATGCTATGCCACCCAAGATCTTATCAAGCGAATTCAACAATATCTGGACGGACAGGGCCCAAAGGATACAAGGGCCCTCCAGTTTATCGGGTGCGACTGGTACAAATGATGCCAGCTCGGCCAGATGTTTAGCGTTGGTCTGGGCTTTCTTCAGTTTGCTGTGCAGCATGGCAATGCTCTCATGATGTTCACCTCTTGCCACAATCTCTGATGATGTGACTAGCTGCACAACATCTGAACACAGTTGCATCACCTCGCTCAGCTGCTCGGTGGTATTTGCCTTCTGAGATCCACCCTGGAACATGGCACAGGCTGCATGGTACCAGGTGCCAGCAGCGGGCAGCAGGATCTGGCGCATGTTGCTTATACCATCGGAGAATAGTGTTGCGTGTTTGTAGATGTTGTCCGTACTCATTGCAGCCCCCATAGCAGTCTCCTGTGCAGCTTGCACCAGTATTGGTGTGAGCGCCACCACTTCTAACCGTAGTCCCTCCAGCGTCTGACCCTCAATGTCATTGAGGATAGCATTGGCCTCCTTGGCAGCCTGTATGTAGCTGTTTGAGAGCTCAAGAACTCTTGTGCAAGCTACATTCAGAGATGTGACATCTTTCTCTTTGGTTGCCTTGAGGACTTCGTACAGCAAGGGCAGCAAGTCAACATCCTGAAGTGTATGGGTGGGTTTCACCTCGCTGACAAATTCCAATTCCCCTGACTCACTAATATTGATGTTGCTCAACAGTGGAGGTTTATCAGGGTCTTTCTCCACATGCTGCACACAACATGGACTTGATGCGCTTCTTTTTTCAGTGTTGAGGGCTGAAAACTCAGGGGCTGCATCATGATCCAAACTAGAGCTCTCAGATACGAGTGTGGGCCGCAAGAATGAAGGGTGACGGGCTTCATCTCGCAAGGGACTAAGGAGGTGTGGGTGTTGCAGGCCATCCAACCCTTCCCTTAAAATGTGAAACCGCTCAATTGCCTTTGAAAACTTATGTGAAAATCCTGCAAATGATTCAATGTCCCAACCGGGCTCCGAGTGGAGGAGCTCCACACATGCGGTTACTTCAACTATCGAGGCCTCCACCTGCTTAACCAGCACCAGTAGCCCATTCCGAAAGATTGGGTTATCGCTCCGGTCCACATGCCTCTTCACAGACCTAACCGTATGGTTCATATGACCCATGAGGTTTGTGGCATGCTCTGTAAAATGGTTGCGGCTTTGGGTTTTAAATGCTTTCTCGCAGCCACTATAGTCTTCTTCCATTTCCTGAAGGGTGAGGCCGGAGAGTGCTTTCACGTCCAGGATGTCGTTGAGACAATCTGTTAGCTGGCTGGTCTCCTCTGCCCATCGCTGGTGAACATCTTGGAGCCTTTCCAGGGATCCAGAGGGGTGGCTGCCCCTACTCAACTCCTGCAAAAGTGGCACTGCAACGGCCTTCAGCCTTATCAGGCACACCCTGGAGCTCTCTACATTCTCAATGCACTTGAGGTCTGTGGAGAGACCTGAGATGAAGCTGGCGACCTGGACCATTCGGTCTGCATGAGAGAGGAATGCAATGAGCAGGGGCTGAAGGCTGTCTGGTGATCTGATGGCAATGTTTAAGAGTTTGTCAAATGGGGCTGTTGCTGTAGCAAACACGTCCAGGACTTGGTACAGAATGGCCATCACTACACTGTCATTGAGCTTCAGCAACTGCTGCATCAGAGAAGAACAGTTGTCTTCAAGGTTCTTCTGTCTTTGCTGTGTGGGGTCAGTTGAACTTCCCGAGAGCTTTGCCTGCTGAGATATCTCCAACCAGAGTCGGAGGATGCATCGGCAGCGGTCTACAACAGTCGGCTGGATACATTTCCTTGACGTGTTTGCCACCATCATGCAGTGGATCACCAGGTCTCCCAGCAAGCTGTCAAAGTTGCTCTCTCTAATTGAAAAACGCTCAGACACAGACAGCAGCCTGACCAAAACTTGCAGCTTATCAGTGTAGTTTCTGGTGGGGCCTAAGAGATTTCCGCGGCAGCTGTTCTTCAGTGTCGATATGAGGCCCGTGATGGTGGAGTCGACCAGATCCACTATGTACTTCTTGGCAGCCTGAGCCTGGTCACTCTGAGGGTGCTTAATAGTGGTGCACATGGCTGTGTGCAACATGGAGACGCATTTCTTCAGGGTGTCCAGTGAGCACAGCAGATGCTCTCGCTGTCTGGGTTCCCGCAGGTCTTGTGCTCGCCTCTCTGCCAGGTCATTGAGCAGCAGCAGGGCCTCTGAGAAGTCCCGGAATGCCCCCAGTAAGGAAGGGATATCTGGGGCCCCTTCCAACTGGGACAAGCAGTCTAACAGCCAGTGAGCTGCTGTAACTACCTTCCTCACGGTGGCATCGTCCTCCACTAATAGGATCTGCAGAAAAAACATCACATTGTGTTTTATGTTTTACATATTACCATTTTACTTGTTACCCATAACGCACACAAAGCGAGGAACTATTCAAAGTAGCCAAAAAATCAACAAGTAGGTACTCATTCATGTCAATATGTGAATGTGAATGCTATATCGTTTCTCATATATAAGAAAAAAATTGTCAAAAACAGGAAAAATCATTGTCAGTACCTTAAGCAGTCCCAGCAAAACATTTTGAGTGGAGGAAATAAGTTCATCTCTGTGATTGGCAAGGTGGGGTTGGATGCTAAGTTTTTGGGCCGCCAGCAGCATGTGCTGACCTGAGAGCTTCATGGATGCCACTACTGGGTCCATCTCTGTCTTCATGATGTCATCATCTGATTCTGCAGCTAGCCTGGGAAACATGTAAAACAGACAGAGTGCTGCTCTCTTGGGTGCCCCGCTTTGTGCTTCACTAAAGCCATATTTTCCAGTGCCAACAACATTCAAGAGTCTAATCCAGAATCTTTGATATGTAATATTCCAATCTTTACCATGGAATGCAGTGTACCATATTGTCAATGGCTAGAATGTTCAGGGAACTGAGGCCCCAGAAAATCAAGCAAACTGTTCCCGATGTCAAGATGTGACCAACCACAGCATAACAGGGTAATTGGAATTGAATGGAATACTATGGGGCAATTGACATGGTTTATATCTCAGCAGTTATCATGGAGTTTGTGCAGAATGAAATGCACAAAAGATATATTAGCCACTTAACAGCAACAGGGAAAATAAACTAAAATAGAATACAATGTACGTGTTCCACGGGTGTCATGCTAAAATCAAGAAGCTCACTTGGAAGCGCGGGCAGCCATGTTCTTCGATGCCTTTGCCACGCCTTCAGCTGCTCCCTCTAGCGTGGCGAACTGCTCAGCCACCTCCCCACTCTCACATATTAGTACCAGGTGGCACAGGTGGGTCACAATAGGTGCCACCACCCTTTCAATGGACTTTGTCTTAACCAGGTCAGGCAGGCCATGCTCCAGAAAAGACGCCATTCCTGTCAAAGAGGAATCAGTATATTAGCCTGCAGCAGTGTTGTGTGTATGGTAGAAACATCCGTTGGTTCTTAAGCCTTGCACCACATTATTTCAAATCCAATTAAATAACATTTGTTGCTCAATTGGAAAATTCACTTGCCTTTTTTGATACAAATACAACGCAAAAAGCACCACACACATACTGCAACAACACATCCAGAAGTAACGCAACACAAAACATCAAATTCAGTTATTTTAATATTGACAAAAAATATTTGTGTAATTCAATAACTGTGTATTATGTAACAATTAAATTTATTCAAACAAAACCATAAACACAAATGCACAGAAAATGCCTTAATACAACTTCAAATCCGTAATGGGAAACTAAAATCGTGACGATTAGATGCGTTAAATTGAAAACATGGCGGGATGGCCATGGGATTTTTTATTCCAGTTAAAATACATCCATTAAACAATGGATTATATTAAATATTATAGGTACAGTAGCATATCAAATAACGTAGAGGCACATTTTTTAAATTATACAACCATTACCCTCAAGTAATTACTGGAACAGATGAGCGTAGCTGGTTTCTTTTCAACAAAGACGAAAAAAATAACTGAAAGTTTCGATGGACTGAAGATCTCGTTTTTATAGCCTGATTTTTAAAAACCCACGTGCTTTATTCCCACCACCCCAGCCTACAGCTGGGAACTGCACAGAACTGTAACTGCCTACGAAACCATCTTTACCTGTTGGGTTGACAGATCGTTATGAAAAGCTAAATTTGCTTGGTTCCCAATCGCAGCGCACTTCACAAGGCTCCCTTTTTATTCACTGGAAGGAACTGTGACAAATGGCTGCTCTGTGTCCCATAGCAACCCTGTCAGCTGACTCAAACATTAACGCCTCAAGACACCACATCATGAAAGATGAGAGTATCCTTCTCACATACATAATATTCATACTGTCATCAACGTAAATGGATATTACAAGGATGTGCTATAATTTAAGAATGTATCTGGGTTTCCAATATTTTTAATGAGATATTGGCTGAGAGGTGTAATACAGCAGACTCTGCAGACTGTGTAGCTAGCGTAACATTAACTGTTGCTTTACAACATACGGCATTAAAAAAAAATACATTTCACTGATGTAGGCCTAGACACTTCCCCATGCCAAATTTGACAACTGAATTGAAGCTTCCCATTTGCTGTTTGGATAATACAACAGACAAACGCTTTTATAAACAGTATAGCGAGCTATCTGAACAGCCAATACATTTCTAACACAAAGTAATATTTCAGAATACATATGGTACATTTCAATCTATCATTACTTGGCATTGTAGAAAACAATCCTGAGGTTATGTTTAAATATAAACTATAATACCCACAATTCAGTGCAGTGACTAATTCTTGCGCGCAGCATGTGACGGCGAAGGCTGACAGCTGGAGCTCGCTGGGAATAAAGGGGAAAAGATAGGACTTGAGGTGGATACGTGAGACGTGGGAATTACAAAGACGATGCAAGGCACTGTACGATAAAACTTGTAACGAGTGACCTTTTCGGGATTTCTTTTCAAATACAACAAACGTAAAGAAGCTTTCGGTTGTCTTGAACAATTCAACAAGCTAAGGGTAGAATAGCTGGCTAGCAACCCAGCGAACATATATTCGAAAGGAACTGGCTAGGATATATTGCTTGCTTGAACAGTCACACCCATAGCTAACTGGCTATCTTGTTGGGATACCAGAATCAGTTTACATTTTCTGGACTAACGTTACCTTAACTGCATAACACGTTTATTAACGATATTTGTGCGACTCTGAAATATGTTATTTAACGTTACAAGTAGTGCTAGCTAGCTGACCAAAACATTGTTGTCAGCACGTAGTAGATGGCTAGCTAACTTGGCTAGCTAAAAATGAATGACTCATGACACCGAGTACTTCGACAAGTTAGCACATATCATAACTGATACAGCAGCATGAATCTTCCGATGTATACATTTGTCGCCCGAGATGACAACAGTAGTATCTATGCCGAAGTTTCCAAAATCCTGATTTCAACCGGGCACTGGAAGAGATTTAAAAAAGATAATCCCAGATTCAACTTGATGCTGGGAGAAAGGAACAGGCTCCCGTTTGGAAGGCTGGGTAAGGAAATGACCTGGTGCTAGCCAGCTTTGTATAGCTTTCTAATTAAGCTAGCCAAGTTGCCATTTAACTGGTATTTTATGTTTATACACACTATTATTGCAGAAAGATGGCTAATTAGCTGAAATACATTTAGCTAATATCGTATCGGGCTGGTTGGCTAGCTATCTGCTACAGCTAGCTAGCTATATATCGAGCAGCTTTTGACTTTTCTTGGTCGCTGTCTCCTTAAATTAGTTAATGTTAGGTACGTTAGCATTTTAGCGGTCTGTTGCATTTCAGTTCAAGTGAATGTCATTACTCCCCATAGCTAACATTAGCTAGCTAACTGACGGCATTTTATTTTTTGGAAATGTTTAATTAGTAACGTTAGCCTATGTGACGGTAGCCTGGAAGGTAGGCAACTTGTCAGTTTATGCTTAGCGTATCGACACTGGTCCCTCTGGAGTTGGTCCAGTTTGTCCGTTCATCCCTCTGCAATACGTTATTAAAAGTGCTTTTCCCACCCCGTCCTGTCAGCATGTCTCATTTGAGAGGCTTTAATAATGACCTTACATGACTCCAACGCCGTTTTAGTCAAACGCAAACCTGGGCTGGGGAGGGAGAGTGAAGAGTTAAAATCTTGTGTTTTCCTAGTTGGAAGCACAACACGCCTCCGGGGTTGAATGCACTAGACTAGTTCAGCTACTGTGAGTTATACATACGCTGTGCGTCCCAATACAGGAAAAATGCACCCTCCTTTCCACCACTACCACCTCATCTCCCCCATGCCCCGGAAACGGTTCTTTGTGTTTTAATCTAATGTTGCTGATTACATCTTAATTATGTATTAACGGCTACATATTAATTAATGTCTCGACGCAAACCGCAATGTCAGGTACATTGTATACTGTACATGCAAATACTAGTACTCGAAACGTTCAGGCAGTTTTGCATACTTCCGGGTAGGAGAGGAGTGGTAATAGGGGAGTGGAGGAAAGGAGGTGGGGAGTGAAGAATATTGAGACGCACCTGTCATCTGCCCTCCTTATGTCCTGCATATTCTCCACAGGGCACGAACCAGGACTGGTGCAGCTGGTGAATTATTACAGAGGAGCCGACAAGTTATGTCGTAAAGCATCTTTGGTGAAGTACGTATTACGCTCAGTATAGGCATATTTGTGCTGCATAACATGTTTTTGGGATTGTGCTCTCTTTGCAATTTAATGCTGTGTTATTTATAGCCATGGTAGTTGAGTTGGGCTGGGCTGGGCTGGGGGAGGGGGGGGTCAAGGAATCCCTTTAATGTAACACGTCTCCTTCAACTGGGGTCAGGGTAGGCACAAAGTGGACACATAGTGGATCTATTTCTGCTTCTATTCCATGGTAAATTAAACACACTCATTTTCATACCAGCTTGATATGCAGAAACGAATATAGGCCTACATGAAATATGTTTTCCTCATTAAAGACTGTTGTTATTTATTGAGCTCATTAAGGAGAAACTAAGTATTTGGAGCTACGTCTGAGCTGACATGGATAATATTGTAGCATACAGTAGCAACATATCTTTTCTTGTTGTCTGTGGCATGAAATGGCTTTACTTACTGGAACTACTCATTGACAGAATACCAGTCCCATATAGGATCGGTATTGTTAAGATCATAATCAAGTAAAAACAGAAGTTTGGAATGTCTAGGATAAACAGTTGGTTTCCAGGGACCTGAGCGTGCCCCATTGCTGTCTGGGTTAAGTGACATTGCATTGGACATTGACTGACTGAACCTAAGTGCACACACTGGAAAAATGTGGCAGTTTTTATTTTAATGTCTCTCTGAAGGTGAAGTTTTAGTAGAATCAAGGGTAAATAATGTGTTCCTGGACCTAACTTTCACTTCAGTGCAAGATGTTTGCAAGCTGACTTTGATTTTGTTCCAGAGCAAAACCTGTTTTCTCATCAGCCTGTTTTTGCATCTTTGAAACAGTCTGGATAATTTGTGTTGCTTAACTGATTTGATTGGCACATGCATAGATTGAGTGAATGCATATTCAGGTGCACACATATGCGCTGTCTCAAGTATGAATATGTTTTTGTTCCCCAAGGTTAATCAAGACCTGTCCGGAGCTGTCCGACTCCTGCAACTGGTTCCCAGAATCATACATCATCTACCCCACAAACCTCAAGACCCCTGTGGCCCCAGCCAAAAATGGCATAAGCCACATGAAGAGTAACCCCAAAACTGATGAGCGGGAAGTTTTCCTGGCTTCCTATCACCAGAAGAGAGAAAATGGGGAGGGATCCGTGTGGATAGCAAAATCTTCTGCTGGAGCCAAAGGTGAGAATTACCAGGGAATACCCAGATACGGTAAATATTCAGAAAGTAGTCACTGCTAACATTGCAGTCACTGCCTGCTCTTCAATTGACTCTGTTCTAGGTGCTGGGATTTTAATATCTTCTGATGCAAATCAGTTGCTGGAGTACATTGATAATCAAGGCCAGGTGCATGTCATTCAGAAGTACCTGGAGAAACCCCTTCTGCTGGAACCAGGTCATCGCAAATTTGACATCAGGTACGTTAGTTTAGGAATGCTGAGTTGTGTGTCGTTGAACTGGACACCAGTAATAGCCTCTGTGCAATTATGTCCTGTGTTTGAATGGTGAACAAGTTCAAGAGATGAATGATGATGAATTTCTCAGTGAATATTCATGACTTTCCTACTAGAAGTGTACTGTATTAAAGTACATATTGAAAATGCTGACTCATCATGCTTTCTGCTGTGACGGGGAGGGTGGAGTTGTGGCAAAGCTATGATGCAGTGTAGTATTACAGTAACTGCTATTAGTGCCATCATTTATCATATATGTTGCCAGACCTTTAACCATTACAACGGTTACATAATGCACAGTTGCTGCAGTAATTAAACCATTCCTAATGCCCTAAAGCTAATCGGGCAGGCTAATGTCTGCCTTATTCTCCAGGCTTATGGAAACTTCATGTGATTGGCATAGCAACATGTATTAAAAAATAGTCTTTTGACTCGGCTGTTCTGCTCTTGGCAGGAGCTGGGTGCTGGTTGACCATCAGTACAACATCTACCTGTACAAAGAGGGGGTGCTGAGAACGTCTTCTGAGCCCTATAACAGCTCTGACTTCCAGGACAAGACCAGCCACCTGACTAATCACTGCATCCAGAAGGAGCACTCCCAAAACTATGGCCGATACGAAGTGGGAAATGAGATGTTTTTTGATGAGTTCCGCCAGTATCTGCTGAGCTCCCATAATGTTGCCCTTGAGGCGGCTATTTTACCTCAGATCAAACAGATAATAAGGTACAAAAAAAAATTTCAATTCCATTTACATATTTTTGTTTTATTTCCAGACTTAATAAATTCCATATTTTAGACAATTTTTAGGGGGGAGCCTGTCCTTCATTGGCGGGCCCAGTGTCCATAGTTAAGTTAGGCTTATTGGTAATAGAGAGGCAATGGGGAATCTACTAAACAAATAACCATAGTGTTTGGAGAGATTATAGCTCAGGTTATTAGACTAGCTGGTAAAATAGATGGTCCAACCAACGGCGTTCAAGCTTCAAATTATACTGTTGAGTCTGGGGTTAATTCTGTAAAACTATTAATTGCTACCCTTTTAACCTGTTTCCTTTTTAAATGTTCTGGACCTTAGGATGCCTTCCTGTTGTCAGCGGTTTCCTTTACTCTGACATGGAGAAGTGCTGACCATGCCAATGATTATTATCCCATTAAACACTGGAACATTCTGACCACCGACATATGACGCCATTTCGTTTCTAATTCATTTGAAGTTGAGCTAAACAGAGTTACATAATTTATTAATATGGAAGTGGGATTTAATATAGCAATGAAATATAGGAGAATCAGACCTTCACATGACTTTATTGGGGAAATTTACACAATACCTGTATTAAAAGTTTATGAACCTTGGCCACTGAGTATCTTTGGAGGGTTGAAGTGACCAAACGTAAACCAAAATGGAGTGATTTGGAGAATGTCCACGAGGGTGTTGTGAAACACCACAGCCAGCCGTTTGTGTGGAAGATTGCTCTTTACCTTTTTAAAGGCTGCATGCTTCCCTGACCGCTGTGGTGATCCCTCTCTGTCCGATCTCATCCCAGGAGCTGCTTGGTCTGTATTGAGCCCACAATCAGCACAAAGCACCTGTCCTACCAGAGCTTCCAGCTCTTTGGCTTTGACTTCATGGTTGACGAGAGTCTGAAGGTCTGGCTGATTGAAATCAACGGCGCCCCTGCATGTGCTCAGTGAGTCCCCTCCTCTTCCACTGCAATATTTCAATTTGTAAAAAAAAAAAACCACTCAAGTTACTCACAATATACATATTCAAGATGCACAGTTCTACATTTTAGAAGATCCCCCCCCCCCCCCCCCACTATCTCTGTCTCGCTCTTGCACTCTCTCTCTCCCTATCTCTGTCCCTCAATCATCCTTTGATTTCATTATTCCCCCACTTATCTAAAATCATTTCAATGTCCTGAGTAGAGGTGGCTGTGCTCTCCATGGGAAGACTTGTTTGTTCACTTGCACTCATTTGCCTACATCCAACAAGATACAATTCTGTTAAAAATATATTCCCATTGTTAACTGCATAATATGCAATTAAATTACTTCCCTTTGTCACATCAGAATGGGGGTATTTATATTTCTGGGAACACTTCATTTAAAACCATTTCTTCTCATGAAATGAGGTATGGTGTTTTGTGTTTTTATATTTTATATTTTTTCCCCCCAGAAAACTGTATCCAGAGTTGTGTCAGGGAATCGTGGATGTAGCGATATCCAGTGTCTTCACCCTGAATGAGTCCACCTCATCCTCAGCCTCCTCCGCTTGCTCCTCCCCCAAACCAAGACCGGCCTATCACCAGGGTCCGTTCATCAAACTGTAAGCACAGGATATTCCACCATGCCCATAGAGCCCGTGGCTTCTACTGCTGTAACTCCCTCCCACCTCTCAGACTGCTTGCTTCCCCCCTGAGGCCTCATGGATCCATCTGCTTATCATCCGAAGCAGCAGGTGGGGAACGGGCGGGTCTCCTCACTCTGAAGTCCTGTAGCGTGGAGAGAGAGTGAGGGAAAGAGATCAGATTATGTGGCCCCTAAAATCGGAAATGACCTCATAAGATCCCTCACCCCCGCCCAGCTCTGTCTCCAGTGTTCCAAAGCCCCGGTAATTGCAGGCAGCAATCGGATCAGGAATGTGCGAAGAACATTTTGAGCTTCTTGGTGAACGTGTGGGAGGAGCATGTGAGAGGGACAGACACGGACAGGGTGGGGCTCAAACTTTCACCATTACCCCCCCCCCCCCCCTTTTTGTTTTTTTGGCACAAAAATGTCCATTTCACTGTCAGGAAGTTAATGTCCTTAGGAGTACGGACAGCACATATGGGGGAAAAGATGGAGAAGTGGTGTTCTATCCATCTGTGACTTCAGTGCCTTACATATACAGATATACATATAACTTCACCTTTTACCATAAAAAGACCACTTTATTTACACCATCAACTCTCAATGTTTAGGATGTTAACCCATTTGCTGTGTGCTGCCAGGTGAGGTTGCGTGCGTGCTTGCGTGCGTGTGTGTTTTTGTGTATTGCATCAGCACCCCCAAATGCTACTGTTCATGGCAGAGTGGTCGAAGTTTGGTTAGACAGACTTAAACCATGACCAGCCTGTCTTTTGCACTGATGTTTGCTCTGATAGAATTTTTTTAAACATTACTCCATTTCTTCTTCTGTGTACTTTCTGTACTCGTTGGTCTTCAATACTGAAACCCAAAAGCTTTTGGTAGAATGTTCCAGTCTGAAGACTCAAAACCAATGAATAATTTGTCAAATGCTGTAACTTCAGTTGGGCATGTTGAAATCCCAGATCCTCCTGGAAATGTCTGGGAATTCTTCCCTTTTGGGTTGGGTTTCTGAGACCTGGGAAAACCCTTAACTCCTGACCAGTCAAGATCCACCTACTGGCCAGTCAACCACACATCCAAAAACAATGGTTTATTTCCAGTTGTTCCTAGAAGCTGGAAAGCAATTAAGTGACTAATGAATAGAATCCATTTGTGATTGGCAGGTGTGTGGGAGCTCTCGTCTCATTTGCCAATACACCTTGGGTATTCATGCAAGCCATTAACTCCTGGCCTGTAGTGGTTTTTGCTCTTTTCGGACTTGTGCAACAAATGCATTCTTTAGGCTAGTCTTTTGGCAGTGTACTAACAGAAGAACAGTGATGTAATCTGCCAAGTGAATAATAAATATTATTTACTTTGCAGATACTCATCCTGGGCAAAGTACATTATATATCACACAGTACAGTTATATAGCTGAATGTTTCTGAAGCAATTTGAGTGGCTTGATAAGTGGTACAACAGAAGTGCTCCCACCTCGTATTCAGCACTGCAAAAGTTTGTGTTACAGCTCTGTAACCAAGGCACTTGTCTCACGTTTTATGCACGTAACGGTCTGCACAACAACAAAAACCAGACTACAGAAGGCAGGTGATACAATGGACTAGGACAGATCTGGGATTCAGTCAACCACATTGGAAAAACAGCAGAGGATCTTGGGTACCATTGATTTGCATCACGGTTCAGGGCAGGCCTCAGCCAGATGCCCTACACCATATGAGCTGCCATATTAGGCTTTGTCAGCAAGTAAAGCAGTTGTGTACAGTTGTGAACAGTGTCTTTGGAAGGTAGCATAAAATGAAGGAATAGGAGTGTTTCTCTGCATTTATTTGTACAAAATATCCGAGGCAGATGAATGTTGTGCAGAGGGAATAAAATGTGGCATTAGTCTGTAGCCGTGTGAGAGAAACAGTCGCCTTTTGGATATGGTGTAATGTTAAAAACCGAATTGCATGCTGGCCAGAGTAGTGTGATGTTACTGCATCCAGTCCTTTTCCTTTCTCATATGCCTGTAGTAAGTATACTTTCAGCGTTTGTTATGTACCATTAGATTAATAAATGTTTTGTTCTTTTCTAGTTCAAAAACAAGGTTCTTAGCTTCCTGATTTATATGTGTAGATTAGAATGAATGTTGTGTAGGCCTACTACATTGTTGTGAAGGAAACCATTTGTAACCTGCAGATAGATTTGCACAATGATGGTGTTGTGTTTGTATTTTATTAGCAGATCATGTATAGTTGCTTTCTTTTTTAATTACACCGTTTTTTAGCCTTTTCTCCAGAACAGCAGATATGAATGGCTTGAGATACCAGCAGTTAATCAGTTGCACTTTTGTTTTTAATTAAAGTATTGACAGATTGTGGTAAGAAACCTTCATTGGGTACTGTGTCTTTTTGCTCCGTTCATGGGAAATTTGTGCTTTGCACGCTCTGATCGTATGCGCTGCAGAATTGCACTGATATGGACAAACGTGTTGTACGTTATCTCCTTTTAGCAGAAAGTTTCCCTTAACTGTCACCGTACATTTCTTTGGTTACTGGAGAACGAGGCTTCATGATGCAAAAAGTGCAAGGAGATGCCATATGCTCTGTGACACGGATTTTAAGCGGCCATTGTATTTTGCTTTGCAGAGCAGATATGCTGCTGATCGCTTAAAACAAGCCAGTGGTTTTAAGCAGTGTAGCTCCACCCCTTTATGGGAGTTAAGGAAACCTCTGAGCAGTCTGATGTGTTGGAAAAGCTTGGCAGCAGAGCCATGGGAGGAGCAAGGCTAGCTTTAGCCCCTCCCTTATGTTCATATTTTGTATTTTCTTGAAATGCGTTCATTCATATTTTCCCTCTTTCACTCAATGCGTTTTAGAGGACTGTGACATAACTTTAATTTGCAGCTTACTTTTCCCTCACAGGCCATCGTTTCATTGATGCTTCTCTAATGTTCCTTCTATAAACCTGTTTGTATAAAAATAGACTTCAGGAAGGGAGAATCTACAGTAATGTAATTGCGGCCCCATCAGAGTTAAAAGCGCAAAGTGAAAAAGCTTCCACCGCTTTCAACGATTATAAAAAAATGCATATATTTGTCATGGACAGTCTCGAAGGAAGTGTGTTAGCCTAATGAACGAAACATATTTTGTGTGTGAATGTGTTACCAGAATGTATATCACACAAGAAAAGAAAAAAAAGGAAACCTGTTTCTAGTTTCTTAACGGTATAATTTACAAATTGCGAACCATCCGTTCTATACAATACATATTTATTTGAAACTAATTTGGATCCCAAAGAAATTACCAGTATTTTTAAAATGGGAATCATTAAGTTTGGATGCAGTGAAGGATGTGTGCCCTCATGCCCCATTTCTTTGTCCACCAGAGAGAATGTCCTTCTGTGATTGGTTCTCTGCATACTTGTGGAGGTTTGTTATCCAATCGGTTGTCTTCGTACGATTATTTTTATTTTTTTTCATGGTGTGGGACAGCTTGTGTGTTTCCTACTGCCAGCACTTTCCATAAGCAATGATTCTTCTGACCAAAGATGACTCCGGTTTGCATGTTCAAAATCTGTCCCATCTCTACGCTTGAGGCAAAGTCAGATCACGGGCAAACGCTTGATACATCTCTGTGCATTACCGTGCACAGAAATACATTTGTTATACCGAAATTAAATGCTTTTTCTATGATAATTTATGTAAGGTTGAAAAGTGAGGGGGGTCTAAAGCAAAAGGTTTATTTACTTGGCTGTGGAATTCTTGTACCTGTTCTGCCCTCACCTTGTATGAGTTCTGTGGATCCATAATGGCTGACACCCATTCAACATTTTTCTCTGAAGGAAAATGGTAAAAATGGAAACCATAAATGGTAAACGAAGGTAAATTGTTGCGAAGAAACATTTAAACCTGGAATTTATAAAAAGACTCCTACCATAGACCTCTCTTGTTACCGTACTCAAATATAGTGTGTCTGTTGTCTGAAAAATCTGCTGATTCTGTGTTACTCTCTTAAGCAGTCTATTGCATGGAAACTTCGCTGTATCAGTACTGAGCACTATATCATAAATAATAAAATGTAATGTCTTATTTATTTGTCTCCTGTATTTTTCTGGCCTCTGGTTACTATGTGTGCCAAACTTGTTTTGTCTCAATTTTAACAACAGCTCAAAGGTCTGGGAACAGGAATGTTGCAATTGTAGTTTATTTTGCTTAGAAGATGCTCTTATGCAGGGTGACTTACACAATGTTTTTATGGTAATTTTTTTTTGTTTGGACTGACTGGTTACACTGCTGGATGTTTGCTGCACAAAATCAGTTGTGCTCAAGAGTAGGCCTACAACAGCAGTGTGCTGTTAAGGATTTGAATATGCAACCTGGCTACAAACTAATTTCCCTGAAAACAAGCCACACCCATACACAGTAAAAAAAACAAATTAACAAATATGTGCATAAATTAATATTTCAGAAAGCCATCTACGCAAAGAAGAGACCAGAATATCTGCAGAAAACAAAAGATGCTTTGTGCAGCAAATCTCTGGAGGTAAAGTTGGAGGTGAGACAGGATCATGACTCATTAAATAGCTGGTCACTGTGATTCTTGCATTAACATTATTTTCATACTGTCCTCCCAGTAATAGTGTCCCTTAAAATGTAATATGTAATTGAGAGCAGTTCAGTTGCATAATGCCACCACTGCAGGTCAGTTATTAGCACAACATGGTTCCACTGGGATTGGCTTCTATCTCTAATAATTTATTTGAGGATAACAGTACAGCTATTTTTATACAGTCTATGCAGTAGAGCCTGCAAGGCGGTGTAACCAAGATACAGATTTTAAGAGTTTAGTCGCCTACTCAACCATAGACCGTAAAATAATATTGAACAGATAAACATTTTTTCATGTATTGTGAATCGGCGTGGATCCTATTATGCAGATCACGATGTACAGGTATTAATTTTTTAATATTTTTTTTAATTAACGTTACCAATAACTTTTGGTTGAACCCGTTTTCATTTCTGTATGTCAGTCAGTTAACTTGCTGTTTCATACCAAGCCATCACCCTGATTTAATTTAGCGTATCTTTTATACAATGTTAATTATCGTGTTTCTGGCATAGTGTTCTGGTTCTGGACCTAATAAAGATCACAGAAAGTTTGCGATTTCAAAGTTTGTAAATTGCTGAGTCGGGAATCTCCACTCTATAGACGATCTTTGTTGGACCGTTGTACTTCCCGTGTCAGTCAGCATCTGCTTCCTGTCTGCTGCCACATGCATGTGATTCCTAAAAACAAGCATGGTGGACTCTACGCCGAAGTGGAGTAACCTGCCGTCTGGCCCTAGTTTAAAGAACCTGACTGTACCCGGTTTCGGAATACCTGCGGAGAAACAGCACGCCGCAGTACAAGACCTGGTCAAAGCACACATCGAGTCGTTTGACCAAGCGGTTAGCGATGGATTGTGTCGCGCAGTGCAGGTAAATTAAGAGTACTGTACGATCTTGCTTTCTCACATGGGCAAAGCAAGACCCAAGCAAATCTTCAACTGTGCACACATTTGCGAAATGTGTTGTCAGTTATTTGACCTGTTGGTTATCCGACCTGTCAAGTACAAAATCGGCCACTGTAATCTTCTTGGTAGCAGACAGACCATATGGCTAGCTAGTTATAGTCACAAGTCTTAGGGCAATTTACTGCATATTGGACATGGTGTGGGGGTACTTATTTTTTAAAATTAACGTTAGCAATAACTTTTGGTTGAACCCGTTTTCATTGCTGTATGTCAGTCAGTTAACTTGCTGTTTCATAAAAGGAGCTTTCTGATTTTATTTGTTGGTGTAGGCAATTCCTCCCCTGGAGTTTATGTTCAAAAATGACCGGATTACCCTGGCGTTCGTGGAAGCGACGATCCACAAACCTGTGGTCGCCAAAGGGAGTGTTTGTCGGGACATGACGGTGTATCCCGCAGAATGTAGGGGACGCCGCTGCTCTTACAGGGCAAAGCTGGTTGTGAGTATCTACGAAACGCAAAAAAGTACTTATTTGTCAGCCTCTTTAGTTTTGCACATCTTAAAAAAATGTAGAAAGTTCGCGTGTCCCTCACCTCAAGCCTTTCTTCATGACCTTTACAGGCAGACGTGAGCTGGTCCGTTAACGGGATTCCCAAAAGCATCATCAAGCAGTCTTTGGGTCTGGTGCCCATCATGGTCAAGTCTAGGCTGTGCAACCTGCATGGGCTCTCACCCAAAGAACTCATCGAGCACCACGAGGAGGCTGAGGTGTGTTTTTGGAGAATTATATTGTTTTATATGTCTGTCAGTCTATAATCCACTCTGACTCATCTCACTCTCCATTTATTGCACCAAATTGAATGACATAGCGCAGACAATCACACATTAATGCAGCTTACTCACTGCCTTTCTCTCTCTCTCATACACACATTCATACACTGCCATGAGCACATAGGCCTGGATTCAGTCAACGCATGTCCTTGAAGGTCTCAAAGCACTTTAGACATTCCGGGCCTAGGCCCCCATGAGCAGAGAAATATGTCATCCCTCCATTTCTGTCTCAGGAAATGGGCGGGTACTTTATTGTTAATGGTATCGAGAAGGTCATCCGCATGCTGATCATGCCCAGGAGAAATTTCCCCGTTGCCATGGCAAGACCTAAGTGGAAGAGCAGAGGTCAGGGCTACACACAGTACGGTAAGTTTGAGCTTCACCTCTGCCCTTTACGCTTTTGTCCTTTCAGCGTCTGATTGGTCAAATGGATGACCATATTCAGGTGGGGACAAAGCATAATTGTCAGGTACTGAGCTGGTGCTGAGACGTCTCAGGTCTTAACTAGAAGCAGGTTCGTATACTGAGTTGAAGCCTCCAACAGATGGGCTCTGTTAATTGCGCTTGCCTGCCTCTAGTAGATCTAGATCTGGAATGGACTTAAGGTGTTTAAAACAGGGAGCAGACATGTACGCGGACAGACAGCTGACTTTTGCCTTTCATAGTCGGGCGTACCAACCCCCCTTTGTAGACTACATTTCCCGTCATTTTTGCGCACAAATTTCAAACAACAATGACGTCCTTCATGGAAGAAGATTACGGTACACTTGTAGGTGAAACGACAGGTGCATGCGGACAGGCCTGCACGGACACAAAAAACGGCTGCTGCGCAGACTCCCTAGGCAGATGTCCACTATGATGTCTGCGCAGATGCCTGGGACGTCTGTACGCATACTTTTTTTGGCGACTATGAATTGGCCTTTACTCTGTACCTCTGTTTTTTCAGCCTGTGTTGCTTTGAATGTGTGGGGAATGACCACACCCCCTTTCTTTCAGGTATTTCCATGCGCTGTGTGAAAGATGAGCACACCGCCGTTAACATGAACCTGCACTATCTGGATAATGGCACGGTGATGCTCAACTTCATCTACCAGAAGGAACTCTTCTTCCTTCCCCTGGGATTCGCACTGAAGGTGACCAATGCTATTTCAGCCCTCAACACATACGTAGTACCCTCTAAAAACATGTAGGGCTCAGCTCCAATGTACACAATGTATAACTCCGGAGTTCCAAGCACAAGGGTTTAAGCTAACCTCATCCAGCCAATCAGCCAGTCAGCTTACTCTGCTGATAAATATTTATGCCTGTAGCTTACTTCTAAAAATAGTTTTCACACACAATTATACATGTATGCCTATGTACCGTTTGCTTTCCAGTTTTGGGAAATCCCTTGTGACGTTATATAACCAAAAAATATAAAAACCAAGGCTTGTTTTTCCTGTGATTGACATTGTGATAAAAATGCCATTTGTTTCTTGTGCATAGGCCCTTGTGGACTTCACAGACTTCCAGATCTACCAGGAGCTGATCAAGGGGCGTGAGGAGAACTCCTTCTACAAGAGCTGTGTGTCGGAGATGCTCCGCCTCGTCATGGAGGAGGGCTGCACCACCCGCGGGAA
The DNA here is from genome assembly GCA_029718625.1 of Synaphobranchus kaupii. Lineage (NCBI taxonomy): Eukaryota > Metazoa > Chordata > Actinopteri > Anguilliformes > Synaphobranchidae > Synaphobranchus > Synaphobranchus kaupii. The sequence goes on along the minus strand of CM056380.1, from coordinate 49,958,714 downwards.
GGTTCTCAACTACCTGGGGGAACGCTTCCGGGTCAAGATGAACCTGCCAGAGTGGTTCACCAACGAACAGTGTGCCAACTTTCTTCTGGAGTGAGTGCATGGCCGGCAGTATGGCCATTTAACGCTGAGTGGTAATGTGACCACGTATATCAACATCTAATCCCTACTCCATAAACTGGATTCACATGCACGTGTAGACCTTTCATGTATACTTGTATGTAATCTGTGGCATGCACACTGACAAAATATCAGCCTATTTGATCCAGAGACCAAGCAATTATACCCTTCTTGGTAAAAATTGATATCCTCTCCTTGTTCCACGCTGCGGCAGGCAGTGTCTCTGCATCCACCTGAAGTCGGACGTGGAGAAGTTCTACCTGCTGTGCTTGATGACCCGGAAGTTGTTCACCTTCGCCAAGGAGGAGTGCATGGAGGAGAACCCCGACAGTCTGATGTGTCAGGAAGTGCTCACGCCTGGCCAGCTCTACCTGATGTTCCTCAAGGTGATGTGTGGCACACTGATCTATGGCTCTATGGCAGAGCAGCAGTGTGTTGCAGTTAAGAGTGTGGCACAATGATCTATGGCTCTATGGCAGAGCAGCAGTGTGTTGCAGTTAAGAGTGTGGCACACTGATCTATGGCACACTGATCTATGGCAGGGCAGCAGTTAAGGAACTGGGTTTATAACACTGCAGGTGTGAATCCTAGCCAGGGGGCACTGATGTTATGCAATTTTACATCTGTATATATCCAGCTCGATAAATATGTCAGATTTCTGAAGTTCTGAAATGGTTATTTGCTTAGTAGATGCTCATATCTATGAATACGAATTGTATCTGGTTTGGCTTTGATTTAGTTTCTGGTATTTATTACTTATTATTAAGAATTAAGAACACAGGTAAACCTTCAGGGAGAAGAACAAGGTTTGTTTGCTTTTTTTGTCTTGAAAGAAAGGATACTTAATCACTTTCCTCAACTGCAGGAGAGAATGGCAGCCTGGCTAGTTTCGGTGAAAATCTCCATGGACAAACGGGCTCACCGCATCCAGGCTGCAGTAAACGCTGACAGTCTCATGAAAATGTTCAACCTGGGGACAGACCTGACCAAGCCTTTTGAGTACCTGCTGGCCACGGGCAACCTGCAATCCAAAACAGGTAATAGACCTGAGCAACATCCACTCAAAGAGGTGAGGCACCCATTTCAATTTTGGTGCCCCCGAACAACACATATAATACTAGTCACGGAGCTTGGCAACCCCACCAACCTCTCCTTGTTAGTGGGCTAATGCTGGTAATGCTTGTGGGCTGAGTTGACATGTATCACTACAGCACAACAATGTAACTGAACAATGGTTCCAACTCTGGCATTAAAAGGGTGTTAAAAGCTAAAAAGATATAAAGTGGATCCTGTAGCGTGCGGAGTCTGTCTCCGGCCTCCTTTCTAACCTCTGTCCCTCTTCTTCCTCTCTTCCTCTTCCTCAGGGTTAGGCATGCTGCAGGAGTCTGGCCTGTGTGTCGTGGCAGACAAGCTGAACTTCGTCCGCTACCTGTCCCACTTCAGGTGCATACACAGGGGAGCCGCCTTCGCCAAGATGCGCACCACGATGGTTCGGCGGCTGCTGCCTGAATCCTGGGGCTTCCTGTGCCCCGTGCACACGCCTGACGGCGAGCCCTGCGGACTCATGAACCACATGACGGCCCACTGCCAGATCGTGGCCTCCGCCCATCCCACCACCACCCTGCCCGCCCTGCTCTGCTCCCTGGGTGAGTGTCGGCCATCCACCCCCCCCCCACACACACAGAATGCGTAGGGCGGCCAGCGCTAACCAGGGTATTAAATTAACTGTTTCACCCGCTGGCTACAGTGGCTTGTGGATTCTAAAAATCACCAGCCATTTTCAACATTTTACCAGCCACATTACCTTTTACAATATAACACAACCTGGTTGGTTACCGGCCAAAGCGGCTGCTAAAGTAAAACATTTACCAGCTTTTGGCTGGTGGTTGGTGTTAATTTCACACCCTGTGTAACTGAGTGTGTTTGTTTGCTGTCCGCTGTGCCAGGCGTTACTCCCGTAGACGGAAGCCCCAGCCAGCCTTACTCGGACTGCTACCCTGTGGTTCTGGACGGTGCCATGGTGGGCTGGGTGGAGACGGACCTTGCTCCTGCGGTTGTGGACTCCCTCCGGAAGTTCAAGGTGAGCAGAATTACCTGCAACTTCCTCCCGGCTTAATCACACCTCTCTCAGCAGAGTGTCTGGTTATCCTCAGAGAACCGGAACTGTCCACATTATCCTCTTGGGATGTTCTGATGTAAATAAAGGATATTAAAGCACTTTCTATTGTACTCTATGCTGTCCGCAATGGATTCTTTCTGAGGGACTGAGGGATTTTGTCCCATGATGCACTAGTCATGACACTAGACTGCTGTGCATCACTGCTCCACAACACGGCTCACATGCTATGCTTCTTCTTGGGTTCCTCAAACAGCACAGGTAATAGACCTGCATCATCATGCACCTAGAATGGTGGGGAAGAGTTTCCTGTCTGTTTCCTCACTGTCTGCCCCCTCCTGCAGGTGCTTAAGGAGAAGAGGGTCCCTCCTTGGACTGAAGTAGTTCTGGTGCCTCAGACCGGAAAGGCCAGCATCTACCCCGGCCTACACCTCTTCACCACGCCCTGCCGCCTGGTGAGGCCCGTCCAGAACCTGGCGCTGGGACAGGAGGAGCTCATTGGCACATTTGAGCAGGTACGGCACAAGGAGGCAGATATGTGGCGACACAGTATGTACTGTATATAGGTGCTGCTTGGGACAAACTCTTTGGTTGCACACAAATCCACTATTCAGTTAAACATGGTTTACATGGCTCGACTTGTTAGTAATGTGTGTAGCATAGATCCAGTCACTTTGCAGTCAGACAGTATCTCTACTTTCTCTCACTCTCCCCTCTTCTCTCTCAGCTCTTCATTAATGTGGGGATATTTGAGGGAGAGATCGAGCCGGGGGTGACCACACACCAGGAGCTCTTCCCCCACAGCATGCTGAGTGTGGTGGCCAGCTTCATCCCCTATTCTGATCACAACCAGTCCCCTCGGAACATGTACCAGTGTCAGATGGGTAAGGCTGCCACCCGGTGGACAACAGTAGTACTGCCAGAGGATTCCATCTGCTTTGGCACAGATCAGGATATGAGGAAAACATAATTCTTGGAGGACTGTTGTACATACCCTGTACTCAAATATTTTGCTGCAGTGAGTTTTGGAAAATGTATTAATGTGAAGGTGTACTTTGCTTATAATTCTGATTAACTTTAACCAATAAAAATTGGTTGGAGCATACACAGTGGCTCTCCAGGAACTTAACTTGATGGTCCTGCTGCAGAGTCAACAGAATGTTCTCAGACTCTCTTTCTGAAAAGCATGGGATCAGTAACATTAATAACATTGTAGATAATTGTTTTTTTAAGCAAACAAGTTCAATTTCTCAGACCTGTTCTCTCTTGAATAGATCTTGGGTAATGTCATACATTATAATTGTTATTTTGTGCATGAGAGCAGAGCTTACTGCATGGCTTAATGGATAAATCCTTCCAGACAAGCTCAATCCATTATTGTCCTTTGAATCTTTTTAAAAACTGACTTTTACAAGCCTGCTTTGATTTTGTAGTTGTTTGGCTGTATTGTATTCAAATCGAGCCCTTCCAACTGCAACGCAAGAAATGAACACATTATTATTATTATTATTATTATGCAGGATATCTCATCTACTTTTTCTCTTGTAGGTAAACAGACTATGGGCTTCCCGTTGCATTCGTACCAGGATCGTTCCGACAACAAACTGTACCGCCTACAGACGCCCCAGAGCCCCCTGGTGCGGCCCTACATGTACGACCACTACAACATGGACAACTACCCCATTGGTACCAATGCAATTGTGGCGGTAATCTCCTATACTGGGTACGACATGGAGGACGCCATGGTGAGGAAGCAGGCGCTGGTGTTTTTCGGTTACATTTCATTTGTTTGGTCGTTTCTAATTTTTGTCATCCTCATTGTCTATAAACGTTCACAGGCGACATTGTTATTTTTTGACTGTGGATGCATAGACCTGGGGGGGAAAAAACTTGCATGAAAAAACATGATTCAAGAAGTTCCTTTGTGAATTCTGCCAATGCCGTGATGTACTGCTACGGCTAGAATTATTAAAGCCTTAAGGGTGACTGCAGGGGCATTAGGAAGGTGTCAACTGACTGAAAGAATCATTAACCCCACACTGATGAATTTACTTCTGTGTTCTAATTTCCCTCTAGATTTTAATTGTTACATTTCATTGTGTTCTGTTTGTTACATTTCCCTGCTGGTTCAAATTGTTACATTCCCCTTTTGCTTCCAATAGTTACATTTCCTTATGTCCTAATTGTTAAATCTTCTTGTTCTATTTATTACATTTCCCTGTGGGTTCTAATTGTCACATTTCCTTGTGTTATAATTGTTACATTCCCTGTTGGTTCTAATAGTTACATTTCCACATGTCCTTACTGTGCCCTTCAGATCCTGAATAAGGCATCATGGGAGAGGGGCTTTGGTCATGGCTGTGTGTATAAGACTGAGCTGGTGGACCTTTCAGAGAAGATGAAAGGGGAGGACTGCCTGGTGTTCGGGGTCAAGCCTGGCGACCCGAAAGTGATGGATAAGCTGGACGCGGATGGGCTGCCCCCCATCGGAGCGGTGCTCCAGTACGGAGACCCCTTCTACAGCTACATCAACCTCAACACCGGCCAGAGCTTCGTCAACTTCTACAAGTGAGTCCCTGTATTTAGAGACACATCATCCACAATCAACTACAGGGAAAACATAGCTTCCATGCAAACGGGACTTATCAGCACAGTGATAATATTCTGGTGCGGAAAGCGTGTATGAGACTAACCTGGGATGCCTGTATGGTGTACTGGTTAAGGAGTGTAAGTTGGAACCAAAAGGTTGCATGTTTTGGGACATTAGAACTTGAGTACTTCGTATTAGTATCTGAAAAGTGTCAGTAAAATATTATAAATAATAATCATCTGGCTTCTGCACCGATTTAACAACGGAATTCAAGTATGAAGGAAAATAAAATCTGATTCCCTCTTTGCGCTACACAGGAGCAAGGAAAGCTGTGTGGTTGACAACATAAAGGTGTGCAGCAACGACGCCGGGACGGGCCGCTTCAAGCGCATCTGCATGACCGTGCGCGTGCCGCGCAACCCCACTATCGGCGACAAGTTCGCCAGCCGCCACGGCCAGAAGGGCATCCTGAGCCGGCTGTGGCCCGCCGAAGACATGCCCTTCACCGAGAGCGGCATGACCCCCCGACATCCTGTTCAACCCGCACGGCTTCCCCTCCCGCATGACCATCGGCATGCTGATCGAGAGCATGGCGGGGAAGTCCGGCGCGCTGCACGGCTCCTGCCACGACGCCACGCCCTTCCGCTTCTCCGAGGAGAGCCCGGCGCTCGAGCACTTCGGCGACATGCTCCGGGCCGCCGGCTACAACTACTACGGCACGGAGCGGCTCTACAGCGGGCTGAGCGGGCTGGAGCTGGAGGCGGACATCTTCATCGGCGTGGTCTACTACCAGCGCCTGCGCCACATGGTCTCCGACAAGTTCCAGGTGAGGACCACGGGGGCGCGGGACAAGGTGACCAACCAGCCCGTGGGGGGCAGGAACATCCAGGGGGGCATCCGCTTCGGGGAGATGGAGCGCGACGCGCTGCTGGCCCACGGCTCGTCCTTCCTGCTGCACGACCGGCTCTTCAAGTGCTCGGACCACTCGGTGGCCCAGGTGTGCCTGGACTGCGGCAGCCTGCTGTCGCCGCTGCTGGAGAAGCCGCCGCCCTCCTGGTCGGCCACACGCCACAGGAAGACCGTCTGCACTCTGTGTGGGAAGAGCGAGTCCATCGACGTGGTGTCCGTGCCCTACGTCTTCCGCTACTTTGTCGCTGAGCTCGCCGCTATGAATATCAAAATCAAACTGGATATCAAGTAGCCCCCTGCCAGCTTCTTGGTACTGGTGCCCTGTGCTGGTGTCTGTGGGTGTTCTTGAGGGGAAAGGGTGCTCTGCTTAAAACACCCCCCCCCCCCCCCCCCCAATCACTCCTGTGAACATACAGGGTCTTCATGTATAATAAAACTAGCAGGACTTGTAATACTGTTATGAAATCTTTCAAGCTGGATACACAGCAAAGACAACCCATGACTTGGACTCTGTCTATGGTTGGTTTCTGCAGAGAAAACTGTATTGTCTTTTGTAATAAAATATTTCTGATATGATTGTGTTTTTCCTGTTTGGATATGTGCTGCCACTCAATACGCTCCACATTAAAACCAAAACTCACTGGACATGAAACTCAGTTCAAATACAGAACTTCCTTTTTTCCTTCAAGCAATTGCTGTAGTAAAAGGCTAAGGGAATATGTGACACAAATTATGAAATAAATATCATAAACTAAGGTGGGGAGTTTTAGTCTGTTTAGTCCAAAAAGGCAGTGCTACATTGGATATAGTATAGCAGGGCTATACAGAAGGAATTTTAGCAGTTTTTATATACAGTGCACTGGGGCAAACTGATGAAGCCAATATGTGAGGATCTGAAAAGACATTTCTGGGATTAAGAAACGGCAAAGTAGGACTATACCTACTTTTGGGGGGGTAAAAAAAGATTGTACCCTCGGTTCTTTGGTTCCTCTATGAGCATTTATTTATCCTTTATCTTAGAGCACCATTTAAATTGTCATGTTTTCATGGGGATTTCCCCATTTAACCTTGTTTAATCAGTTGTATTAACAATTAAATATTTTAAATGTTCCCTTCAGGGACATCCAGTGTGAATATGGACACTGAATTCCACTGACATGATTTCCCTGACATTTTCCACAAAGAACCTCCCCATGGAGGAAGGATATTTTACGCTGTCAAAAAGTAGCCCAAAATGGGCACTTGTCCTGCAAGTTTCTCAAAGTATTTATGACCCAACTCTTAAAATATGCATGAAATAGCCCTCCTCCAGTCACATATTTGAGCACGGTGTTCTATGCAGTCGTAAACCGTTTTGCACAATTTCATAAGATCCCAATCAAGTTAAACCTAATATGTAAACTTAAAACAGTAGGGATTGGAACAAAAGAAGGAAAACCTCAGATGACAAGGAAATACCCAAGTTACACCCCAGTGTAGTTTAAAAAAAAAAATTAAGAATTTCAAACCATGAAATTTGTGAAGCTCTCTGCTGTTATTAGTGACTGAAAATGTGATTGTTCAGCTTCTTGTCAGAAAGCAGTCTTCATTGGTTGATTCATCATGTGGTTCATGATCCCTAGCACTTTGCTATTAAAAAGGTTGTCATTTCAAAGCTGAGAGGATTTTGGGTAATTCAAGCACTGTGGTGATGGTGTAGTCCGGCCTGGCGGACGCTCCGGGGGGTACGTCCCTGCCGTTGGCGTTCACCCACACGGAAGCTCGGACTCCAGCGTTGACTCCACCCAGGATGTCGGTGTCAAGCGAGTCGCCCACCATCACACAGTTCTGCGGCCCCACCCCCAGCAGGCTAAAACAGTGCTGGAATATGGAGGGGGCTGGCTTCTCCTCTGTGTGTTCCCCTCCCACCACCACGGCATGGAAGAGCTCCTCGCAGCGCACCGCCTTGATCTTCTCCCACTGCGTCTGCGCCACGCCGTTGGTCAGCAGGAGCAGCTTATGAGTCTCCCGCAGGTCCTCCAGCAGAGCCTGGACTGGGTCCGGGATGGCCAGCTGCTCCAGGCGCGTGTTCTTCCACAAAGAGTAGCACTCAGTCGCCAAGGCGTGGTCAGTTCCCACGCTCCCTGCCTCCTGGATGGCTTCCTCCCAGTGCGTCACTCTCACCTGGTCAATCCCTACACTGCCGGAGGGGTCGTACGTCTCCTGCAGCAGCTTCAGTTCAAATCCCTTGTAGATTTTGCGGACGTCGTCCTGCCCAAATCTAGCTCCGAGAAGCGCCTCTACCTGTGACATTTTGCAAATTTTTTCAGAATTTCACTGACCTGCACACGTGAACAGTTCTGTTAACCTATCTAAATCTAAACTGGTTTTAGATTTATTCAGGCTGAGAAGTGACGTGGCATGAGATATTTGCACATTGGGGGACAGTAGCCTATGGTAAGGACCTGTGTCAACAGATATGCATGCTTTGACAGAAGTATTACACTATGCATATAACAACTAGTATGAAAGATAAACAATGTACTAGCTGAGTTTGGCTTTTATTTAGGCTGCGCAAGGTAATTTGACAGACAGAGGACTTTACGTCGGTTTAATAAAAAACAAAAAAAACTGAAAACCCTGTTCGCTTAGCAATGGACTGTACCTGAAGATTGACAGAAAGCACATGATTTCTAATTCAGCCACAGAAACTACTTCACGAGCGAACAGACGTTCAAACGAGCGATGGCCAACTAATACATTTATTAATGACGAATAGCATTTAGCTACTCACTGGCTAGAGAAGAAGCTACCCGGCAACTTTTCATGCTCTGTGCACTTACTTTTTGAATCGCTCTTCTGTTGGCACCAGCTGTGTCTATTAATGTGTTGTCCAAATCGAATAATATCGCTTTTATACTGACACTGTCCATTGTTTTCAGAGCGTCACCACAAAAACTGAAATGTTACAAAGCTTGAAGTTTCAAAGACGAGAAAATGATGAACGCGGAAACTGATCGGAAACAACAAGTTACAATTCCCCGCAATGTCTTGTGGGAAAGTGAGTTTTTGGGCGTTTTTCTGGTGTGCGATTCAGTCGGTTTAATATTTTTAAATAAATGTAATAATAATGTTCTAGATGTATATAAACTCTTGTATAAGAACGTTGTAATTGTAGCAAAAAATATTTATTGTTAATGTTAGGATAAATTAATAAGCTGAATAGGCCTGGTTAATTGCTATTCGCTAACGATGTAATAACTCATGATGGAATAAACGATACACTGCAAAAGTATGCCCCAGAAAACAGAATGATAAATTAAATTAAATTAAATAAAAATGTATTTGTATAGGCCTTGCGCTTTTTACAGAGACGCTGTCACGGAGAAGCTTTACAGTGGAAATACAAAAGAAAATTGGGCAAAAAATGCAGGCCTGAACCCTTGAGCTATGTATAAAAAAAAAAACTCAATGGGAAGAAATCTCAGGAGGAACCCGGCTATAGAGGGGTAGCCATCCTCTGCTGGTCGGCTTGGTGTAATAGGCTAGTTAAGATAGAATGAATGGCAACAGAAGAGAAATTTAATGAGAGATCGAGCAGGGCAAATAATAAAATGTGTTGGGAAGGTTACAGTCAGTAGCAGTAGGCCTACAGTAGGTAGGCCTAAATTAGCTGGTTAAATAGGCAGTCCAAGCAGAGGGATAATATGCAATTAATAATAATAATAATAATAATAATAATAATAATAATACATTTGATTTGGAATGTGCCTTTCAAGAAATCCAAGGACACCGTACAACACAGATTAATAACAGGACTAAAAGCAAGAAAGAGGGATAAAATTAATTTTAAAAGTACACAGAGGGGCGTGGTAATGTGCTTCAACCGCCTGAATGACACCACCACCAGTAAGTCGTGTTTGTCCTGCCAATTTACTCATCAAAGTAGAAGAGATTTTTGGAAAGGGTTGATTATGGCTCCATGTGAAGGATTAAACAGGAACACTCTAACCTCTTTTCTAGTAAAAATGCAGGAGCAGACGTGCTATTTGGGGTGTGTTTCAAAATATTTTAAAGACTGAACACCTGGAGACATCTGGAATTAAGTAATTGTCTTCAAGCAACAACAAAGTTCACCTCGGCCAGTGAAGGACGTGCCTGCTAGGACTGACGTCATTGGGCTGCGAAAATCCAAGGTAATAGCGAGAATGCATAAATTATAGTTTTTTTTTTTTTAAATAGCTGGACCGCCTTATACTGTGCATGTCTCTGAGTTTTCTCATCTACATGCACGTCCACGAAAGATTCCACACAGCCTCTATTATTAGTGACCTGAGTATTAGGCGGTGTATAGCCTACGTGTTAACACCTATTTTTATACAGTCTATGGTTAACACCAACGCACACTGCCCCCAGGGCTCACGTAGCTGCTGCCGCTATATAGGCATAAACAGATCTACGATCATTTCTGAGAGGTAGCACTCATGCCAGTGCACAATCAAGGGAAATGTCCCAGCTGTGGACTGGAAAGAGTTCAGGGTAAAAACAAAACTCAAAACAATCTACGGGCCTGAGCAAGTTAAGTTTTTTTCATAATTGTCTGAACTCGCATCTATTTCATTGCATTAGGCTACTATGCTGGTTGTGATTGTCTACAAATAATACAAAATTATTTGATTTCATGTTACCACATACTGTATCTTCTCAGAAAGACAATATTTAATTTGTTATTTCACAGAGGAGGGAGTTCAGTCAATGTTTGTCTCTGGACAATATGCAATGGCCTAAGAATGCAGGCCTACATTTAGCTAAATGGAGCCTTTTCTGAACCTGCTATATATTTTTTTATGTTAAAACAACACAAACATGTAAGTACTGCTTCCATTAGAGGCTTAATGTTTTATGTGGCATTTAATGTTGTTTAATTTTGTAGCATTACAGTACATGCCATTTTCAATAAACCATGCTAACTATATATAACAACAGATTAGTTTCCACCACATTACTAGTCCTGTAAACGAGTCTGTTGCTTATAGGTGAGCCTTGTTTAAACTGGCATTTGATGCCAAACGGTTTAACACAGCCCTATATACATGAGCCTAAATGGAGTTTATGTTTTTTTTTTAGGGTTTTCAGATTAAAATTGTTATCTGAAAGCTCTAGTTCAAACTCCAAATTACTTCTAGCCTATTTAAAATCCTTAACCCACAATACAACTATTTACTTCAAAAGTAGCATTCAAGAGATGGATCAGGAAAATTATGGTATGATGGATTGCTATGTTATGATGTATGGTCTAATAAATTCTCAACCGAGTAGTATTTATTACGGGGGGGAAGGTTCAGACAGCAGTGGCTTTTTTATTGCAGGTTGTGCTATATAAAAAAAAAAATCTAACAAAAGCTGAGCTTTAAGATCGTTTAATTTCCATTAATATTTTCGGAATTAAGAGTGCGGAGAACGAAGAGCACATGTATCCACAATTATAATGTTGATTAAAATGTGCACAATTTTGCGACGCAAGTTAAAATAATTTTATTACTTGCCTAATAGCCTAATTGAGGAGAACCGGCTACATTTGATGGCATTGAGGAATTGGTGAATTAAACGCTGATGTAGCCTATTGTTAATCAAGAAAACGGATTGAAAAATTATTAAGACCAATAATCAGTTTAAAGGGAAGTTTTCCGCTACCCCGATTTTCATCTCAGGAGCCGTCACTGTCAGACAGTGACATAGCTACCTATGTATCCTGTCAAGTATTTTATTTTGTTTTCATGATCGGGGAGAATTTTAGAAATTGCACTCAAAAAGGTTTAGATCAAAGGGATTTTTTTTCCCATAACCATTCACAAACTCTCCAGTGTTATCCAAAAATTGTGGCATGTTGTGAAACACCTAAAAATAGGTCTAGCCATTGCCGTTCAATGCCTATGGTATAAGCGCTGTGCACTGCTGCAACCAGGAAGTTGGATTCTATCTAGTTATATAAATAACGACACATTTGTCACATGAAAGATAATATGATAATATTATAATCTGATAATATGTCAGAATTTAAGTCTCAGAATTTTCTCAATATGATAAAAAATAAAGCAATCACACATTACAATGAGTAATTGAGACAGTGAACATGTTGGATTTTTTTCTTCTGGTGCCTACTGGTATCAATTCTGAAAATATAACAACACAAATTATATGTGTATTATGTTTTTGTGAAATGTATCTTTGGAAATGATTAATATTATTAATGTATCATTGTTTTCATATAGATAATTAATCATTGAATACAACGTTCAAAGTCATTACTGTCTGCACAGTGCATTGTTTTTTTTTTACTGATACGGTTGTACTAACTGGAATGTCACGAGGGTGTTGTCATTTTACGATCAGTTTGCTTCCTTATTCCGCGGCTATCTTCTCATGCTTTCAAATACTTTATTTTAACGGTGGCCACTGGAGGGCCTCAGTGGCCTAATTTCTTTTGTTGAAAATGATGCATTGAAACGTCAGTAATTATTTAGAAGTCAAATTCTAAAACAAATTTAAAATTCAAATATGCTCTATTTTGATGGCCGATAAAAATTCTGAAGTAAAATACAGTAACTTTTAAAGCTGTAGGAGTAATTCAAAGTTATAAATAAATATATTATCTCATAGTTTTGACATTATTACAGAATGCTTGACTGTAATCTTATGCTGCTAAAATAAATAATTTATGAGCCACAATGCTGAAAGTTTGAATCCTACAGTAGATGGGACACTGCGGGCTTCCAGTTATATGGATAGTATGTAAAGGCTAAGATATGTAATTCACTGTGGATGAGGAAAGCTAAGTACATTTGTCTAATGTTCTGCCCTATATCAGTTTCATAGTATGACTTAGAACTGTGAACACCCCAACACTTAAGCTATAGGGGTCACAGTACAGAACACATTGGACCAGAATCATATCATTTGAAAAATAATGCCATATTTTACATCACGGTGATAATAAAACACAATCTCCAACTCGGACTATATTTTGAATACTGATGTTTTTTTGTTTTTTTTTTAATCTTCATGATCTTTATCTGGTTTTGCTTTCAGGGGCCAAAACAGACCAACAGTGGGATCGTGGTCAGATTTTATTGCATCATGGTCAGATTTTATTGCTTTCTAAATGGGTTACAGATTATGTAAGGTACAGAATAAAGATTATTTTCTTGGTAAATACTCTGTATAACAGCATTGGTCTTATTAAAATCAATAATGAACTAAGAACACTGTTCTGAAATATAAAGGGAGAGACCAGTGTCAATGTATTTAAAAAGAGCCCTTAAATACCATTGTATAACATCCTCTGTTCTGTAGTTTTCGCTGTCATTATGTAAGTAGCTAGCGTGTTCCTACACCTGACCAGGTGCCAATTTCTCAAACGTGAAAATGTCCTTGCACACTATTCTCATTCTCCCCCAATGAGAAATCATGGTACAGGTTCTCACGAATGGGGATTGTGTTCAGAGCAAGAATGCCTGGCTCTGCCTATTTCAGTTGCCTCCCTGACATAAACTAAGAATCAGGAAATGGTGTGCAGATGCTAACCTACTTTTACCTGCCAATACAAACAAGTACACAAGGTGAGTTGCATACGCAGGATGAACACACCTGTATCTGACACATTCAGGAAACCAGCCCGCATTCTTAAAAACTTTAAAGCATGCACACACACACACACACACACACACACGAACACACCTTCACAATTAAGGAAAAGAAATACATAAAATGAATAAAAAGTCTAAAAATAAAAAGGCCTATGGAGAGGACTGTGACTTAACCAAAAAGTTTCCGTGTTTATTTTTCAAATGCAAAAAGGCTTTTTCCTGAGAGCACAGTCCAACCATGCTTCTATAGAGGGGCTACAGAGGAGGGCAAGAATCTGGGTGGGGTTGTTGGGTGGATTGGAGTTCAGTGAAGGGGGTTTTTCACGTCTCCTCTAACTGCAGACAAAAACCGAGAAACCCCCCTTTCATCTTCGTAGGTGGTCATCACCGAGCCACCCCATGCTATCTCTCTGCACGGTACGCCAGTCTCATGCTGATAATTCATGTTGTTCTCAACTGCCAAAGCCTTCCAAACGTTACATAGCACCTCCCTCTCCTCGCTCTGTCTCCTTCCCCACGGTGCATCCACTGTATCTCAGGTTTCACGGCTCCCGTCAGCGTGGGTCTCCTGTATAACTGCTCCATTGGAGGACCGGTGAATTCACATGCCTGCAGTGACAGCTGGAGATTCTGCTCGGAATTGTGGCAGGAGCTCCAGTTTCACTGTATACTGCACCGTAGAGTGCACCGTACTGAGCAGTCAGACTGGGAAACAGCAGTACTTCTGTATGGGTGGGGAGGTGGGCTGCTAGTGTGTGAAGATGGTCACGTTTACACTATTTACTGTGATTACCACAGCTACCATCTTTATCCCTACCACCGCTAATAATAAAAAAATGCATTAATAACATTGTGATAATTAATTAAATATTTGAAAAAGTGCTGCTTTAGTATCTCAGCTGTGGCTGGCAGGGGTATATTGTGCTGCAGGGACATACTGGTCCAATCTGACCCAGAGGAATTGTACAGAGCTGTGGCCTTCTTCTAAAGAACATTGAAAAAAATTTTTTTATATATTTCTTGCGGCTCAAGAAAAAAACATTGAGAAAGATACAAAATGGTCAACTATTTTTTCCCTCTTCGTCCTTTCAACATTCCTGTGATCTCACACCATGACGAGACACAAACAGATGATAAACAGACAGACGGACAGCCCTCACCACTGAGAAAAGCAGACAGTCCATCTTACCCCATAGGGTATAGGTGTCATCATCCGCCCTCATCACAACTGGTGCACACACCATACACCATACCCATTGTTTTCTCGGAAAAGCAGCACACCCCTGGAATTAGTCTAATGTATGACCCCCTCATCTCCAAAGCACTGTTACACACGTACAAACACAACCACGCACACACACGTGAGATTTTATCATGTGTGTTGGAATGTATGAACCACACTCTAAGTGCTTGAGCACTAGTCTGTCAAATATAATTTGTCATGGCAATAAGGTAAGTGCAATAAACAGTGCATACACACGAACAATGTGCAACCAAACTCCAGCGCAATGAGCTATGCTACATATAATATATAACCCTTTTCATCAACAAAAGATGAGATAGCAATCATGATTCAGTCATGGGTGAGTGATTATAAAATGTCATATACATACAAAATATTTAACATACTAATGTACTTATGTGAGCTCAATACAGGAGAATCAAACTCTCTGTGTAACAAACTTAGAGGAAGATGGTATGTATTTTACCTCTCTTGCTCTGTGGTCAGTTGGTGTGTCTCAGGGCTTATCTTATTTGTTGATGGCATTTTTTTTTTTTTAAATCTGCAAGAAATGAAAAGGGAGAGAGGCTTCTTGAACCACAGGTGCAGCTGTATTGGCAGTAACTAGCTGATTTGAACAAAGTGTTTTGTTGTTGAGATCAAAGTCATTATAGACTATTCAACATGGTGATCATTCGTGCGATTGACAGCACAAGTGATTGACAGTGGGTTAACCCCACCCATTGGGGTAAATGAAGTGTCACTCTACTATCACCATACAAAACCATTCAACTGTCCTCCCCACCCCCGCAGCCAGTGTTTTTAGAGGAGTCTCAGGGGCCGTGGGGAGACTGGGGCAGAGGCAGAACAGTGGCTTCTGATGTGGAATGGCAGTTAGCCAATGGCACACAGCTTATACTGGTGAGTGCCGACCGGAGCCCTGGCGTTCCGGCTGAGCCGTCCTGACCTGCGGCTGAACCGTAGCCATCTCTGGGAGAGGTGAGCCTTCCCCTGACCACAGATTCCTGTGGTTACTGGAGTATAACCCTGGGACCTGAACCCCCAGCAACAACAACCCAATCCCTCTTCATGCTCTGATTGGCTGAAGGTTTTAAGTTTTAAGGTTAAGTGTACATCTGAAAGACCAGGGGTCCTCAATTTTATCAAGAAAGGGCCGGTGTGGGTGCAGGCTTTTGTTTCAACCAACAGTAACACACCTGATTCTAATAATCAAGGTCCTTGGCAAAGACTCTAGTGGTTGATTAGTAGAATCAGGTGTGTAAAGGCCCGTCCACACCAAGAACGATAACTATAATGATAACTATAACGATAATGACGTGAGCATCCATAAACGATAACGTTCTGTAAACAGTGGCACCAAGCACACGCTGCACTGCGCGCTCCAGCTGTGTTGGCAGCATGTAAATTCTGATGGATTTTTATTGGCTGTTAGTGTTTCTATCGTTTATCAAATCACTCTGAAAATTATCCCAACGATATCGTTTGTCACTGTCGTTGTCCTTATAGTTGTGGTGTGGACCATCCACTTGAGTTAGAACGATTTTTAAAACAATATATTTATAGTTATCGTTTTTGGTGTGGACGGGCCTTAACTTTTTCGAACAAAATCCTGCTCCCACACCGGCCCTTTCTGGATAAGATTGAGGACCCCTGTGATAGACGTACCATATAGGATTCCGTTTAGTCATATATTTGGAGACTTCATAACATTGCAAAACTCCTGAATATTAATCTGCATTCCTGAGATTAGGCCTGGAATAATACATGTGGTCTCAACACAACAGAAGCAAGCCCAACTTGTACAGTTCATACAAAGCACGTACCTAACGTTTGGGAAGTTTCCTTTGGCTGATTTTTTAATGATACATTCTGGAACCGTACTTTGCCAATGAAACAGTCTTTGAGAGGAACAATATCACCTATCTTGGGGCACATATGAACACCCCCCTCAGAACCCATAAAACTGAGTCTGGGCCACATAAAGGAAGTCACCGGGAGCTAAATATTCCCTCTGATTGACCCTCACATGGATCAACATGGAGACGGGATGTGTTCGAGCAGGTGAGCTGTCGCGGCATAATGACACTGAGACAGGGCGCCCAATTGGCGGCTGTTCCTTGTGCTGCTTGCCACCAAGTGTCAGCATCCAACAGATTGGTCTGAATTTATTTAACAACCTTTTTACATGTCAGAAAACAAAGCAAAGTATATGAGACAGACATGACACTGCACGGACACTCAGTGTCTCTCCCACTCATTTAGCCGCAGTGATGATGTTCCACCATGATGTCATCGCCTCCGCATAATGCCGAGTGACTTCCAGGTCTGTCTGCATTCTCCACCCCTGTGTCTGCACACAGAACAGGATCATAAAATGTCTTCCCTGCCACAGAACATCATCATGCCTGAGAAGTGGGCTCCTTCTCGCTATGACTGTCTAATTTGGGTGCAGAATCGAGCACAATCCTTCAGAACGTATTATTTCTCATTGGAAAGAAATACAGTTCGCTATGAGACACAAGGGCCGGTAACTAAGTTCACTAAAGGAGAAGGCCCTCAACCTTGACCAAGCCTGTTGAAGAGAAGGGCCTCAACCTTGACCAAGCCTGTTGAAGAGAAGGGCCTCAACCTTGACCAAGCCTGTTGAAGAGAAGGGCCTCAACCTTGACCAAGCCTGGTGAAGAGAAGGGCCTCTTGGGTGAGGAGTCCAGCTAAAACTATCATTGTCAGTGCCATCGATGGGCTCCGTGGTCCAGAAGCAAATCCTGCTTGTGCTGGTGTGTGCGTGTGTGTGTGTGCGTGCGTGCGTGCGTGCGTGCGTGCGTGCGTGCGTGTGAGTGAGTGAGTGAGAGAGAGAGAGAGAGAGAGATAGAAAAAGTGCAATTGTATAATGTATGACGTGTACAGTGAGACACACAGAAGCACACACACCAACACCATGCCCTGCTTCACACAGTGAAGTAATAGAGTGCAGAGTTTACACAGGTGTGGCAACAGGGGCAATAAAAAAATCCCAAATGCATTGTTAATGTCATTCAGCGACTGCTTCCTCAGTGCGAGCCGCTCAGATTGCTGTCTTAAGTGCCATACCGTGCCGTGACATCATCCCGAATGCCTGTCGGGCCACTCTGCCAATCAAGAGTGAAACTCAAACAGAAAGAGCTGTAAACATGTACACAGATATTGCCCTCCCCAAATTATTTGCTGTCACAGTCCATTCAGTCCAGCTGTACTTATTGATCTGTCAGAGATAACCACAAGTACCAGTACTGATTCACACTCTTTTACGTACTTGCTAAGCAGAAAGGTTAACTTAAAGTAAAACATTTTTTATCATAATACACATTCAATACAGCTTAGTATGATACAGCAATGTCTATATGTACAGCTGTAGGACTATATATAGTACTGTGCTGTAATATATTGTTCTATACTATATTACAGAATAGTATAGTATACTACAGCTATAAATAGTACTCAGAATAGTACAGCATGGTATAAACAGAAATAAAGTGTAACAGTTCAGGTTATGTAGCTTTCTCATGGGTAAAGGCAGTGCCTTTGGCCTTTGGCTAAAAACCCAGCTGCTTACCCGCTGCGCTGCTTAACAAAACAGAAACGGCAAGTCATTGTCACTCATACAAATCGTAGCAAACTGCTGGAAAGATGTGTTTCTTGATAATTGTGAAATACACACAATGCCCATTTGCTAATGTGCATGAGGTAATAGGGATGGAGGAACTGAAAAACTCTATGTGACTGCATGGCTGGCTTTTGCACGAATGGGGGAAATGGGCAGGAAATGATTGATCACGTTAGATTTCCCAGAACTCCTCATGGTGGTTTTCCTCCACCACAGTTTAGAGGTGCTCTGCTGAAGTCCTACAAGGTGCTGAAAGAGAGCCTAATGCTCAATCAAATTAAAAACCGAATAAAATAATGTTTTGTATCATTATGGTATATTAAAAAATATAAAACAGAATTTGTTTTGCGCTTGTGTTAAAGTATGTATACATAATACAGTAGAGCCATACATGAAGATATATAATTAAAAAAATGGGCATGAAATAATAATGTATACTTATTCTCATTTGTTTTTTCTTAGCTATGGACATTGCAAGGGGATAAGTGTCTTGAAGCAGCAGTGGTCCTACTTTTGGGACTTTAAACCAAACACCTGTTGGCAGCATATAATTACTGAAAGCAGCAGAAAAGTGTCCTCACCTGAGCTTACCAATAAAGACAAATAATAAATTACACAGTGTAATTTAGAAAATGGGTAAAATTTCTCAAAATAAAAAAGGCTGAAGGAAGGCAGCAAGAGGGAGAGAGAGAGAGAGAGAGAGAGAGAGAGAGAGAGAAAGAAAGAGAGAAAGAGAGAGAGAGAGAGAGAGAGAGAGAGAGAGAGAGAGAGAGAGAGAGAGAGAGAGAGAGAGAGAGAGAGAGAGAGATGGGGAGGGGGGCTATTATCTAAATGAGACACATTCCATTAACTTTCCCATGGGCATTTAGACCCTGCGCCCAGCTGCAGTCCGCAGAAATGGAACACCACACCCGGGGCCCCAGGGTGCCGATAAGACCTGACGACAGATTGGTCAGAACCACAGAGAGCTGGGGCCGCTCTCTTATCTCACCTGAGTGATGGCAGGGTGACCCCTGATCCCCAGTCGTCAAGGGAACCTTTGTTGCTGCCGTGACAAAGCAGTAGCAACAAAGAGACTGCTGCTACAATGCCAAGACTATAGGTCTGTGTTTCCTACTGGGCAGAGTGTGTAACACATATCCCATGACAGTGTCCTTATCTCACTGCGGAAGAAAAAGATGTGTGTCCATTTAATGATGATTAAAAAAAGAGCGTGCCGTCAGTTGGACTTCAGTTGCGGTTGCCATTTTAAAATAATAGCTGAAGAGCTTGTGACATCTGTGACACATTCACACGTCATTTTCCTAATAACGGCGATAATAAAGTGAACGCATCCCTCAACGGGGGAAAAGGAAGTGGTTCATCACAGCGTGACAAGAGCCTAGCTTAGAATGTCTCGGTTCACAAGGGCAGCACTTCCTGTGACTGACTGAATGAAGGCTTGCGAGATTGACAGGGGGATACTGGGTGAAGGGGCACTGTGGTGGATGGCTCCTGATAATGCAATGGGCTCCAGTGTATGGACAAACCCTACGGTCTGGTATAAAACATGTGTGTGCTTGTTTGGGCCTTTTCAAACTAATGGCAGTTGCACTGATTGGACCAGCCTATAAATGCAATTATAAATTATAAAGATTGAGGGGTGTCTCGTGGTGTAGCCTGTAGAGCACAATCCTTTGACGTTGGCGGTTCGAATCCGACCATGCAACCTGGCATGTCACATGTCTCTCCCTCTCCCTCGCTCCCAATTCTTCCTATCTCTCTACACTGGGCAGTCTATTACAGGTTTTTTTTAAACTATTGCTTACAAGCTATTTATGAAACAGAATTCACTTTTGCAAAACAGTTAACACAACCCTCAGAACTGAATCACAATTTGCAAAATGACACATTTCATCTGCAAAATGCTCTAATGCTCTCAAAATGTTGAATACATGCATCAAAACAGAATAATGTGTTGTCAAATTAAAAGTTTTTTTGACTAACTATAAGCATCAATATGACATGATCATAGATCTGAGTGCCTGAGTTCTATTCTATGAACTCTTCTTTGGTCTTTTTTTTGATGACACATTGTTGTAATTTGTAAGTACCCGTATATGTAAACATGTTACCACAGCTGTAATAATTGTCACCTGACAGCTGACTAAAACAGCAAAGCAAAAATGATTTTTTACTCAAACACACTGACTTTTTATTTACTGCCACATTAATCATACACAGAAATAATATAAATTATGGAATTAGTCTGTAAACAAATCAAGTCAACTAAAAAATAAAGGCAGTTACAGTAAATGTAAAAAAGAAAGAAATGTACATGCAAATGTTACTGCTTACGGTTGATCAATTCTTTCCTATTGGTCAGGCCACATATTTTCATCAACATCACATTGAATATTTTCCCTTGCAATGCAACGAGGGAAAAATCTTCTTGAGTGCCTGAGCCATCCTTGACTATCTTCTGCTGTGATATCCTGACAGCCTGCATTCATTGCATCAATCAACGACACTTGGTCATAGGGACGGTGATCATATACTTTCTATCTCCAGGCCGAGAAGAACTCCTCAATGGGGTTCAGAAATGGAGAATAGGGTGGCAGGAACTCCATTATGATGTGAGGCCGTGCTGCAAACCACTCTGTTACAAGAGTGGAGTGGTGGAATGCAACATTATCCCAGACCACCGCAAAGATTGGCAGGTCTGGAGCCACCAGATCTCTCTCCTGGGGTGGTAGACATCTGTCATACAGTACTTTGAGGAAGGTGATGAGGCGTGCAGAATTGTAGGGGCCAATGGTGGGGATGTGGGACATTTCACAAACTCTTGAGATCGCAGCACACATGGTTTCTCCCACGTTGTCCTGGAGGTGTCCCCCTGACCGATGATGTTCCTACCACGTCTACGGACAAATTGAAGCCAGCTTCATCAACATAGATGAACATATGAGGGGCAGCATTGGCTTCAAGCTCCATTAATATATACTAGTTAGATATTCCAGCAGTGGTCCCTGTATTGCAAGATTGTAAGGAAAAAAAAAAACCGTCTCCTTCACCCGATCACTGTTCCTCTCAAAGGGCACTGTATACAGCTGCTTCACAGTCACCTGGTGGCGATGTTGAACCCGGTTTATTGCGGCCAGACTCACAGCTTTGATATTATTGAAGATGTCATGGTCTTGTATGACTCTGGTCTGGACTTCCCTCAAGCGCATTTCATTATTGGCCAACACCATGTTTACAATGGCCACCTCTTGTTCTGCGGTGTAAAGTCTTCCGCGACCACCTGAACATGTCTCTCCACTCTATAAAAATACAAATGTAAGTTTGATTGGCAAAGAAGATGTAAAAGAAGCAAAACTGTTACAATAAGAAACATGTTGTGCAGTACTGTAATAGAGTAAATTACAGAATATGGTCACTTCCCTATTCTCATTTGTCAATATCCAAATTATTGATGCCACAGTCGATCTGTTCAGATTGGGTTGCACCATCCGCCTAGCTTCTCTCATTGTAAAACCATGATTTATGATCTGTGGCCCTAATTTCATTGGACACTTCTGTTCTGTGCCTACCCCTTCCTGCTCTATCACCACGCATACGGACCCCCCGTCCCCCCGTCCCCCTGTCCCCCTGTCCCCCTGTCCCCCCGTCCTCTTTGGGTTCCTGGTTGTGGTTCCCTTCTTCCTCTTCTTTGTCTTTGTCCTCTGTTTTCCTCCACTTCTCAACAACACCAACTCACTGGTGTTCTCTTTTATAGTTGAGTATGGACTGATTGTTGATTGAACAATTCAGCACTTAGGATTTGCACATGTGCAGTAGAGATTTACTTGTGTGTTAATTAGTGTTGTCTGCTGTGACCAAATCATGTCAGTTTTGTCTGGCAGGACTTGCTTAATTGATTTTTGTGTCATGTGATGAGACTTGTGTTTACTGTTTTGCAAAAATGTGTTAGTCAGTTACATTTTGTGTGAAAGCAGCCAGAAATGACTAACTGTTTTGTGTGAAAGCAGCCAGAAATGACTAACTGTTTTGTGTGAAAGCAGGCAGAAATGACTAACTAAACTGTTTTGCAAAAAATGTTGGTGTTCTGTTGATTTAGGTTTAGGTGTTGACATTGAGAACCACTGTTTCATTAATATGCTGTAAGCAATAGAAAAAACTGTAAAGCTGAAAATGCCCTAAAAATGAATAAATACATTTTAAATTGGTGGAACAAAGAAAAATCTGGGTTAAAATTGGTTTCAAAAAATAAAAAGAGAGGCTTAAAACTGACTTAAGACTGAGTACCCTGAGGAACATCCGCAACTTGTTTTTCATTCTTTCCCTTCCGTGCAATCAATCATTCCATCAGACACCTTTGTTTTTGTTGGATGCTTTCTTAAATGAATTATCATAAAGAAGCCCTTCCACTCACCGCAATCCAGAATTAAATGTCATGCACTGTTACAAATTCACTAACAGGAACAATAAGGCCACACAGCATGGGACTACCGCTGGAAACGTAGAGAACTCATTTCAGATACATATATCTAAACAGGGCTTTGTGCAGTGACGTTTGCTCTTCACTTTTGATGTTGTTTGTAACCTTGCACACATTTACATTTGACATAATAGCTAAATATTGTCTGGGTTATATAATCAGTCTTTTTGAAAACACTGGGAAGTGCAAAAATGAAGAAAAAGCATGTTCTTTACTTCTTTCCACAAAACAAAGCAAAACCCATTTTTGCACGTGGTCAATGCATTTGAAACACTTTACACAAGTCAATGCATTTCATACGATTAACATGGCAGCAAGACAGAGAGGAAGAGACATTGTTACAGAACTGACTATTAAATTATTACTACTGCTTAAAATCTATTATTAAGTATGATTATTATTGTACTCTATTATTTGAAGTATTTCATTGTTCTATTGTTATACAATTAACACTGCTTCTCTGACAATATGTGATCTGAAATATGGCATGCCCTCAACTTACTTAAAATATACCTATAATGACATATGACTGATTGATAACATTTTGATAGCAGACAGTTTTTGGTGCATTCACAAGCAAAACAGTAATATAACAGGATGAGCCGCCCAGCAGCCACCAGGGTTCCACATGCAGATCACACGGCTTTCCTGATTAGCACCATGGGGAATAAACAGAAGAGGTCAGAGAAGAGACTAAGAGACTGGCTCGGAAAACAGACTGTCCATGACTTGTGTGCGTGTGTGACGGTGTGTGTGTGTGTGTGTGTGTGTGTGTGTGTGTGTGTGTGTGTGTGTTTGTCTGCGTGTGTATCTGTGTGTGCGTGCCTGTGTGCCTATGCGTCTGTGTGCTTTTGTGTTTGTCTGTGGGCTGGTGTGTGTCTTCGTGTGTATGTGAGGGTGTCTGTGTGCGTGTGTGTGTCTTTGGGATTGTGTGTATGTGTGTGTTTGTGTGTGTGTGCATGCATGTCTGTGTGTGTGTGTGTGCGCGCGCGCATGTCTGTGTGTGTGTGTGTGTGTGTGTGTGCATGTCTGTGTTTGTGTGTGTGTACGCGCATGTCTGTGTGTGTTTGTGTGTGTGTGCGCGCATGTCTGTGTGTGTTTGTGTGTGTGTGTGTGTGCGTGCATGTCTGTGTGTGTTTGTGTGTGTGCGCGCGCATGTCTGTGTGTGTTTGTGTGTGTGTGTGCGCATGTCTGTGTGTGTTTGTGTGTGTGTGCGTGCATGTCTGTGTGTGTGCATTTGTCTGTGCTCATCACCTGTCTTGAAACACCCCCAACAACAGACAACCTGAGCTCCAATCAAAGGCTCAGGATAGAAGGTGTGGCACAAAGAGGCATGATGTAATCCCAAATGATAAAACGGTGTGACTGGTGTGTCAGTGACTCCACACGGTGAGGCATTTCTTCGATGAGTTACAATAATTACTGAGGTGAGCAAGCCTATAATGGCATGTTACCTTCTACTCACAGGTATGCTTGTGAACCAGATATGGCTTGAAGCACAGAAACAGATTCATTACATGTGTTAAGATTAGCTATTCAAACAGATCCCACAGAAACTGTGTTCAATTCAATGGTAATATAGGTTTGTATTCTACCCTAATTTAAGTCACAAACACCAATGTAAGATTTATACAACAGATATATTATTGATTCATTTACTCTTTTTACACAGACAAATAGACTGGGGCTGAAATGAAGAAATGCATGTGAGCAAAGGTTATGCCTTTAATGTTCATGTTAATTTGTTTGCCACCAGCATGGACACACAGTCATCTCAACAGTCATCTCTGACCTGGGATGTGATTGCCACATACTGTATGTCCTGAGGTAATTACACAGAAGGTATTCAATATGACTGCCATAGATATGCTAAGTATATACAGTGCCCTCCACAATTATTGGCAACCCTGGTAAAGATGAGTAAAAAGGGTTATACAAAATTCACCTTTTGGTGAATTAGCTTAATCTCACACTGAAAAATTGAGAAAAATCCAACTGTTTTTTTTAATTTTTTTCCCCATTTTCTCCCAATTTAGTAGCCAATTGAACCCTATTCTAATTCAATTGCCCCGTGTAGCAACCGCTAGAGAATCACCGCAACGCAACCCCGTCAGCCGGCGGTAGGACAGGAGGGCGCCACGTCCTTTTCAGGGCGCGACTCCTCCTAGCTCCTGACTGTGATTCCAGCCCGCCCAGGGCCGCTATGCGTGCAGCGATTCTCTCCGAGCCCCTCCCCCCACCCGGAGGCAGCCGCCAATTGCTGCTCCCACAGGGCGCCGGCCATGCTCGGATCTGGCAGGACCGGGGCGCGAACCCCGATCCTCAGAGCACAACTGCACTGACTGAAAGTCGGCGCTCTTACCGTTGTACCACCGCAGCGCCCCAAAAATCCAACCTTTAATTGAAATAAATTTATTCTGAGAAAAAGAAGAAATCCCTATAATCCCTAATAATTATTTTTAACAAAACCACGTGTGCCACAATTATTGGCACCCCTAAAAATTATTATGAACAAAATGTAACTGAAGCACTTTTTCCATTTATATTTTACTTTTTTAAGTTGATCAGAGTGTTTAGGAACTTTCAAGCAGTAATCCATGACTTCCTGTTTCACTGGGGTATAAATATGAGGTGACACAGAGGCCATATTCCCTTATTCATACATCAACATGGGAAAGATAAGAGAACACACAAATCAAATGAGGGAAAAGTGTGTTGAGCTTCATAGGTCAGGGAATGGCTATAAAATGCCCATATCTACCGTTAGGGCAATACTTAAAAAGTTCAAAGCAACTGGAACTTGCCTGGAAGAGGACCCAAGTTTATTTTGCCCCCACGCACAGTGAGGAGGATGGTAAGAGAGGCAAAAAAATCCACTGTTGGAGAATTACAGAGGAAAGTAGCATCATGGGGTCATCAAGTCTCCAAAACTACTATTAGACGTTACCTCCATGCCAACAAATTATTTGGAAGGCATGCCAGAAAAAAGCCAAATAAACACAAAAATGGTTAACTGAACACAAAATCAAGTTTCTGCCATAGCCATCTCAGTCCCCTGACCTAAACCCCATTGAAAACCTGTGGGCTGAGCTGAAGAGGAGAGTGCACAAGAAAGGACCTAGGACTGGATGATCTGGAGAGATTATGTAAAGAGGAATGGTCTCAGATTCCTTGCTCTGTATTCTCCAACCTTATTAGATGTTACGGGAGAAGACTCAGTGCTGTTTTATTGGCAAAGGGAGGTTGTACAAAGTATTAAATGCAGGGGTGCCAATAATTGTGGCACACGTAAAATAAAATAAAAATTTTCTCTGAATAAATTTACTTCAATTAACCTTCCTAATGTGTTAGAAAGTTGTCCACACTTTTTGTGTTAGCGGGTCAAATTTGACCCATGATGTAACTCAGCCCAAAACACTCAGAAAACAATGATTATCATCCAATATTGTTTTTTACCTCATAACTAACTTATTATGCATTCATAACCATACAATTACTGCTTAAAATTTTTTTTTTATGGTCCCAAGACCATTTATTTATACCACTTGTTTTCAGTTAAAAAAAAATTTAAATTCACTCATTATATTTCCTATAGTGAAGACAACGGTTAATTATGTTATCTGACTATAATAGACTAATATTAGAACACACTTTCTAGAATAAATTGCTTGTGGGTTTTTTAGAACTTTATATTATTAACCATAGTGACATCTGTGGTGTTACGGGTCAAAATTGACCCGTATACAGATCCTTTCCAAAAAATGTGAATATCATGGAAAAGTTTTTTTTTTTACATAATTCTATTCAAAAAGTGAAACTTTCATAGATTATAGATTCATTACACACAAAGTGAAATATTTCTAGCCTTTATTTGTTTAATTATTCATAATTTTGGCTTACAGCTCCAGAAAACCCCCAAAACAGTATTTCAAGAAATTAGAATAGTGTGTCGAAAATCAGCATTTACTTCAGTTATTTCAGAGAATGAATGTTTTAGACTGAGTGTCACACTATAATCTAATTTACTCAAAACACCTGCAAAGTTTATCTCAGTTTGGTTCAGTATGGGGAAGACTGCAGACTTGACAATTGGCCAGAAGACCATCATTGACACCCTCCAGAAGATGGGTAAGCCACAAAAGGTCATCGCTAAGGAGGCTGGCTGTTCACAGAGTGCAGTGTCCAAACATATCAATAGAAAGTTTAGTGGAAGGGAAAAATGTGGCAGGAGAAGGTGCACAAGCAAAGAGATGACCGTAGGCTTCAGCGGATTGTCAAGCAAAGACGATTCCAAAATTTGGCGGAGATGCAGAGGGAGTGGACTGAGGCTGGAGTCAGTGCTTCAAAAACCACCACGTACAGACGTATCCGGGACATGGGCTACAACTGTCGGATTCCTCGAGTCAAGCCACTCCACTCATGCTCTGAAATAACTGAAGTAAATTTTCGACACACTATTCTAATTTCTTGAAATACTTTTTGGGGGTTTTCTGGAGCTGTAAGCCAAAATTATGAAAAATTAAACAAATAAAGGCTAGAAATATTTCACTTTGTGTGTAATAAATCTATAATCTATGAAAGTTTCACTTTTTGAATGGAATTATGGAAAAAAAACAACTTTTCCATGATATTCAAATTTTTTGGAAAGGATCTGTATATCTATGTTAGAAAAAAGGTAAAAAGTCCTTTATTTTTTATAAACCAAACTTTATTTTGTTAAAAATAGCAGATGCAAATTGAACATGAACATGAACAAGAGTGTTTCTGTGTGTGTGTGTGTATGTGTGTGTGTGTGTGCGTGTGTTCAAAATAACACATTCAAATTGAACATTGAACATGAACAAGATGGTGTGTGTGTGTGTGTGTTCATGTTCAAGTTCAATTTCAGTGTCAGTGTCCATATTCTGTGAGAAAGGTTGAGTTCCCGTGGGGGGAGGGGTGACAGAGGGATTGGGAGTACAAGTCCATACTGCGAGAAAATAATTGTTCCCAGGGAGGAAGGGGAGGGGTGGGGTGTCTAGAGTCAAAGATGAATCTTGTTTGAGCCAAATTTGATCCACAGAGCTACCCACAACTTTTCAATGATGCATGCCATACTATCAATAGCCAATATTCTCAGCCGGGTCATATTTGACCCATAACACCACAGATGTAACTTTTTTTTTTAGAGACCTTCAGAATTGACTAAAATGGTGGTTGCATATCCTTTGCATGCCATGACGTCCTGATGTCTGTGACAGAACAACATCAAAAGACTCTTGACATCTTATTTTCTGGTCCCACCCCCCCAATTCCCATAGAGATCCATTCAAATGCAGAGACGTTATAGTATTGCTTGTAAGAGTACCAGAAAATAAGATATCAAGAGTCTTTTGATGTTGTTGGGTCACAGACATCAGGACGTCATGGCATGCAAAGGATATGCAACCAAATATAAAAAAGGCACAGTCAACTTAGTGTATGTAAACTTCTGACCCACTGGAATTGTGATATACTGAATTAAAAGTGAAATAATCTGTCTGTAAGCAATTGTTGGAAAAAGTACTTGTGTCATGCACAAAGTATATGTCCTAACTGACTTGCCAACACTATAGTTTGCATGAAATCTGTGGAGTGGTTAAAAATGAGTTTTAATGACTTCAACCTAAGTGTATGTAAACTTCAGACTTCAACTGTATATAGTGACAATTTAAATATTGTTTGAAGTCCAAATATTAATGAGAGGGTATCTGAGGGCCCCCCATAAACTGGTTTAAAAAATTGATCAGGGGAAAAAGCAAATAACATAAAAACACAATAACTCATCGATACTAATGAATGCATTAGAGACAAAGACATTATGTAGCAGGGGAAAAAATCAATAGGTCTGCTGATGTCATTCTATTTAGGTTGGCCAACATGATTAACGTTTAATGGATTCTGACCTGTATTCAGCCTATATTTTCCCTTAACTTTGTGTTAAGGTCAAATGAAAATGTCAATTCTGATAATCACTCAACTCAAACTGTGATTATGAAGAATATGATAAACTAATTAGTTGACCACTGTGCACGTCGTTTTGGGGCTCCCTGCTCTGTAGGTCTATGTAGGAATCAGGGTCTCACAGACTGGGAACCCATGACCTGCTGTGCAGCAATTCCCTGTTCAGTTGGAACCAGGCCAGTTTTTTTTAGAGAATCTGCCATCTTGCTCTGCACTTGCGTGTGAAGAAACGTCTTCGATGGAAACGATACTGTCTGAAAACAAACGCACAACAGGTCTTTTTCCTTTTCCCCCTCACGTAGCTCGTTTTTACCCAATACCAGGAAGCCGTAAAACCGCTCAAAAAAACGGACACAGACGCCATGGCACCACAATGTTCTCCAACACCAGCCCAGACACATTTACTTTTTCCCTTTTTTTGTTCCAAAACTGTACTGTAAAATCAACAAACAAAATCATGAAAGTGCTCTCTCTCTCTCCCTGAGGAACAAGTCATTACAATTCTGACAGAAGACAACTAAACAGGCAGGTGAGAGGACAGCCCAAGCATCAAGCACACAGCTCTGGCGAGGCCCCCACCCAACCCCGTGTTTTTCAACTTTCCGGATGTGACGGAGTACAGAATGAGCGCAGCATACAGACGGGATGTTCTGGGTTTTTATGTTTTTTTTTTGCTTGTTTATGAGTGAGTAAATGCGCGTGAGCCTGTCCCAACCCACGTTGGCCAACCATATGGACCAGAAGCACGTTAAGCAAACCCCTCCATCAGCAGCATGGGGCCATGTTCAGAGGGCTGGACTCTACTGCTGTGGGCTGTACATGTGTTTTGGATCCTGAATCAGGCAGGACGCTGTTTGCACCCTTAGGCAAACAGATTCCACCTCAGGTCACCCGCTAAGACCTCAACTGTAAAAACTGGACACGAAAGGCATAGGAACACTGCCAGACCAGACAAACAAACAAACAAAGCGACATTTGCAAATGGACAGTGCTCACAGGGAGTTCATCGTAGGGAGAGATCACCCTGGTCCTAATCTGTAATGCAGAACGGTATAAGCAGAGTAAACGTGTTATACTTTAATCATGACCCCACAACCGTCTGGCTTCAGGAGTCAAAACTGAACCATAGATGCTTCACCACAGATGGGCCCATTTCAATATGAAGTAATCAAAAGGAACCTGAGTAGGAATCCAGGAAGCAATTGGTGTTTTTCCACTGTATTTTATCATTATTTTTTCTTTTTTCCCCCCAAAACTAGAGCTCTAGTCCCTGACGTCACATTTGATCCCACCCAAGAAGTGCAATACAGAAGCTTTTTGCAATGACTGATGGAGCTGAAGTTAGTAGCTACATGTTCTGTTTTTGTTTCCTGGGTTTTGGCAGCGTGCGCGACTGTCGATCATCATTCTCTACAAGCTGACTGGCTGTTGGCAGAAAGAAAGAAAATAGAGACTGTGCTTCACGGTAGTGTTAAGAACACTGACAACAGGCCGTCTGACTGGCATAGTCAGTAAAAGTACCCGTCACAAGCCGTCTAACCCAGACCAAATCTACCTCATTGGGCTACATCATTAGCCAACTATTAGCTATGGCAGTGATGCACATTTGCAGAGGAACCTACAGGCACCAGTGAATTGTGAGAATGAATGTCCTGGGCTGGCTCTGGATAGGTGGGTAGGATTGTTTTCCCTCTCATAACTGCATGGGTTCTCAAACTGTCTTCATAGCTATGCAGCTATAGATTACTCCTGGCAGGGGCACTTGAGACTGTGGCAATTGGCGACTCCAATGGCGAGGAAACTGGCATATGCATCGTTTTTGTGCGTATGCACCTTTTATACACGAGGCCCCAGGTCACTAAAACTGCATTGGACTTTTGTGAAAATTGGAACAATGGGAAACAAATTGAGACAGACGTTAATTTATCTGTTTAACAGACTTAATGTTGAGTATCTTATACAGTTTTAAACCTTGTGAATTCTATTACCCAGTAAAAATTGTTATTCAATGGGGGCTAATTCAATTAACTAATTAAGCTTAATTACGCATCTTGAATAAGCAACTTCATGTGCACATGTTTACTAGTGCAAACAAAACCTCCGAGAGCACAATTTAGTCATGAGAAACATCAAAGAGGGATCAGTATTTGGTTAACAGTTCAGCAAAATATAATTAACTGAAAGGTTATCTGTAATGAAAGAACAAGACCAGGTTTATGTTTCACACACACAAGCTTTTCCTTCATCATCATTTGTTAGATTGCACGATCTAACACCTTTGCAGGAACCAAAGAGTTTACTCTGATAAATATATAATGATGAAAAAGCTTGTCTTTTTGTGGGCAAAAACCACAAAAAGCAGCTGTTCCTGGTCAAGCACCCCATAGTATTTAACGCTCCAGGCCTCGTCGTCTGGGAGACATCAATGCAGGCCGGACACACAGACACATTTTCAGAAGAGAAGCTGAGTGGCACACTCCAAACAGCAACAGCGTACCACATCTAGGCGTGAGTTGTGTTTCTATACATCCCACGCTGGAAAAAGAGGCGTGGGAAGGAGGTCTTATTTGTTGCTGTCCCCTTGTAACAGTCAAGGGGCTATAGGTTGAGGTGGAAAAGGGCTTGAGTCTCTGATACACTCACGTTAAGCTCCAGTTTCAGAGAAGCGGTTCTCACTTTGTACATTTATCTTCTGGGAGGGGCGGAAAACAATGCAGGAGATTAAATAGGCAGAACAGGGCCAGGTATGTACTCAGCAGGTAATGACTGCTGCTTCAAAGGCGGTCGGAGATAGCAGCCTCACATACATGAAGGGATTGTGCGTACTTCACATGCTTCATTTTCCATGAGTTCTAGAACTGTGAAATTCCAGAAATTCTAGAATGGCAAGGAAACCATTTTTTTTTGTTGTTGCAGTATTGACATCAATTGGCAACGAACAAACAGAACAAAACAAAAGTCTGTCACTAAGTCTTGCAAAAGTGTTAAATTCATCATGTATCTCCAAATGAGAAGAGGGATTAGTGTAGTTCACACAGGACAATGGGAAGCTGTCATGGGGAATATCAGGCAGCTTGTAATTACGGAGCATTTAACATCCATTTTCCCATATAGCTGAGAGAAGACAGTAGCACTGACTCACTCCCAAAAAACGTGATCTGAAAGATTTCAACAGTTATAACCTACAACAGTAACCTGAAAACAAACATTTAACCTGTGTGAGAATGCTAGTGTTTATGGCCAATTACGATCAACGCAGAATTTTAAAAAAGGTTAGGGGAAAAGTCTACGTCAGTATTGAACCATGAGCAAGAAATAAGGGAGGGAACAAATGTTAAATGATATAGGTCCTCAGCCTGTTTTTGGAATATTACTAGAAAAATATTCCAGTTAAATTACCAGTTCACTTTATCCATTGTTGTAGCATTACAACATTGTACACTTAAGAGCAATAGTAATAATAGCCAACATTAAATAATTTTAATAATAAAAAAGAATAATAAAAATAATTCATAAATAAAACATTTAGATACATTTTAGTGTTTTTTGAAAGACATAAATTTTATCTTTAAGGGTAGTTAGTCTTTGTTACTTTCAAATCTAAAAGGAATTCAAGCACTGTGCACACAGGTGAATAGACACATCGAATAGACACAATCATAAACCATAAGGAAACAGGAACAAATGCCTTTTCTAAATTCCTTTTGGTAAATTCCATTTTAGTCATGCAGGGAAATAAAAAAAAAACTGGCTCAGGGCACCAATGAAATCAAGGCAGATTCCCAGCCTCCAGAGCTACATTAAATGCTCTGTGAGAAGATGGAAGATACATAAAGGACACACCTGTACAGGTGGACCTGGTTCTGGTCTGGATGCAGTAGCTTTTTGGATTGCTGCTCTACCGGTTCTCTAACCTGTGTTTTGGAGCAGTGGAGGCCTATGATACTGACACAAGCCCTACATTACCACGCATCCCTACTAAATAAAACAGGCACTGCTCAAATTGACCTCCTATGCTTCGTTGTTTTGTGCTAGTGTATGCATATGGTTCCTGATTTTAACTCATATTTCCTTCATGTTTGTATTTATTTTAACGGCAGTACAAAACGTGATATTACCTGCCACCCGTTACATGTCTTTTTGTACTCTGTCCATTTGACCAGGTAAGTGAGTGTTCTTAATATCTTACCTGGTCAAAAAAAAGTATAAAGGTTTGAATCACACATGTCTCTACTGCTTTAAGAGAGGAGAGTCACTGCTGCTATGCTTACTGAAGGGAACATATCTCCAACACTATTATTCAATTACACCTTAAATAAATCACACCAATGATAAATAACACAACAAGGTATACAATTATCTGTGTGTATGTGTGTGTGTGTGTGTGTGTGTGTGTGTGTGTGTGTGTGTAATTATGGACCAGTGGTTCTCAACCCTGGTCCTGGAGTACCCCTGTGTATGCTGGTTTTTGTTCTAACCACAATTGCAATACCAGAATTTTAACAAGCTGTTCATTTTTCTTAATTAGGTGTTTTTAATGTTTAGAGAGATTATTTACCCTCTTAAAGCACGACTGAACTTTGATAGAACTTTGGGTTGTGTGGTTACCTGGCCATGATATGAGTCCAAATGGTGGTGAAATATGTTCTTTAGTTGCTCTGTGCTCCCTTGGGGTGATAATCCAGAATAGGGTATTTGTCGCTCTCCATTCACTTCTATAGGGGAGCTAAAATGGTCTCAAAATGACACTTCTAGCACGTATACGAACATGAACAAAGCGGATTCTGTCAATACAAACAATACATAATGAAGAATTAAGACAAGTGTAAGGAAAACATTATGAAGGAACTTAAACCTGTGTTCAATTTCCTAATTAGGAGCCTATTCACCTCAGTTGTTACCTCTTCTTTGTAATTTTTTGCAACATAACACAATATGCATAATGAACATGGGAATTTTATTCTTCATGGCATGCATAGCTATTGCTAACATAATGTGGCTTAAAAGGGTAAATAATCTTCTAAAGATTAAAAACACCTAATTAAGAAAAATTTACATCTTGTTAAAATTCTGGTATTGCAATTGTGGTTGGAACGAGCATACACAGGGGTACTCCAGGACCAGGGTTGAGAATCAATGTTATAGACTATTAAATATTTCCATTTCAAATTTACAATTATATACATATTTTAAAAAATATGTGTAAAAAATAACTGTAAATGATGTATGAATGAGTTTCATAAATTTGACCATCAATTATCCCCGGGCGTCCCAGGATCCCAGTTTCAGAACCCCAATACTTAAGGGGTTAATACTTTAGGGTCAAGACAAGGCTGACCTCTGGTGCCAGTAGGGGGCAGTATCATGCATTCACACTGCTCTTTTTCATGTGATATGCAGTGATGACATAGGCCGTGTCCAAATCAGCACTCTTCCACACTGTTGAGTAGCCTTGGTGAGTAGATAGGGCGAGAAAGTCGTAGAGCACGCAAAGATTTTTCAAATTGCAGTGTACTTCAAACACCTGGATGACACACTTACTTCCGGGGTTTTGCTGAGTACATTCGGGAGCACACTTTTCAAGAAGTACACAAACATTTTGGTCACATAAATATGACGTGAAGCTTCATTCATTTAAAATGAGGCGCAGCTTCGCTTACGTTTTCCTTCAAATACAACAAAAACAACACGTGACATGGCAGCACAAGAGTGGGGTGCAGGGTTGCCAGATCTTGTAAGACTTTCCAGCCAAATGACGACTCAAAACTAGCCCAAATTATAGGCAATTTTTAACCGAAACCAACGTATTTTAAATAGAAATCATCATGTTTTTACTTTTTAAAATGAGTGTGTGCTTTGTGACTTTTCATTTTTACCCGTGACTGCACTTTGAAAGTATCCCAATTTAGCTGTAAAACCGCGGACATGGCAACACTGGTGGGACGTCTAATGACCTGCTTACGAACTTCCACAGTGCGGTTGGAAAATAGTATGGTGGATATTTTTCACGGACTGCTAAACAGTGCACATTAAACAGCACACTGTACACAGTGTGCTGTTTAATGTGCACTGTACGCAGGAGACAGGGCGCAGTAGATAGGGCTCTGATTCAGACACAGCCATAGTGAGGTTTCATGATCCACAAAATAGGTGGGCTTGAAACCTGGAAGCAATTATGTAAAAATGTACATTTCTTGCCTCTTTTTGAATTATATTTTTATGTATAAACTGTCAGCACTGCATGTTTTGGATTCATAACTTATGCTGTCACAAGAGAGGCCTAGTCCCATTTCTCCATTTTTATACAAGCATTTACAATTTAATGGAAAAAAAGCATTGTAAATTTCAAAATGTGTCCATTTCAAAGACTTATTCAAATATAAATTTTTTTCTAAAATCTCATTCTGGGACAGGGCCTGATACAGAGGCTGATGTACAGTGATATTTTTTGGCGGTGAGTTTCTGCGTCAAGCTTGAGATTGAACTTGATACAGCCTGCGGTGTCATCTCCAAGCTAAACACGCGATGGTCTCATCTTCGCTGCTGCAGTGGCACGGCAATGACAGATGAACGTTGCAGGAACGTTGTGCATTGGTTACCTCAAATGCACTCGGTTCCCCTGACACTCTGTCTGCTGGGATTTGCACGCCAGCCCTGGCCACACCTCCTGTACATCGGGGTTGAAGGGAAGTAGAGAGTAAGAGCCTGTCGCTCAGCGAGGCCACTGTTTACACAGTGATCACCTCAGTAAAGCCAAGCTGTCTTGTCATGTCATTACCTCACTTCTATCAATAATGTCAGGCAGGTAGATGTGTCATATCTGGGAGAATTTCAGGCAGGATGGCACGATATCTCATTCCTTGGCTCCTCTCTCTGATCACAATGGTTCCATATCCTTGTCTGTCTGTCAAGTCTGCTCTTTATCACAGCCAGTTTGAAAAGCTTGGCTGGAGTCATGTTTCTGTTTGGGCTTATTTACCCTGACAAAATATTGTGCCAGTGAAATAAAACTGCTCGTTCAAAGCCCTAATAGCGTCCAAATTTATTAGTCAGTTCTGTGTGGACTTTGCTTTGAAATGAAAGAACCTGAGCAATTTTGTTACTGATGTTCATTGCTTACGCTTTGTTGTGAAGAGCATGCTTAATCTGGCTGCATCTGAGTTTTAATCTGAGTTTTGGCAGTAAGTTTCAAGTGAGGTCTTAATATGGGCTGCAGCATGGGTATTTTCTGCATAATTTCTCTACACCCTCCTGTCTTCCCCCACCCCCCACCTTCCCCTGAAGTTTTGTGAGAGTGAACCAGGGTGGGTCCGGGGTGGAGTCTGCACACGCAATGACTACGACTCCTGTGACACACATACATGCATGCTAACACGTGCATGCACTTGCATATATACGCACACGTGTACACATGCACACTTGCACGCACGGATATGTTCATATGCATGCATACATGTGCATGCAGAAATATGCACGCAGCTACACAACATTTGTATGTGTATGCATGCGCACGTCGAGTGTGCAGGCGTGCACGGGCGGGCATGTGTGGGGACTTGTGTGCGTGCGAGTCGTTTAGAGATTACAGAATCCTTGCATGTTTCTGTTTCTCAGACCCACCAATCCGGTTCACCGTGTTTTGTTGGGTACATATTCCATTACCAGGTTATATAAGAGAATGGAAACCACAAAGAATGGGTTGGTACCTGGTGAAAAAAACCCAGAGAAGGAACACAGAGAATGTATCAATGGGAAAGAAAACAAACTCAGTCTCCAACATGCCATTCACAAATCCACGCAGATACAGAGATCTACTCCACCATACCATTCATAAATCCACGCAAAAAAAAGGGATCTACTCCACCATACCATTCATAAATCCACAGATAAATCCACACACATACAGGGATCTAGTCTACTATACCATTCATAAATCCACACACATACAGGGATCTACTCCACTATACCATTCATAAATCTATGCAGATACAGGGATCGACTCCACCATACCATTCATAAACACATACACATACAGGGATCTACTCCGGTACACCATTCATAAATCCACGCAGATACAGGGATCTGTCTCCACCATAGCATTCATAAACACATGCACATACAGGGATCTACTCCGGTACACCATTCATAAATGCACACAGATACAGGGATCTGTCTCCACCATACCATTCATTCATTACATTACATTTCATTCATTTGGCAAATGCTTTTACCCTAAAAGTAGGCTGTGATGGGCATAAAACTGTTGATTGATAGGCTAATTCGCAACGCTATTTTTTCTCATCCTCTAAACAATCATTTGTCTAACAGCAAAACATTTCTCAGCGAATTGAAAAAGAAATGAATATAAAAGGTTTTGCCCATTGCAATGAAACAACAGTAGGCTACCGTCCTTGGCTACCATTAGAAAAAGTAGCCGGCTCGAAAAGTTTAATCAACCGGCCGGCAGCCGGCGCTAGTGGAAAATGCTGGTTACAACATCTGGAAAGCTATTTAATGCCCTTAAATAGCTGAGCATTGAAGCAGGATTGAATGGCATTGCTCACTGCGTGGCTCACAGATCCCCTGCACACAGCACAGAACAGCAATCTGTCGCGCTGTTTCAGCCACGGAAATCCATCTTTCCAACTGTCCACACATTTTCGCTTCAGGCCTTCTTCATAGTTGTGCTTGGTAGCACTTGCGGCGGGGGTCCATTTAGACACTCCTGCCACAACCAGGATGTAGCAGGACTTGAGAGGTGAATCATCATGCAAAAACAAACTAACGGTGTGCTACCTTACTCACAATGAGCCCTGTGAATCAGATTGATTTAGGTGTCTAAAACTGCAGGTGTCTAAATCTGCAAGATGTCTAAATATGCAGGTGTCTAAATCTTCATGTCTCTATAAATATGTCTATAATGTAAAATCTATAAAATTTGTTCACTGAATCTTTCAAATGGGAATACATGTAAGTTTTTTCTAATATTGAAATGCAAAAAGTATGTACGTATATCAAGAACATAGTGCAAGAAATATGCAATTGATGTCACATGATTTAAAAACAGGGTTGAGTTGAGTCTATATTCCTTAAAGGTTTGACCGATAAATAAAAGACTAAATAAATGAAATGAAAACATGCACAGCTCTAACATTCAATATAAATAATAATGGAGGGTCAACTAAGGTAGAGAAGTACTCCTTCTGTACCTTAGTTGTGCATCAGTAGGCGCGTAGAATCTCAAATCCAGAATTTGACAAATCCAGATTTTTACCAGAATCTCAAATCCTGGTAAAAACCTCAACTGGTGAGTTGGACTAAGCCCTTTAAGTTTGCAGGTAGAGTAAAACAAGATTGCCACAAAGAAATTCTAATTGCAGATACACTTCAAATCACTGAGTTACACAATGCTTGATCTAATTCTAGTTAGATCTTAGTAGGATATAATTAGAACTTGACGATGTTCTAGCAGGCTGTGGAAAGCACTGGCTCAACTGCGATGTTCTAGCAGGCTGTGGAAAGCACTGGCTCAACTGGGATGTTCTAGCAGGCTGTGGAAAGCACTGGCTCAACTGCGATGTTCTAGCAGGCTGTAGAAAGCACTGGCTCAACTGGGATGTTCTAGCAGGCTGTGGAAAGCACTGGCTCAACTGGGATGTTCTAGCAGGCTGTGGAAAGCACTGGCTCAACTGAGAAACATGGTTGCAATGCGGCTCTTTCCCCTAAGCCAATCAACTCTGAAAAACAGACAAGCTCCAACTCATCTATAACTCCTGACTACACTTACTCATGGCAAGCTTCCCTTGCGTCATGTTATCCTGCCAGACTCCATTAGAGAAAGCCATGGCAACAGACCACAGGTATTAGCTTTCACCTTCAACCTTACTCCTGCCCCCCACCCCCCACCCCATTCCCCATCCACACCCTGCCCGCCCATGACTATATTATACATTTTTGTATCATTTATAATTCATTTACTAAGCTAAGGTAATTATCAATGGCAACTTACATAGGTTTCATTTTACATATATGGGAACTCATACACCTCCAGAATCTGTCATCATCATAACAGATATCATTTTGTATAGGCACTAATAATGTAGACAGCATGGTCATCAGGCAAAGATGAAATAGGCACACTGTACTGATCAATAAGTGACGTTGGCATGTACTGCATGTAGTTACTCTTTCCTGTTACCCCCGCTCATGTCCTGCGCTCCCATCCTGGATTCGTGAGGGACACGGTCCTTAGGCTCTATCCACATGTAGTGTGAAAGTATGTATAACATTTAGCTCATGCACCAGCTGAAGTTAATATTCATCCTCACAGCTTGCATTTGTGAAGCAGCAACTCAATTGGCTCTTTGTGTGGGTCCACAATTTTGGTACCAAGTGAATTTTTTTAATCACATGCATGTGAGATGTACTGCATACCAACCTGAATGAGCCTTCAAATTCTGTACAAATGCATTATATTCCCACCCCCCAAAAAAAGCTAAAATAAAAATGACATGACACATAACTATTTTCCATATATTTGCAGCTAACTGAAGATATCAAACCTACATGTAACCACTGAAACATTTGCGCAGGCTTACTACAAGCACAAATTAACTCACAAATAACTATGAGATCAATAGTGTGTCCTTGCTCTAGTGCTGATGTTTGCCGGTGAAGAAACATGTGTATTCATGTCTGAATGACGGAGTTGACACACACTCTGCTGAAGACTGCGAAAACGTATGCTGATGGAAGCATAATACTGTTGAGACGTAACATTGTGAGTAGATTGGCTGTTAGGGTGAACTATTCACCCCGCCCCTGTTCTAGAACTGCTGAAGCATATCATTCCAGTGGCCTTTTAAGCCTCTAGGGATTTTTCTCCCTAATCTGTTTGTGTTAACCACCTAGATCTGCTATTCGCCTTCCGTTTATCCCACAATTTTCCAGGAGTTCAATTCCAGTCCAGATAGTTTTCCAGTTTCCATGTTGACAGAATAATAAATGTTTTTATTCAGATGTTTTCCACCCAGTGGTGCTGTGTGTAAATGGCACTATAAAACTGATCAAATTTGTACTCATTTTACTGAGGCAGTACAGGTTCAAGGGCATGACAAAGTGCTCTTATTGATGATAAAAAGTCTCTTAATTTAATAGACTAGCCATAAATAATTACTTCTCCTGCAAACAGATAAACTTTTTGCAGTATGAAAGCATGCATTCCAAACCTTGGTAATCATGGTGATGTGTCCTCTATGTCACTCTTACAAGCATTTAGTTGTGATCATTCTTCTACAGCACAATTATTTTATTTGCACGTAAAAGACACAGATGTCAGGGTTTCAGTCACCTGCCCTGCAAGATGGCAAGACACCTCTGTGCCTTTTGGTTGTAGAAAGGTTTATCAGTTGAAAAGTATGCGGGCTGTTTCTAGTCCTGTCGCCGACCTGTTCACAGGAGGGATAGCAACCACATGAAATGCTGAAGTATAGAATTGTGTTCAGGCAACAAGGCTGACATTCTGGCAAGAGCTCTGTATCTCTTTGATCGCTGTGTCAAAATGATGAGCCTACGGCCTAGATCAAAAACCTTTCCTCGCCATCAAACATTCTTATCTTCCTCGCATTTCTTATGTTGCGAACGCCAGCTGTCACTTTGATGGTGACTTCAGAGAGGCTCACGCAAAAATTCCCAGCTGCCCAGTGAACACAGTGCATTCCTTCTGTTTTTGGTTGCTAGTGCGACCTAGTGAGTCTGAAGAGAAATGTGCAAACAAGACCCTGTTCAGTCAACTGCCAATCCAGCTCATGCCCCACGACCATAATCCCTCACAACCATATCTCACAGCACAAAATAGTTTAAATTGAGAAACTGAGAATTCTTCCTGGCGTGAATATTTGATAACATCCTCCTAGCGAACATCAAGAACAAACCAGTGATCGATCACGGAAGGGACATGTTTTACTGCTAGATCCATAGCAGTGTTATCTCCAGTGAAGGATACTTTCACAGCATACACGTATGGCTGCCTGGGGTTTCAGATGTGAAAGACAACAAGAGCTCTGTTCAGTGTGAAAACATTCCTCAACTGTACTGCTAATAGATGACAGCTGCTAATACCTTCGAAGTTATGGATGAACACATACAGTCAAGCCGGAAAGTCTGAACACTCCTTTCACCTATCCACGTTTTATTACATTACAGACATATTCTACAATAGATTGAGTTCATTTTTTGCCTCAAACATCTACACACAATTATACATATATATATATATATATATATATATATATATATATATATGACGAACATATATATATTGTATATATATATATATTTTACAGCCAATAATGACGAAGTGAAAACAGGTTTTTAGAAAATATGCAATTTTATTTTACTGACAAAAATAGGTTATTTAGGGGTTACATATCTGTACACACCCTTAGCCTAATACTTGGTTGCTGCACCTTTGGCAGCGATTACAGCTTCAAGGCGTCTTGGGAAAGAAGCTACGAGCTTGGCACACTTGTTTCTGGACATTTTTGCCCATTCCTCTTGGCATATCCTTGCAAGCTCCGTCAGGTTGGATGGGGAGCGTCGGTACACAGCCATTTTCAGCTCTTTCCACAGATGTTCAATTGGATTCAGGTCTGGGCTCTGGCTGGGCCACTCAAGGACATGCACAGACTTTCTCCGAAGCCACTCCTTTGTTCTCTTGGCTGTGTGCTTCGGGTCGTTATCATGTTGGAAGGTAAACCTTTGCCCCAGTCTGAGGTCCAGAGCGCTCTGGAGCAGGTTTTCTTCAAGGCTCTCGGTGTACTTAGCTGCATTCATCTTTCCCTCTATCAGGACTAGTCGCCCCATTCCCGCTGCTGAAAAACATCCCCACATCATGATGCTGCCACCGCCATGCTTCACTGTAGGGATGGTATTAGCCAGGTGATGAGCGGTGCCTGGTTTCCTCCAGACGTGACGCTTGGTATTCAGGCCAAAAAGTTCAATTTTGGTTTCATCAGACCAGAGAATCTTGATTCTCATGGTTTGAGAGTCCTCTAGGTGCCTTTTGGCAAACTCCAAGCGGGCCGTGATGTGCCTTTTACTAAGGAGGGGCTTCCGTCTGGCCACTCTACCATAAAGGCCTGATT
Source organism: Synaphobranchus kaupii (assembly GCA_029718625.1). Taxonomy (NCBI): domain Eukaryota; kingdom Metazoa; phylum Chordata; class Actinopteri; order Anguilliformes; family Synaphobranchidae; genus Synaphobranchus; species Synaphobranchus kaupii. The sequence goes on along the minus strand of CM056380.1, from coordinate 49,916,867 downwards.
GGTGGAGTGCTGCCTGGATGGTTGATCTTCTAAAAAGGTTCTCCCATCTCCACAAGGATACGCTGGAGCTCTGTCAGAGTGACTCTCGGGTTCCTGCTCACCTCCCTGGCCGAGGCCCGTCTTCCCCAATTGCTCAGTTTGGCCGGGCGGCCAGGTCTAGGAAGATTCTTGGTGGTTCCAAACTTCTTCCATTTACGAATGATGGTGGCCACTGTGCTCTTTGGGACCTGTAAAGCTGCAGAGATTTTTCCGTACCCTTCTCCAGATCTATGCCTTGACGCAATCCTGTTTCTGAGGTCTGCAGATAATTCCTTTGACCCCATGGCTTGGAGTTTGCTCTGACATGCACTGTCAACTGTGGGACCTTATATAGGCAGGTGTTGGCAATCCCCAATCATGTCCAATCAATTGAATTTATCACATGTGGACTCCAATTAAGTTGTAGAAACATCTCAAGCAGTATCAGTGGAAACAAAATGCACCTCAGCTCACTTTTGGGTGTCATATCAAAGGGTGTGCACACTTGTGTACATATGATATTTTACATTTTGATTTTTAATAAATTAGCACAAATGTCTAAAAACCTGTTTTCACTTTGTCATTATGGGCTATTTTGTGTAGAATTCTGAGACAAAAAATGAACTCAATCTATTGTAGAATATGTCTGTAACGTAATTAAACGTGGATAGGTGAAAGGAGTGTTCAGACTTTCCGGCTTGACTGTAGATCCGATGTTCAGATCCGATGTTTTGACAGTAGGATTGGGAAATTTCAATGGGGGGGGGGGGGGGGGGTTTCTGAATGCATTGTTCTCTGTTCTCTCTCAGTTGTGTGTGTGTGTGTATGGGGGGGTCAATAGGGGCAGCTCTGTTTAGCCCCCCCCCCCCCCCCCCCCCCCCGCCACCATTTCCTTTTAGAACCCCACTGTTTTCCCTGGGAAGGGGGTGAATGCTTCATGTTGTGCCAAAACAAATTACAAATCTAATTAGAGATCTGTCCAAGATCTATTAGAGATCTATGAGAATTATTAGAGCATAGTTTTCCTCTGTACAGCTCTACAATGAAAAGGCTCAACTAAACCAGAGGTTATGTTGGCATAATACAGCTCTTTCTGACAATGCATTACTTCAGACTATTTTTGGGTAGGGTGGGGAGGCAAATTATATATCTGCCTATTATTTTTGGAAGAATCATTGTACGTTTTTCCGCTCACGTACCCACAGGGTACTGTTCCAGGTGGATAAGTGATAAGCACTGAATTTGAGCATTTCACACTCTGCCAAACCACTTCCCACATTTTACTGGTCACAGCTCTGGCTCATAAACATTATTTCTTCCTTCAATATTCCATTACTTAGCAGGTCATTAAAGTGAAGCTTATGCACAACATATGAAGTCATGAGCCTGGACAACAACTCATCACACTAATAAAAAATGTGCCAACAGCTTGCAACCAATAAGGCCTAATCATGCAAAATGAGACATAAGCCGCATATCTTCATGCGAATGGGAAACAACAGCTGTATGGGATTTTTGTATGGGGTCCCTTGTTGCTTAGACATAAGTGTACAGACACACACACACACACACACACACACACACATTTGCACTAATATATGTCATTCTAATTTCAAATGTTCTGTGTGCATTCCTAGTGCTGTGGCACACAGACAGGGCACTATTCATTACTATTTTTCATTAACAAATCCATTTGTATGAAAGCTCAACTGAGTTACTCTGAGTTCTGCTGTTATATCGACCGGGTCAAGTTCTTCTATGTTGCCATGATGTCATGGCAACATGGGATGACCTAGCCGCAATGTTACAAGAAGGGTTCCCGCCGCTTCACTAATGAACTGCCTTTTCGTGCATGCAGCTAGTTTTGTGGACTTTGTCGCAGCAGGACCAGGAATTTACTACACTTCCAAAGGTAATGAAGTCAAGCTCTTATTAGAGCCACCCTCCGTGTGCTTAGCATGGGCAGTCGTACTAAGTCTCTCCCCGTGCTACCCAGGCCAGGGGGTCAACAGAGACCCTCGTGACTGAACAAAGACCAAAGAGAGGCCCGAGCCACATGTTAGTCATACTGAATTCACACACATATTGTGACATGTTTGCTCTTTTAAACTGCCATTTGCTGTGGCACATGTGTCAAAGATGGTTATTGGCCTTGTGGATACTTCCTTCTACACCACAATGACCGCATGATTATTTTTCAATTATTCCATCAATAAAGTAACCCCATCTCTGGGGTAAAAATGACCGGTGCCTTAATGGCTGGTTATAAGGTACTCAGCAAAGGCTGACACTGTCAATCAAATGTCATTTAATTCAGTCAAAATAACATGGAGCATTACATTTAAGTCAAAGCTTTGTACTTTCATAAAACAAGGACAACATCCAAAGTAAATAGCTTAGCATGTGATAAAAGCCCAACCCACAGTAGACAGGCCCAGAATAAACTGCCCTAAAAAAACACCATGTCACACAACAGCTAACAACTGGTCAGACATGGCCAAACATACGCTTGCCTGTCAGCTACTAATGCTAATTTGCACGAGCAGTAGACAACATTCTCAGAAAGCTTTTTTAACACAAAATTAGAACTTTTTTAAAAACTCTTTTTTAAAGTTTCCCCCGTTGGTACTTGTAGGTCCATCTCAGCATCAGTGTCCTGCGTTAATTTTAAAAAGCACAGAAAAGCTTGAGCTCTCCCATGGTGTGCACACTGGTACGCTGGCAGCATCTACTTCCATCCACTGCGCAGTCATGCCAGGAGCGCATTCATTGCTTCTTCCTCTGCTCTCTGGCCACTGGACCAGAGGAGTCACTGATGCATGATGGGACAATGACTACCCTGCCTTGCAGGACCGACCACGTTTAGCATTGTACGACACAGATTCCATCCTGGACAGTATTGAAACAGCGTCTTAGCAGGATGAGCCAACCAGTGGCCCAAAAATCATCTCTTTAAACCTGATGATGTTTCTCCGCTAATGCAGAAACCGGAGATATCCGACAGAACAGCACATCTCTACAAAGCAATGTAAATGCACATCAACATGCTGTAGACTGAGGTAGACCAACACCGTGACCTCTGACCTTTTCTCTTTCAGTGGTTAAATGTAGGCACCTCCGAGACCAATTTGGCCAAAGCCAAGTTTTGCAGATGAAATAACGTGCAGAATGTTGTTAGTTATACAAATTGCTTCCAGATTCAAACACGCTGTAAAAGACAGCTGCTTCTCTTCTCAAAAAATAAAAAATGAAATGTTTTATTCTCAACTTTTGCCTCAACTCAGTGGTGCACATCACTGGATTCTCCGCGATAAATGTTTTCATCTCCACGAGTCACGGAAGGTCATTCTACAACCAGCACAAACATAAAAGCCATAATTGAAGAGGTGCTTGTGGGGGAGCCACAGTTACTCTCTTTACATAAGTTCACACAAACAATTTAATATACTGAACATACCTGTGAAGCACATGCTGAATGAAATGCTCTGACCCACCATTGCATCACTGATATTTGGCAATTCTATACACTGGGTAGCCAGGAAGCAATTCTCAATCTGGTAATGCACAATACCTCAACTTTATCTTTCAAATGCATCTCATGCCCCTTGTGTCTGGCCCTCCCCACCCCTGACAGTCCTCTTCTAGAACCTCTCGTCTCCTAGGGGACCAGCTTCTATTTCCTGTATCTGTGAGCAGGGATATGGGTGGAGAGGAAATTGCTTGTTTTTGCACAGAAAGCTGCCGTTTTTGGGCGTTGTGGCTGAATGTCTGCTATCCCGATTTAGAACTGGCATTTCTTCCTGGCCGTACAGCCCGGGGACTCATTGCCTCCGGCATTGTTTTCCTAACTCCTGTTTCTAAAAGTTAGCTCTGCTTCCTTCCCCCGTTGGGGGAGATTGTACCTTATTCAGGTATTACCGACAACAGCAAAACAATACCAATCTGGTCATCGATTCTCAGGTCACAGCAGGTCATCCACTAACATGATCCTTTGTCTCCGGAGGCTTTCCGCTCCACACAGTCAGAAGTCTGGGAGTCTGAAAACTAGGGCTTATGGCCGTATTTCCCTCATGACCTAATGCACCTCTTCTGGGGATTTCTGCCTGATAAGCTCTGAATGCTGTATTTATAATGACTAAAAGCCAAGAGGAAATGATACAGATTCTTTTTTTTTTTAGTTCATTAGCAGAGCTAACTGGTAAGCAGATTTATTTTTACACTTCTGGGAGACCGAAATTCAACACCCCTTCCTCTTGTAACTTCAGCCTGTCCTGCTATGAACTGGTAATCATTATGTAAATTATGATCAAAAAATAAAATTAAAAAATCAATGGTGCTTCGTGAATCATTTTTGACAGCTATAGGAAAAATCACTTTGTGCTTTAATCGAATCACTCCTTGAAAAAAACCGTCTTGGATAATTTTTCTATCCTAGAAAATATTAGGAATACACCTAATGTGCTACAACGCCGCCTTGTCGCTCAATCGGTACATATTGCCGAATTCCATGAGATCAGGCTCGCACATACACAGAGTTTGTCGCTGTTGTGAGTAGACGGTGTAAAGCAGGTATAATGCGGAACACTTGATGTCATTTGTTTCTTTTCTTTTTTTAAACTAATCCCCCAGTTTAGAATCAGTAATCACACCACTGCCCCTTAGGCATTTTTGCCCATGCGACCGTCTATGTAACGTTGTTTTCTGTTTGTTTGATTGTTTATCAGTCATGACCAAAAATACCTGGTTTCCACAACGTCTGAATCTTGACAATGTATAAACGTGAACAAAAAGACGTAGTTGCATTGTCACTTGGTAACGTTATCAGGACGATTGAGAAATGCAAGTCAACGTAGAAACCAGACATCATACTGCCATCATTAAAAATACGTGGTAGCAACGTGTCCTTAGAGTTGTATTTGAATCATTGTGTAAAAGTTAAAAAAAATTAGACAGTGAATCAATGTGTTTTAGCTACCTGACGTTGTGAGTCTTTCTAAAAAGTCCCTACGCTGTAGGCTATTGTTATTCTTTGACCGGCTCATAAACGTCGGTAGGCTACTCAAGATAGGCCTACAGCTCCAGGATAACTGCTTAAAAAGAACACTGGAACGCGACGCCTTTTTCCTTATCAAAAGAGGAGCATTAAGAAGAGGGAGAAGAACAGCTTAGATGCATGAAATGCGTGTTCCTGCCAAAACCATATCATTATCGCCGTTGTTGTTGTTGTGATGTAGTCCTCTTTCCATGTAAGAAATAATTATAAGCGCTTTTTCAATTCTGGGAATTGAGTTCGCAACTTCGTACAGCTTTGCAAATGACAACGTCATTTCTGACTCCAGCTCCACATAAAGAAAGAGCATGCCAATCTTTATATAAATCATAAACTATTTATTTATCATAATAAATCGTTATCTATTTTATTCTAGCTACGGCCAGGTGTCAACCCGGAGACTCGGCTAGAAAACATTTTAATTCGTAGTAGGCCTAGTTACACTGTTGTTCAAATTCCAAATGCATAAAGAAAAATACTATTTTTGCTCGCAACGTGTTAGCCTATAATCAAATCAATAAATTAAAGTAGCCTAGGCCTATATAGAACTCCCACAGAAGATGCACATCTTAACAAGTTATGAACATCAACAAGCATAGGCAGATATTCAGGTTCAGATATTCAAATCAAATGATTCCATAGAAGCAATTATCAGAGAACGATCGATGGAGGAATGCAAATGTAACATAACACCTCGGTTTTATAAAAAAAAAAAGATTGCGCATCATTCTTTGAAAAAAGTGTAGGCCTATTTTCTGGCTAGTGGTGTGTGTTCTGTGGCACAGCGTGATCATATGTGGCTCTGAAAACGTTTAAGCTACTTCTGGCGTTTAACGTCCGAATCCCACTCTGCAGCATCTGATTCTTTTTGTCTTTTATAAATTATTATTCTCGTGAAGAGGATTATGCTTTCCATCAGAAGATATCAAAAACCAAAATTGATCAGTGAACTGAGGGCGATTTTATAAGAATTGCGGCAGGCACGGCGAAAAAGATTTTTGTAAAGGTGAGATTCGCATTTGCATCACCACAAAAGGGAGAAGCAACAGCTTAAAAAAATTCTGCAGCAGAAAATTCTGAAAAAAGAACGTATCCTTAGGCTTTAAGAGGCAAGTTTTTGTGAGCGCAAGAAGTTTCGCGCTCTATGTAAACTGTCGCTTTAAGGCAAATGGTTTGCGGGACTGTAGGGTGTGGTTGTGAGGGCATCATCCTGGGTGCTTGTTGAGTGCTATATTTGTTCTGCTAGTGTGGCGTTTAGCTGAAACATTGGTAGATCGAAATGGTAACGTTATATCAACAGGTTAACAATGGCCTTAGCCTTGTGGTTTGAGACATGACTTTCATGCTGTAGACTCGTGTTCGATCCCTACCTTTAAGTTTTTTTTTCCCGACAAAAACTATGTGCACATGTTATGCTTTTCACATTAAAAAGACAGATTAAATAACGTCCTTTTATTGCAAAGGCAAAGACATTGAACAATATTGTTAAATGTTTATATTATACTTTGCCTAAACAGAGGTCAGACATGGTCCGGTACTTGCTACCACCAAAAGATTTACTGCACGTACATTTTCACAGTACCGTACCAGAAAAAATATAACATTTGTCAGGCAGAGAAAATAAAGTTTAAACACAAAGGAAGCATTTTCTTCCTCTCTGTCACTTTCCCCAGTGGCTTACAGCTAGCTTAAGTCATACAGTAGCTTAATAAATAATGATTCTTTACTAGGCCACACAATCACGTGTGGAAACCTTGTCATTTCGCAACAACTTTACTGATCAAACGTGGCAAGACCAACATTATCAATTAGGCAGGCAAGATAAATGATGGTCAGTTTCACCGCTCATGGCCATTTAAGTAAGTGTTTGTAACTTTATTTCCTTAAGCAATATTAATATTCAAATTATATCAGAATGTTCAATATATACGTTTAGGAAAAGTCACAAAGGGATAGCTATATGGATTCCATGACAGCAGATTTATTGAATTTCTTTGTGACAACGGTCATTGACCGCTGTGGCGTTCCTATATTTTAACAACTTTATAGGCTACTGTAGCTACCTAGCAAAAGTCACGTTTGTAAAATTATGTTAGCAAGATAAACTACTGACATACACACAGTACTCAAGTTGTAAAAAAAAATCAGGGGGGATGGTGGATTTTATCATATGGGGACATAATTTGTGCTGATAACGGCGCAGAGGGTGGGAGACCAACTCTGTACCCTTTTGATTATTGTTAAAGCATAAAGATAATGATTATACTCCTAAAACAACATGCATGTTATGGATGTTAGGTGTCAGATACTCCTGTCATTGCTCTTGACCAAGGCACCTCAGAATTGGAGTCGGTCCCCGGGCTGCCATGGCACCACTTACATTTGACTTAGGGTCAAATGCAGAGGACAATTAGTGCAAAATCATTTTTTCACTTTAATTTAAAGGGGGGGAGGGGGTCAAAAAATGTGGTTATAATGGAAGTCTATGGTACAAATCTTGTAGGTTAACAGTCCCAACGTACCTTTTTGTTCAATCTGACATTATACAAAAAGTAAAAATGCACCAAAATCAATCTTCTCATTTATTATTCAGATGGATCAGCTGATGATACTAATAATAAAGTCAAATTTGTTTTTAGAATATTGAATTATAGTGTATTTAGCTAACGATTGCACTACAGTATGTGAAATGCACTCAAAATGCGAAAATAATAACAGGGCTATCAAACATATTAGAAAGACAGTGCTCGAGTGGAAACACGAACGTACGTATGTAGCCAGCGAGAACAACGGTATTTTAGACGCAAAAATACTTACATATCGCAAAAGGGGAATTCCCCTGCATAATGCCTATTGTATATCGCTTAGTGCGTAATACTAGACAGTTAAAACGAAAACTGCCGTTACGCTGGGCTGTAGTAAATTGCTCAAAGCACCCAAAAAGACTTGGCATATACCGTTGCGAAGGTTATAATGTACTCTATTGGATAAAAAAGCCGACAATTAAACCAGAGTGAACTGTAATGCATGAGACAGGCTTACGGGCATGGGGCTATTACGCGGCGACGTTTCAGATAGTGTAATAGCGGTATAAAGTGTATATTTCTCAAACCGATTGTACCAGACAATAAATGACAACTGAATTTTGAAAGGAACATCTCGATGTGTAAAACCAATGGTAGGATTGTATATTTATTTCATATTTAGTAGCATATAGACGCTATTGTCCACTATGTCACGCATAGGTAGGTATAGACTAGGTGGGGGGTTGCTTGATAAATGGACTTGCTACAGGGAAATAGTGGCACTTAGAAACTACGTATTCGGCAGAAATCGTCACGAACCGTCTACCAATAAATTTAAAACACAGAGTTTGTGATTTCCAATAATAGTTCGGCTGCAGTAGCAACGAATGTCTCAGTTGAGCAAAAAAAGGTGCGCAAAGGTGTTAGCTAGCTAGCTAACAAGAGAGAAAAACGTAGCTAAGCTCCAAACTAACGTTGTTATTGCTTATGTCCAGAGATCCCACCTTTGGTGACTAAAGTAATGAGTAATGACTAAGATTACTGACTCTTGACTTACCTGTAATGTTATTTTTTGTCTTTTTAAATATGAAGTCCCTCAGAGAGCGCTGTCCTGGTCGCTTGGCCATTGTGATGACCGTTACCTGCGCTCGTGCTGCTATGCAGCTTCTAGCATCAATCAAACAAGCGCATCACGGCGCTCTGGTGCCTCTAGGGCACTCGCATAGCATAGCGTCAGTGACTTGGTAAAAATGTCATTGCATGTGTGCGTGCTCCCTCGCCCACAGTATTTTACTCAATATGCGCAAAATTAATGTTGAAATAGCAGTAATACCACGTTCATTGATAAAATGACATAAGGCATGGAAAGGGGGGATGGCCGTTTTAGAAGGGGGATGATTTTGACCGTTTTTATTTCAGGGGGGATGCCATCCCCCCTCATCCCCCCTCAACTCGAGTGCTGCATACACACCATTAGTAGGTCTATCATGTAGCCTACAATAACCCATTAAAAACAAGTACGGTAATCCATTTAAAAATATGATTAAAACTTAAATTTATTTGTAATTCATGGTAAAGGGGAAATGACAGAATCCAGGCATATGTTTCTTTTAGCCAGAATGCATGTGTGGTTGCGTATATGTATACATCTCTCTCTCTACATTTAATTATCTTATGGTTCATAACAAACACAGTACAAAAAGAAATTATATTTCAACAAAAAACGTTTTCAACGTACAAAAATGCCAAGTTACTCATGCATACAAAGCACTGTCTACAATAATACTAGCAAAATCTAGGCCTGCCATTAAAATTATTGATATCAATATTAGGCCAAGCTACAACAAACAATATTGGCAATCTTACCTCGCACAAATTAAACAAGCTCTATTCCAAAGCAATGCTACACAATGTTTCCTAAATTATTTCATGCAACTTGGCCCTGTGCTTTTTCATCTTACCATCTAAAGGATGGTCATTCAAACTTTGTGCGTCACATCAAAGTGTCAACTAACAAAGATGCTTCATGGAAGAAGACATCATTTAAATGAATGTTGTAAGCAGCTGAGGAAAGATTATACTCCAGAAAGGATATGTTATACTTGGTTGTCAAGTACAAAATGTACAAAATGTTTTAACATTGTAACTATAGATAGATAGACAGGCTACTTTATTATCCCCATGGAGATATTTTTCTAGCAGCATATAACATTCACATTAACAGGCATTTATACCAAGAAACATTAATCTACACTAGAGAAGGGGGGGATGAATAAATAAATACAGATAAAATCTACTATGTGTATGCGCATGTTTGTGGGTCAGATAAAGTTGTCAAATAAAGAGTAAAATAGTATAATTTATTTTAAAATGTAAAACAATAAAAAAATCTTATTTGTGAACACAATTTTACAATTGTGTAAAATTTTAACTATAATAATATAATGCATTTTACTCATGTGTTTTTCATACACCCAAAGCGCTGGATGCAGACAATTGTTAAAGATATAGTGTAGTCATTTGTAATTTTTTTAAGTGTAACAGCTGAATTGTTATTTACACTATAAATCATTGACATTTGACACTTTCACGTGACACATAAAGTTTGAATGACCACATTAATTTTGGATGGTAAGATGAAAAAACACAGGGCCAAGTTTCAAATTATTTACGAAAGATTGGGTAGCATTGCTTTGGAATAGAGCTTGTTTAACTCATGTGAGCTAAGATAGCCAATTTTGTTTGTTGTAACTTTGTCAGGGCTGGTGGGGGAAGGACCCAAACGCAGACAGGACTTAATAAACCAAAGTTTATTAAAAGGGGCAAAACAGCAATCCAAAGTAAAACAGGCAGGGTCGAGATCCGGGAAGGCACAGCAACAGTATAGAGACAGAATCCAAAAAATCAGGGTCGCGAGAACACAGGCAGAAGTCCAAAACCAGGGAAGCGTAAAGAAACAAACAAAAAAAAAAAAACGAAGACGGAATACAAAAATAAACTAAAGACAGGAGAAGGACTAGAGATAACAAAAACTGACAGATACTAAGAAAACAGAACAGACGACTCGGGAAGCAACAGGTACTTGGGGAGGGGGAAAAAGGGAGGGAAGGAAGGAAGGATAGTAGCAACACAGAGGCAAAACAACAGTGATGAACTCACAAAGAAAACACTTAAATCACAGCATTATATACACCGAGGAAGACAGACAAAATGGGAAACAGGTGTGCAGAGGCGGGGAGGGGAGATTGCTCACAGGTGAGCACAGTGAAACGATACGGGAAGCTGATAATACAATTATGAGGGAACACATAAGACGCGGACCGGACTAGCACATAACATATAGACTATACATGACCTGGGTCGAAGAAGACCCGTGCACACAACGAGGTAGAGGAATGCAGAAATCAGATGCAGGTGAAGCGAGTAGGGAATCACAGAAGGATATTCAGAGATAGGACAGAAGAAACGAAAGACAGGTTCAGATGGAAACTAAGATTGCATTAGTAAATTAGTAGGTTAGTAGAAACTGTAATTCCCTGATGTTAGTAAATTAGTTGATTAGTATTATTTACAAGTTAGTCGTTAGTGTATTAGTAAGAAACCTAATTCTAAGCAGTTAGTAGTGATTAGTAGATTAGTATTATAAACAAGTGTAATTAGTAAAGAAGGAAGTAAACGAGAGTGGAAATACAGCGAAACCTGAAATCACCAAAGGCTCCCGAATAGTGTGACGACGACAGGGAGTGACAGTAATACAAAACATGGAACAGTGAAGCCACAAATAATCAGAATAAATAAACGAGGTAAAAATCAGAAACATAAATGAAACAAACTAACAGGCAAAAATCAGAGTCCTGACAAACTTGGCCACATTTTGATATCAACAGGCCTACTTTTACTGGCAGGCCTCAGTTTTGCTAGTTTTATTATAGACAGTGCTTTGTATGCGTAACTTGGCATTTTTGTATGTTGATAACATTTTCTGTTGAGTTTTATGTTATAGGCTACTTCCAGCCCCAAACAGCTATAAGCACTAATCAATCTTTAATCTCCCTGTCAACCCATGTATTATGAAGTTACATAAAAAATTTATTAAATTGAAATGCATGTGTCCAAGTGTTAGTTTTAGACTTTTTAAATCACAACTTTTTAAATCACATTCAGAACACTAGACATTAACAAAATATACAAAGTCAAATTATTTAAGCTTTCAAACAACCAATGCACAGTGGTTTGTCCATTAAAACTATGAAACCTTCCCATTGATGGAATTGGCTGAAACAGCTAGAAATGCAGCTATTACCAGACAATAATCAGACAATAACTTTAAAGAAAGGGTATACAACAGCCAACATGTCTTTCCACGCAGTCATGGTGGCGCAGCGCTAATACTAGTGTTAATATAAAACTAATAGCCTATAGCCTGCAAAGTTCGAATCTCGGCAAGCTCTTGAATAAAAAATAACATTGTGATTAGGGTGTTATCTCTCACATAGCCGCAACCATGTTATTATAACGTTTAGGAAACTTTCATTATTATTATGATGTTTGATTTTGTATGGTGCCACAACATTGTAATCTTAACGTTGAATAAACATTCATTTTCAACCATCATGGGACAAAAATCCAACATTGTAGGGTGACGGTCAAATTACAACGTTGAATAAACTTTCATTTTCAACCTTCACGTACCTCAAATGCAGCGTCACAGATTGACCATCAAATTGCAACATCATTACAACATACTATTTTTAACGTCGTGAATTTAATGTTTAAAAAACTTCCAAATTTCAACCACCTTACAACGTAAAGTTGACATTATATACTGGCCATCAATTTGAGACGTCATTCCAATGTTTCATGTCTAACTGAGCTGCAGCATTGCCATTCTCACGTTTAAAAACCTTTCCCTTTCAACCGTCACATACCCTCAAACTAACGTCAGGTTAGTTAGGTTTTTAACGTCGTTTCAACCATAACACAATATAAAATACCTAAGGGGTTGCTTTGACTAACAGGGGTACAAAGGTCAGAAAAACAGGGACAACGGCCAGCGTGCTTTTGCCATTCACTTTGATTTTTCATATATTTATTCAGCTCTCAATGTCCTGGCCAAATTCCCACAAAAAACTGGCTCACCATATCTGGCCCCCTAATCGGCCCCCTACATCTGATTGGCTGCACAATCCCATGCATTCCCAGGCTCCTGTCCCACCCCTACCTCACCCCCTGGCACACACACACAAATGCAACACTCCAGAAACACTGTGGAACCAAAGGCTCAAACATAAACCACAAACTTCAGAAGCATCATGCTGCCCAAACGTGTGTGTGTCTGTGTGAGTGTGTGTTTGTGACACACCGAATAAGATTTAAGTCACTTACAGGATGTCAAATGTATCTCAAAGACAACAACGGTGGCTTTTTTGGTGTGCATTAAAAGTACAGTGATTGACAGCACACAGCGCATCTTGCAACCATTTCCACTGACACAACACTGAGTTTACCTGTGGTTTCAGAAAGTAGGATGAACTCAAGGTAATACATCTAAAGAAATAAGCAATAGATTTCCCTACATGGTTTATTTATCGCCACAAGGTCAGAGCAATAACGATATATTGAAATACAATGTCACATATTATATATAGTGTAGCTATTATTTTATAAGGGTCTTCCCTCATCATTACAGAAGACAGCCTGCAGACCGAAGTCATCATAATTAATATCTATAATTAATTGACCTCATTAGTTCTGATCCCATGAGGATGAGGATGAAATTCTCATGAGGCCATAAAGAGATATCCTCAAGCACTTGTGGCTTTTTTTTTTTTTTTTTCGCAATCATTGCAGCAACATGTTGAGACATTCTTTTCTGTTGTTGTTCCCGGGAAATCTTCATTGCCTGTAGCTGCAGGAAAGGCATTTATTCCTTAAGATCTCCTCCCCTGCTATCCTTGGGATGCAGCACCAAGGAGAAGCAAGCGACAGGACGGAAAGCTAGAGACTAAAAACGTCTCCGTCTCCTCTGCAAACACACTCGTCCTCCACGACGAAAATGGATATTCCACCAGGTGCTCAGCTCCACGAAACGTGTTGCGTTCGGTGACAATTGGAGATGAGACATCCGCTCGTAGGTGACGATATTTCCATCTGCGCTCATTTTCACTGAGGCAAAAGAAAGACCGTTGCTTATATCACAGCAGTTGCGAGCCCGGCGATAGACGCACAGCGCTTCGCCTTGGTGCGACTCTGCCTTTTATACGGTGCTTATTCTCACATGATTAGACATGATGAAAAAAAGAACTGCAGTGAAATGAACCATCCGAATGTTTCCTTTTCCAGTGCCAGCAGGCAAGCGCTGTCCCCTTCAGTCGACCACAGTGCCATATCCAGCCTAAACATACCTTTGCGTTTGACAAATGAGGCTTGGGAAGAATGCAAATAATCTGCTCTGTATCTGTAGAAAAAAGAGCTTTAGATGTGTGCCCCTGAAATACTGTAAGTTTCTATAGTCATTTTAATTTGTCATGAAAAAGTATTTGAAAATTAAACCCTGATAAAGTGTTTAGTCTGGACACAGTGAGGACATGTTGCAGAGAGGGCCCTCACTTCGGATTATCGTTTTTAATATTCCTGAAATGTATTTTCTTCATTTATCCTTTTATTGTAAAATAAATGAAAATTAAGTGCTGGTGTATTTGGAGCACCATGTGCTACAAAATGGGCCAGCAATCAGAAATTTGAATGGTCATTTTTGATTTGAGAGCCCAGCCTCTTTCCCAGTAGAACTAATTTCCATACTTGAAGGGGAACTTCCAGAGGCCACAGGAAATATCACACAGAATTCTGGGATTTGTAACGCCCTCAGTATTCCATTTATACCAACTTAAGATAGGCCACACATGAGAAGAATTTGGGTAGATTCTTCTTGCTTTGATTGGATTGGAACCAGTCCACTGTCCTGGCAAGACCAATTGATTCCTTCAGCTCGACCATGTTGAATAAATCCCTCCACAGCCATCCAAGATAAGGCTCTGCGTGACTTGCACCCGACAGGTTGCAGCTGATCGCTCGCACCAGTCTGTCATCATTACCTGCTTGTAATAACACTGTAGACGGGTTCCAAGGGGTGGGGACAGAGGGGGTGCTTAACTTCCCTTCTAAGAAAGTGTAACCCTTGACCTCTCATGAGGGTAATTGATAAACACATGGACTGGCAGGCTTCAGTAACTTCCAATGACTAGTCTGTTAGGGTTAGAATAGCAGTGCTGTCCCCATGCAGAGAGGAGATCAGCGCAGGCCTCGTCGGGCACGGCTCTCTCCCTCCCGCCTGACGTTTACTTCAGCTTTCTGCACAAGCTCTCATATGCACCTGATTAACTGTCAAAGATGTGAGCCAGTCCTTTAGTAGGACAAGACAGGAGACTTCCTGTCGTGGGTTTGAGGTTTTGAAGGGTCACCTTTATCCGTCAACAGTGGAAGCTGAAGCTCTCGCAAGGCCAGCCTCCGAGATTTTAAAGGCCCAGTGAAGATTATTTGGCTCACAAATGCTTCCTTGAGAAAACAACCATTTGAAAGAGGTAAAAACATACATTTCTGAGATGACTGTATTGCATAAACAACACTTTTCTGGTTCACTTCTGTCCCTGGTTATATTCTGTATTTTCACTGTAAAACAAGGTTATTTCCAATGAGACTCCTGTGCGTTAGTCCAGATAAATTCTATGTTTAGATGTCCAGCTTTGCTCTTTCAATCATCTTTAAAATAAAACAAAAACATTTGGCTAAGCATTATTCAGAATACATACACATAAATAATGCATGTTAAAGGTTTTATGAATTGAGAAAGATAACATTTAACTTATTTATTCATCCCACTTTTGCTTTCAGAGAGCAACCTATTAACGTAGAATTCTATTCTTTATTCATCAAGGTATTCCAATGAGCCCTGATGATAAAATTTTATCATCATATATCCATCTCAGCTTAACATGGTTATGGACTGAAACCATCTATAAGGAGAACCATATTACTCAAACAACCGCCTACTTATCCTCACTTATCACATTTTTTTTAACTTTAAATTTTTGTGTGCTTCTTTATGATTTAATCTTTAGCATGAATAAATTTGCCAGTGTTTTAGACTTCTTCACAGTGACTGAAAGTAAGATGAAGTATGGATGCTAAGAGACGACGAACAGAAACAACCGTTGAGCAAGAAAAAAATGAAGAGCCACGCTGTGCTTAGTGGGAAATGCAGTGGTGCTCTGGGTCATGTACAAAGTGCTAGAGCTCCCAGCTGGCCCAGAATGTCTGGGTCCCATTCTGCTGACCGGCGTTGTCTTATGACAAAAAAATATTCCCTCAGAAACAAAAAGAAAAAACCCCCCAACATTCATGGTTACTCAGAACTGAGTGTCAGCGAGGGAGACGGGAGATGCCTTCACGGACTGCTGATTACGCTTTGGCGAGGGGCGTCGCAACAGTTGGCCAAACAAAGCAAGGCCTGGCCTGATGGAGGTACCTCCATGGGGCGGTTAATCTGCGAGGTCATTAGGAATACTGCGAACCGATTCGCTCCGGGGCTCATTAGCATGACTCCCTTTTCATGCGCTTTTAACTTTTTTTTTTTTTGGGGCGCTTTTGTAAAATATTTTATTGCCTCCTGGGAAACATGGGGATGGGATGGGGATGAGGGGCGGGGGGGGGTGTTGGGTGGTGTGACATTTTGAGTCTCAGGGTCATACGTAATGAGGAGCGAGGGGAAGGGGGTGTGGGCGGGGGGCATGGGAGGTGGGGGATTGCGCTTTTACCAAATGGGCAGCTGGGGTATGGTTCTGTGCTAAACTCGGGCTGTCCGATCTCATGGTAGTCACCCACCCCTAATGTGGCAGGTCTCATCCTTCATAATGGGAAGCAATTAGCATGATGGAGACAAACAGACAAATCCTGTTTCCATAAATGTGTGTGTGTGTGTGTGTGTGTGTGTGTACCTTCACATCATTAGCAATTACAATTAATGTTTTTCCAAGGGAAAAAAGACCAATTGCCGCGAAGCGAGGATAGGAAATAGTGACCCTTTCCTGATCTGGTCCACTGAGAAGTTCCTGAAAGCTAGGATTTCGACTGGGGAAAAAAAGCGTCTTTCAAAAGCAAACAATGAAGGGCAATTTAACGGTTTAGCATTTGCCCGCCAAGCGTAAATAATCAAAGTTGATATTTTATACAACCTGGCAAAAAGACAGAGACACATGTCTGTACAGAGATTCTTATATAACGAAAGTAATTTCTTTTTACAAGACACAAACGGTGTACTTCCACAACCATATTGTCTGATACAAAAATAGCTGCAAACCATTTATATTTCAAGGGGTCACATTTTTTGTCAATGAGGTATGGATATGAATAAAAAAACTAAACACATTATTTGCTTGTGATAGCTACAATCTAACACATAGCAAAACATATATTTTAAAATATTATTAGTCATTTTAACATATTCCTGTTTTTGAAAATGATTTTCCAAAAGAAAAAACCCTACCTTCCATTAACCCATGTATTCCAAAATCTAGTTTCAGTAAATCTAAGGATGCCAAATTTATCACATTTTTGTAAAGGCCTCTGCATGAATTTCATGTATGTAAAGATAACCAAAGTAGTGTGTTTTCTTTCAGAACGTCTTTATAACATAGCCAACCATCCAAAGCCAGTCAATCGCAGCTCAACTAAGAGAAAATACTTGGCTAATTGTTAAGAAAAATAGCTAGACAGCCAAGTTGCACTTTTTCTGTAATCAATATGAGATATGTGTAAAATATTAATGTTACCTATATCCAGTGGTCAAAAAGGAAAAGTAAGGTTCTGTTACAAACTGAAACTACTGACATTTGCTTATTTTGGTAAGTGCCTGCAAACAGTAGCATTTTATCTTTGTTTGTTATTAACTGATACACGACCCTTTAAGCTGGACTATATTGGACTGCTAGAAGCCAGGGCAGGTGGCAAAATATAGGGTGTTTTTGCTTAGCAGTTTGATTATACAGATTTGTATTTATCAATTTTTAAAAACAAAATTAACAGATTTTTTAACGGCTGTTTGGTTACCTGGTACATGTTCCACTTGGAAATTCCACTCATGTAAAAAATGGGGAAGGTATGTTTTTAAGAGCCTAAAACTAATTTAAATGTTTATCAATAAACCAGTAACAATCAACATAAATTTCACATACCATTATTGTGACAAAGCATGGTTTGTGCAGCTTCAAAAATGTTGTCGCCAGTAGTTTTTTTTAAGTATTACTGATGGAGAAAAATTGCACATTTCACATGAAGGCTGAAAAGTTTAGGTTCAGTTATTCTCACATTTGGCCAGATTTTGTCAATGAATGCTTTGATTATCAAAAGTCTTCTTCAACAAGCAGAGGTGGAAAGTCCAGGGGTCAGAAAGTAAGTTCTGCCAAGGGTGCGTCCCAATATTCTTCACTCCCCACCTCCTTTCCTCCACTCCCCCACTACCACTCCTCTCCTACCGGGAAGTATGCAAAACTGCCTGAACATTTTGAGTACAAGTATTTGCATGTACAGTATACAATGTACCTGACATTGCAGCTTGTGTCGAGACATTAATTAATATGTAACCATTAATGCGTAATTAAGATGTAATCAGCAACATTAGATTAAAACACAAAGATCCTTTTCCGGTGCACGGAGGAGAGGAGGTGGTAGTGGAGGAAAGGAGGATGCATTTTTCTAGTATTGGGATGCACCCCTAGTGTTTCAGCCAACTGATTTCACTAATTAGTTCTACCTCCTGGCTGAAGAATTGTGCTAATTACAAATCCAGGTGATTGGAACAAAATACTGTGGAGGACCTTCACTTTCTGAACCTGGATTTTCCACCTTTGCCAACTGGTCATAAGAGGAGTCTGTTGTGTGTAGGTATCATCTTGAGTTTTCAATCCTTGTAATTAATTAGTTAAATTATTCATCTCTAAGAATAGTTTTTACGTCAAGAAGAATACTTTTTCTATTACCCGAGAAAAGAACCCGCTAGTCACATACAGGGTGCATCCCAATAATCGAAAAATGCACCCTCCCTTCCTCCACTACCACCCCCTCTAATGTTGCTGATTACATCTTAATTACGTATTAATGGTTACATATTAATGAATGTCTCGATGCAAACCGCAATGTCAGGTACATTGTAAACTGTACATTTAAATACTTGAACTCGAAACGTTCTGGCAATTTTGCATACTTCCGGGTAGGAGAGGAATGGTAGTGGGGGAGTGGAGGAAAGGAGGTGAGAATATTGGGACGCACCCCTATTGTATTCTACGCTTGCCGACCGCACGTAGATTCCCAGCCTGAAAAGCTCTTCTGGGACACCTCAATGATGAAGTGCCTGTGCGTGACTTCTCCGCGCGGTCTGAACGCCCCGCGGCCATTCTCTCTGTTCTTCTGCTTCCCCTAAAAGTTCACAAGCATCGACTGAGAAAAGAAGATAAGCCAGATCTAAGTACACACCTTTCTTCCGAGTATGTGAGTGTATATCCACTAATTACCCACATAAATCAAAGTAATGACCGTTTTCTTTTCCTGATTTATTGTTAGTCTAGCACTTAGTTTGTCTAGCAATCTTTGACGCTATCCAGCTACTATTGAATGTAGGCCACACATTATCACATTATCATGTGATTGTCATTTTTGCAGCCGAAGGCGATCGGCGGAAATACTTTACCGGCGAATTATTTATCTGATAACAAGTCTGCTATAGACGTCGGCCACATTAGAACGCAGAACTAACGCAATAGTCTGTGCGCTTGGGTAAATCTCACCAATGATAAGGAAATGCCTAATAACAATTCAGCCGCTAAACTTGTCATCACCGTCACACACACCGCCCTGAGCGTCCCCTTTCCCCCCAGTTTCGTTAACCTTGACCTGAACAGTGGGAGCGATCACACGCGATCTAGTGCCCAGGAGCCGTCTGTCTGACAAGTGCACATTCCCGCGCCTCCCCCATCTGTAAACACGGCAATGGGGCAACGGTGGGCCCGCCATCAGTGACTGCACTTCAAAGATGTCAAAATAAACCCGGCTGTCAGACGTGCCAGGAACACAAAATACGTTCTGAAGGAGGCCCGTGGTTGTTTGGGTGGTTAAAACACCCACTCCACTACCTGGTGACTCCCCAAAAAGGAAATGCGCCGACACGCATCAACATACTTCTATCCTGAGTTACATCACTTTGGGCATTATGGGAAACCATTGCTGTGTGAGGGCACTGTGGAGGGTGTTGCTATGGGTGTATTTTGGTGTCAGGATGATTCATGATTATTGATGTGAACTAGAGGTAAGAATAAAAGAGCCCCCGTCAGGGTCTGTCACATCAGGGGGAAAAAACTAAAAACTGTGACTGCAGGTGCATGCGGGTCCGCCCCACCCAGAAAAACCTGCCCCATTTTATATTACATCACAATTACACCACAGTACATTCATTTAGCACATGCTCTTATGATTTCCAATGAAAGAGAATATAAGTGCATCCAGGCATATGAGCAACAGTGCCATACCCAGCCCAGCGTACAGCTGGGCAACATCATTAATGCACTAAATGTAAATGTAACTTATGTTTTATTTTTAAAGTAAGAAAGCACTAGCACCAATACAAAGCCCCAAGACTAGACTACCACCTCCTCCTCCTCCTGTCTCAGGATCTCTTTCTTCCTCTCCATTGCTTTTCCTTCCTCTCTCCTTCCTTCTCTGCACATTAGTGTTGTTGCCAGGAGACAGGCACAGTTGCATTAAATTTCACATATGCAATTCTGTCAGATTTGTTATAAGATTATGTACCGACTATTGAAATTGATCGAAACCCTGTCTTCTCTTTTGTTGACTAAATAAATTATGACTTGTGAGGCTGTATATTGGTTTAATTTGTCACTCAAATATTTCACACAAAGAAATGAAGGTCTGAGATATACCTTTGGTTTATAATCTTCCCTTCATTTTCTTTCTCCCATCTTATTACTTGATGTGAAATTTAAATGATCCTTCAAAAAACTTTAAGCAGGACTTACAAACATACCTCAGGTCTCATTACAAACATACCTCAGGTAGTTTTTGAAAAAATCTAATTATGTCTCATCAGCTCATGATTTGCATTAGTCCCCCGCCATATTTTTACACCCTTTCTGTCAAAATACCTACAATTATGTATGTATGATGACTGGTGTTCAGTTTGAAAAAAATCCCTTCCTTTCTGGTGCTTAATGCATGAAAACATCATTGTGCGTGTTTAGTCAATATCCTCACGTGCTATTATGTGATCTGCGGTGATTTCACGGGCACAAACCCCAGCAAATATTCAGCAAATCTGGGCCTCTCTGACTTCAAACTATCAATCATTCAAAGCTACCCTTGTACTTTTTTTTTTTTCCTTCAGCAAAGCCACCCTATAATTGTGTCTGATCTCCTGTTCTCAGTTCCTCAGGGAGAAATGTTATGGAAGTTTAAATGATTATTGTGAAAGTTTATTTTGAAGTATAATTTATCATGAATGACTGTTGAGATTAATTCATCATGAAAAAAAGTTTTATTTTGATTTGAACATGTTTATTTTCAGCCAATAGCGTGCAAAGAGCTTCGCACAACTGTTTCAGGTATCTGAGGTTGCCAGAGGTCAAAGCAGCAGTGTGGAGCCGTGTTCAGAGAAGCAGTGTGGAGCAGTGGTCAGAGCAGTAGTGTGGAGCAGTGGTCAGAGCAGCAGTGTGGAGCAGTGGTCAGAGCAGCAGTGTGGAGCAGTGGTCAGAGCAGTAGTGTGGAGCAGTGGTCAGAGCAGCAGTGTGGAGCAGTGGTCAGAGCAGCAGTGTGGAGCAGTGGTCAGAGCAGCAGTGTGGAGCAGTGGTCAGAGCAGTAGTGTGGAGCAGTGGTCAGAGCAGTAGTGTGGAGCAGTGGTCAGAGCAGCAGTGTGGAGCAGTGGTCAGAGCAGTAGTTTGGAGCAGTGGTCAGAGCAGCAGTGTGGAGCAGTGGTCAGAGCAGTAGTGTGGAGCAGTGGTCAGAGCAGCAGTGTGGAGCAGTGGTCAGAGCAGTAGTGTGGAGCAGTGGTCAGAGCAGCAGTGTGGAGCAGTGGTCAGAGCAGCAGTGTGGAGCAGTGGTCAGAGCAGCAGTTCACTCACTGCTTGTAAATGTGGCCACTACCTACTCACTCCCCCTCTAAAAAAGTAAAAAGTTATTTATATAATGCTATTTTTAAAATACAGAATAAATAAAATAAATGGATTCAGAAGTATGCTTGAAGTAAGGAAGGGTGAAGGCAGTAGCACTTATTTTCACAGAGCATAATTAGAACCTATTCAGGAGAGAAAAAATATTTTGAGATGCCTTGGAAAATGTTATGGTTTCCTCTTTTACCCTGAAAAAGGAATGCCAGGAATGTATTTTTTCCCAGAAACATGTGGTGACCACCCCCTGTGGTTTATGACAAAATGTTAGTCAGATAAGTGTAATTAGCACAAAGAAATGCATGCAACAAAAGCTGAGACTTAGATACAGTCATGAAAACACCAAACACACACACACACACACACACACACACACACACACACACACACACACACACACACACACACACACACACACACACACACACACACACACACACACACACACACACATCTACTCTCACAAAATCATTTTCACTTTTCAGATTTGTATTAGTCATTTGCTCCAGTGCTCCAGGTGTCTTAGTAACCAGGGACAGATGAATAATGGGGGAAAGTATTCTCTTGTGTTGAAGCCTAAGGATTTCTGGAGTCCTGCCACTGCATGCAGGCCTGCAATGTTTTAGCCCATCCCTGACGACAACTTTCATCCCTCACATTTGGGAACGTTCAACATGTCCCATCCAACTGCTGCCGTTTGGGTTAACTCCACTCCTTTACAGGAGAGTGCGGGGACCTTTATAGGCACACTGTATGAACACAACAGCCTGTCTGCTTCTTCCCCCTCTCTCCCTCTCTGATTATAAAATCTTAGTAACGTTTGACATCCATTTTTCCCGTATGCTATGCCATAGGCAGAGTTTCATTATAAATCCGTAATCTATTCAGAATAAAGGATATTCATTTTCTATTGAGAATACTTTTTAAAAGTATTTTTTTGCTGTACGTTTCAATACTAACGGCTTGTACTACTAGTGATGATATTAATGATCATTGAAATGATGCCGATGATTTTTCTTCTTTATATTATTATTATTATTATTATTATTATCACTGTTGTTAATAATGTACTTTTTTAGAGCGCTTCAGGGGAGAACAGTAGCAATGTTTATGTTGAAACAGCTTTTGGAATCCACAGTTAAACCTGCAGCTGACGAAGGAAGACTCTCTTTCATCTTTTACACCAGCCCCAAAGGCTTCCATAGTTGTATTTTTTTAAAGGGTGTAGGGGTGGGGTGAGGGGAGCAGTAGTTTAATAAATAAACGTGCGTGCAGGTTGTGTCTATGGATAGGGGAGACGGGATGGGGGTGGGGGTTTGGGGGGATGTCGGACGGTACTCAATCCGTTCTCCCTGCAGTCTCGACTCTCATTACCACAGGAGTCAAGTGAGCTCGCACGCGATCACCTGAGTTCAAGACAGAATCTCTCAGAAAGACGTCCGAGTGGTCCTAACGCCGGAAACCCAGAAAGGTGTGGATTCCTCTCAAAAATGTGTTTAAAATGAATCTTAATCTAAGGTTAATCTAAATACGCACACATGCTGCACAGCGAATACCTGCGAAAAACATACAGTATACCCACATTTAAAAATGCTACTGTTTTGGTTGGTTAAGATAAGCCACCCACGAACCTTTCAATAATAATCATATAGCTAAGTTTTTTCCTTACTTTTTTACATGATATGAACAACGGTGTATTAGCCACTGTGTGGCATCACATAAGCTGAACTACATCCTGGCTTTCTACGACTATTTCGAAATTGTTGGCGAGGACCATTCAATGATTATAGGTTCTCGTGATGATATCGTCTGAGAAACACAAAAATATGGCTGTCTCCTCTGTTCCGATAGAGCAGTTAAATAGGCCATTAGTATAGTGGTAAGTAGCGCTGTCAATTTACCCCTTACCGTCAGTGACTTTTGCCTACATAAGACTACACCGCCAGCAAAGAAGCACATATTATGGGTTTTTATCTCTGTTTATTCGTTTCTCCTTTTGTTTATTTTTTTAATTTAAACAGTCTACTAAAATTATTAGTTTTTCCGACAATGACGTCGGCTATTCGTTGCTTTTGTGAAATGTCCTTGAAGGTCGCGGTTATCAATGCATTAGCCTAAGCTTCACCTAGTCTACAATTTATATAGGCCTATAGCCTGTACGAATATGCAACCTTTTCCACATCACTAAATCTTTTTGGTGGCATATCACAACAGTCAGTGGAAAAGCTAAAACAAAGTAACTGGTGAAGGAATTACAGTCGTTCTTAGGATCTTAAATTGAATTTCCACTTCATATTTCTACATCCCACTATAACCGAATCACCAGTGAAGCGAGTAAAAGACCAGTCCTTCAATTTTACGTCATATACTAATCGCAATATCAGTTCTACTGTCCTTCAACCGTATTTCTAAACGGAACCTTTACTTGCCATTACAATGAAAAGGCTATAGGCCTAGTTCGTTTTTCTTCTTTTAATCGTCTTTGTGGGCGTTAGGCTATACAAAATTTAATTGAACGGAATAGTTATATCACATAAATATTCCACTGTAGCATACGTATATAACTACTTTTGTTGGGAATAGCCTACTAAAAGTTTTTAAAAAGTACGTGCAATAAGCCTATCACATTCTTTAAAAATATTATTAATGTCCTTCGGAAGGCTTTGCGTTTTGTCATATATATCGTAAAATCATGACATTAGATAAATCGAAGAATAGAGCCTATTGCACAAGAATTAGTGTCAACCCGACTCCCCCCACGCAAGGATAATTAAAACCTTGCAGCTTGTAGGGTGGGGAACGAATACGAGGTTATCTGTCGTGAGCTGTCCGTGGTCCTGAAAATTTCCCGGTTACATATTAGGGTCGTCTTCGTGCTTTTGCTGATAAAACCAACATCAGTGTTAAGTAACTTGCAGGACATTTTTCATTCGTATGGCCGATACCCATCACCCGTATATGCAATCAAGGAGGAGTAGCGTGAGGATTACTCTCATCCAAATGACAGCCAGACAGTCATAGACGGACGTAGTTACAAGCGGAGTCCCCCTCGATAATCGGGTTTTACACTTGGGGCTGCCTCGGGGTCAGGTATCTCAGTATGAAGCTCCGGGGTTCCGCAATGTTGATTTAGGCTCACGAATTAATTAAAATAGACTTATCTTCTAGAGCAAATTAAGTTGATTTTTAAAAGAGCGTTCAACTTAAATATTAGTATTAGATTGCGCAATATGTTTCTTTCAACCAAAACCTGCAATAGTCCAATTAGCACAAAAAAAAGTCAATGATATAGTCTCCTCCTAGTGGACATAATTGAAAATGCACTTTAAAATCTCCCCAGACCATTTGTTGATATGGTTTTATTCTTGATATAAATGCGAAAGTATTGGGACAGTGACACCATTTTTGTTGTTTTGGCTCTGTACTCCAGCACATCAGATTTGAAATAAAACAATAAGGTTTAAGTGCAGACTGTCAGCTTTAATTTGAGCGTGTGCATATATATATATATATATATATATATATATATATATAACCTATATATATAACCTATACATATTATATATATACAGTGGCTTCAGAAAGTATTCATACCCCATTGATTATTTCTAATTTTGCTGCGTTGCAAAGTCAAATTAAAACATATTTACATGGGATTGTTTTCTACTCCTGTAGAAGTAATTCTCTATAATGTGCAA
>CM056380.1:49837623-49890851 GCA_029718625.1 Synaphobranchus kaupii | reverse complement strand
TCATTGCACATTAAAACACACGTTGCCAATAAGGAATTTGTTTTGCACAAACATTGATTCGTCCCAAACATTATAGGTGCCCTGAAATGGGGGGCTATGTATAAAAAGTGCTGTCATTTCTACATGCTGAAACCAAAATGTATAAAAACACACAGTTGAGTATATGCACTTCAGCAACATGTGAATTGTTTGATTACAAATTTAAAATAGTGGAGTACAGAGCCAAATCAGGAACAAATGTCTTTGTCCCAAACGTTATAGAGGGCACTGTATAGTTTTTTTGTTCAATGAAACTTGTGCCGAAAGTCACACGTTGAAAGTGCTTATTGTCTGTGATCACGTCACAAGAGATCCTTTTTCAGTTGATCCGGAACATGAGCCAGGTTTACAATACCATTTTGAATACAATACCTCTCTCTCTCTCTCTCTGCATTTGGTTTGTATGTAAACAGATAAAAGAATTATATACTATTTCCCTGCTAAATAATACCGGTTACTGTACGTCATAAACTGAAGACTGCGGTGTCACCTTTCATGAACTTATCTGAACCTTCACAGTGCCCCTAGTGTCAAGTCCTTGCAACTGCAGCGCCCAGGCCCAACACCTACATAGCTCAAAAAGCATTTACATTTCATTCATTGCCACAATTCTTCAGAGGGATGTGGCCCATTCATGCAGTCAGACCCCAAAGCCACAACTTGCTCTGCCATGTTCATTGATAAAAAACAGTCAAGGGGGGACATTTAGTTTCATTCCAGCAACCAAGAATGCTAAAGTTTTATTCTTTTATTTAAATTCATGTTTTGCTGGGGGGCGGCACGGTGGTGCAGTGGTTAGCACTGTCGCCTCACAGCAAGAAGGTACCGAGTTCAAATCCCGGCCGAGGGCCTTTCTGTGTGGAGTTTGCATGTTCTCCCTGTGTCCGTGTGGGTTTCCTCCAGGTACTCCGGTTTCCTCCCACAGTCCAAAGACATGCAGGTTAGGCTAATTGGAGACTCAAAATTGCCCATAGGTATGAGTGTGTGAGTGAATGGTGTGTGTGCCCTGTGATGGATTGGCGGCCTGTCCCGGGTGTATTCCTGCCTCTCGCCCGATGCATGCTGGGATAGGCTCCAGCACCCCCCGTGACCCTGACCAGGAATAAGCGGGTTATTGGATAATGGATGGATGGATGTTTTGCTGGGTGTGAATTGATGATGGTGTCTTGCTAATTTCACATGCGCTAGTTTTCCCAGGCTGCACCACAGGGAGTTAAATGAGCATTCATTAAATTCCACTGCAGATGGAGACTGTGAAAGCATGTAGTGATAAATGAGCACAATGCTCGATGCAATCTCGCCGTCTCAGCGGGAGGTCTCTGACCAGGCATTCAGACACGGCTAAACAAATTCCTCCCACAGAGTGAAGGGGAGGATGTAACAAGAGAAGCAGGAATTTTATAGATGATTTACATGATAGTAGCCATGATGACGAAGGTCTTCTGGGAAGTTATATAGCTTCAGTAATGTGATGGATCAAGAGCAGGTGTCTGTGTACCGAATGAGAGGACAGCAAAGGGAAACAGACTGTCATAGAGGGGAAACCATCGGAGGAAGAAACAAGAAAACCCTCGTGGGAACTTTCCAGGTGCAATACCACACATAGCCACACATTATCGAGGAGCAGTATTGTGCCAGATTTGCAACTTCTCAACATTCAATACAAATCCTCTCTCTCTCTCTCTCTCTCTCTCTCTCTCTCTCTCTCTCTCTCTCTCTCTCTCTCTCTCTCTCTCTCTCTCTCTCTCTCTCCCTGCCTCTCTCTCTCTTTCTCTTCATTCCTCCTTCTTTAGTTCATTTTTATATTAAATTTAATTACTTAGTTTTTGGAGGAGTACCCATTCTTTGGGTGCAATTCTTCTTGAATGCATGTTCAAAAACATGCACCAAATAAGTATCCTGCAGTGGAGGGAAGCTTCATTGTTCATGAAGGATTTCAAGTCCACATTAGGCCTCAGCACCTAAATTCGCAACAGTTTTGGTAATGGCTGCTATGTCACTCCTTTAGAACAGCTCCCATTGGAACAAAGGGTAGAACAGTAATCTCTAGTCTACTCTTCACACACAGGCATGCACAAACAGAAATAAACATACATATGCACACACATCTACTCACTACACACACACACATGCACAGGATCAGGATTTTACCTTCACTTATCTCTGCTGTAATAGGAAATTACACATAGTTATCTATATATTAATTTCAACCTGCAAAAATGTATAAATTATTAATTCATTTTAGTGTGTTTTATTAGAAGCCCGATTGCTCAATCAATACTACTTTATGTGCAACAGAACAATGTCCTGGCATGTCATTATTCTATGGATTTAGGAGAGTTTTAGGCCTTAGAAATTGTCTATTCAGCAAGACAACCCCATTTGAAGCTTCAACAAGTGACTTTGCGTGTGAGACCAGGTAAGGTAAGGAATGTTCTCATATAGAATGCCCCGTATGAGGGAAACACATTAACTAATGTAAATATTACACTGTTTATACGCTGTCCATTTTGAAGAGATTAATACAATTCCCAGTCGTTTCGGTGGATGATATTGACAGACGATGAAAAAGCTAGTTCTATTAGACAGCAGATCCTGTTATAGATCCTATTTTATTTCTGAATGGGGCTTTCCTGCTGAACGGTATCACAATTAATTCAGTTCAACCTCCTTATGTAAGCGGGTGAAAAAACCTTACGCAACTGAAGGAAGATACCCACTCAAAGCCGGCCACTCAAAATGCATGTTCCCATCAGATTACCGAACAGTCTTGAGTGATTTGTATCGTGCCCGGTCTTATTTTATTTTAAATAATTTAAAAAAAAAATGGTTTGACAACAGATACAGCTCAATTTCAGTGTGTGAGGTGAATCAGAGCCTGATGCTTCACGGCTGGAGGCTTCTCACAGCTGTGGCTTTTTGATGATATATTTGTGCCGGGATTGGCCTTATCTTCAGCCTTTGACCCGATCGGAGGGGAGGTCATGGCTGGATGCACGTCTGTTATCGCCCCATCCACCCACCCCCCACCCCGTGGAGCCTGGCGTAGGCCCGGGGACGAGACGTTCCTAACACTGCTTTTCTGAGACGCACGCACCCTTGTCCCCTTGAGAGAATGCAGGCTGTGGGCTGAAGACAATGCGGCCTATTCTGAGAACACAGGGGATCCAAGAAACTGCACGTAGCGATGCCTGCTCCGGTCACCCCATTGGCTGCGGCCAAAGAGCTATTTTAACGCCGTTCCTGGAACTCGGTTTAACCAAGGCACGTGAGCCGGTTATCAGGCAATGCTCTTTCTTTACTTTTCACGCTCCTTTTATCGATGTTAAGTGCTCCTCAAAGCCCAACACTGAGCACATGAACAGGAGGATGTTACCATTGTTTAAAGAACATTTCCAGAAGTCAGATCAATTTCAGATGTCTGGATGCCCCATGAATGTAATTGTTAAGTCATAAGCAACTATAGCAATAGATAGGAGTAGATTTTGCTAGTCTACTTTAAAAATATATTTTAGTTGTGTATTGTTTATGTTAATTGATAAGAAAAGTTCAACATTCAACAAATCTGGCTATTAAATATTAAATACTAGGAATACATTCTTAAAAAGTTAATGCACTTATCCTCTGGTTTTCATAACTAAATGATATGAATCTGAGGAGCGCTATCAGTATGTGACATACTTTGAATGTTTTCCTGTTTAGATGCATTTAAATTTTCAGACTGCTTGAGGGACATTCTCGGCATACCATGCAAATCTAACCAGAATCTTCGGCAACGTGAGGTGAGGTGAGTTATTCCGGATCGAAATGTCATCATCAGTGACCGTTGCATGTCATCACCATGTCATTCCAATCATCGGTTTGATGCGGTGGAGATACACTGCCTGGTCAAAAAAAAAAGTTGCCGTTGCACCCGTCATGCATAGTGCCCACAGTACAAGCCTCTGGAGGCAGTGTTATGATCTCGGGTTGCTTCAATTGGTCAGGTCTAGGCTCAGCAACGTTATGCAGCAATAAAATGAAGTCAGCGGAGTACCTGAATGTACTTAATGACCAGGTTATCCCATCAATGGGCATATTCCAGGACGACAATGCCAAGATTCATCTGGCTCAAATTGTGAAAGAGTGGTTCAGGGAGCATGAGGAATCATTTTCACACATGAATTGGCCACAGTCCTGACCTTAACCCCATTGAAAGTCGTTGGGATGTGCTGGAGAAGACTTTATGGAGTGGTTCGACTCTCCCTTCGTCAATACAAGATCTCGGCCAAATATTTATGTAACTCTGGATGGAAATAAATGACGTTGTATTAGATTGTCGAAACAATGCCACGACGAATGCGTAATCAAAGCTCAAGGCGGTCCAATGAAATATTAGAGTGTGCAGCTTTTTTTTTGGCCAGGCAGTGCACCATGCGGTAGGGAGGCGGTCCTGTGACACTGAGGTATTATTGTGACGGACAGGGGAGAACTGCACATGAGATTATTGAAAAGGCTCAGGGCCTTTCTTTTGCTTTCTTGCTTTGGGATTTCATCACATTTCACTACCGTGCACACCCTACCCTGCAAGCGTCCAATTGATGCTGATGTTGCAGAACTGTGATGGGCGAAAATAAACTTGCACAAAAAGAGTTTTTTGGGGGTAGGACAAAGAATATAAAAGGACAAAGAATATGAAACTAAAAAAGGTAATACCTGTAAATATGATACATGGTTTAAATGAGATATTGAAAGAAAGACAAGCCCTTTCATATTTCCCCGGGTTCACTAATTCTTCAATATATTTTTCAATATGTGGCGTTTGTAATGGCCGCATGTAGTCCTCAGTTCCTTATGATTGCAATGAAGATCATTCTGCTACAAGATATACACTGAGTTATGATGACTGTAATACTAATAATAATAATAATAATAATAGAAGAAGAAAGCTATATGAACTGTGTAAGTTGTGTAGATACAGTTCAGGTTTTCAGTGGGAGCAAGACCATACTGGGAGGCAGAGAGTAGTTCTGATTAATGGACTGCAGGCCATGACCAAGAATGAGTCAGGAGTCTCAGATTGGGGAGACTGAGCAGATACTGTATATGTGCAGCCGCAGAGTTCCCTACACCCCTTGCTCTAATCTTTGGAATTCCAGTGGGGGGGGGGGGGGGGGGGGGGTCTTCCCGTCACCATGCAATGAGATGTCTTTTAAATGATCTACAGTGTGTTTATCATAACGATCATTTTAACGTGACAATGGATTCATGTATTACCCATCATATATGTAGTAATATAAACATTTGGAAACCTAATAAAGAATGCTTAATTTACAGAAGAATAGCATTTAACAAACATTCACAGGAGCATGATTGAAGCAGCTTGTTTGAGTTTGAGAACAGTGAGTTAGTGCGTGTTACCCTCTCCTCTGTGAACATAACAAAAAAAAAATCTGCAGTGTCACACATTTTGTTTTTATTTTTCAGTCCCTCAAACAAGGCACTTCCATTAATGCAGAAGTGATGCTTCTCCAATTAGGAACAAGCTTAGTCATGGTGACCATGAAAACAGCCCTTTGCAAGGAGGACGCAGCTGGCAATTGACGACATGGGTCCAATGGTGGAATCCCTCCACACTGATCTTGGCTGTCAGGCTGTGTAACAATTCACCTAATGGTCTGTTCCAGCAGCCATGTTTGAACAGACTGTATTCAATAACAAGCAATCAGTCACTAGTATCCTGTCCCTCTGAAGGCTATCCTCAGATCTGCCCTTAAAATGTGACACTTAATTTGCACTTCTACTGATTTCTGGCTGGTTTTGATTATACTGCTAGCTTTATTGTTTTATTTGTTTAGATGTGTTGGCCTATTGTGACATATACTATTCTTTCTCGTCAATTGCTAATTATTATGTCCACCACTCTGTGTAAGTGCACTGCCAGAAATATAATAACAGTAACAGATCACCTGTTCACTATGAACCTATCAACAGAACCTATCACTATGTTAGGCAATAGAATGAGCGACAATAATATTAATAACAACATAAATGCAAAGGTTCAGTCTGCTCTTTCCCTTTGTGCACTGTGAAAGAGACGCCAGCAGAACAGCCTTGTCTGAACTGACTCCATAGTTCAAGGCTGATCAGATTATGCACATATTTATGAAACAGCACAAGAGCAAGATGCCCACACTGGGGGACGGGGGAGAAAAGCCATTGACCAGAAACTACTCACACAGCGGCATTTAGGTATGTTTTAACTTTCTGCATGTCACCTTTCCTGTTCCTATAACAAACCATTTTATATTTATTTTTCTTTCTGTGTGCTTCTGGTTTTTGAAAATCCCTTCGCACTGCGAAAAGCAACATGTGTCTGAAGACAAACACCATGGAACAAGGAGGTTGTGATGATTCCTGGAAGTTCCAGATTATGTAACTGCCGCAGCACTATGTTCTATATAGATCTTATGGCAGTTCTGATTTGCTGTGACATTGAAAGCTAAAATGATTTAACTGGTGGAACAGGGCTGATGCCTGGCTGTTTACTCCTGGTGTATTCTCATACTGTACCTACCAAGTAGATTTGTACTGCTGTCCCGTCTCACTACCCAGTGCCTGGTCTTTATTATTTACACTCAATAGGCCTCAGGCACTGCTTCCATACAACAAACACCTGATGTTATGAGTAACTATGGGATCTAAGATTCTTATAGGCCATGGGAACCAGTGGTTATTGTTCTGTTCTCTATAGAATTGTCCAGAATTATTATTTGGTGCTAAATCTAGATCTTGTTTAGATTTTAAAAGGATATTGAGTAAAAAAGTAACAAAATTATCTGGGATGCAAAATCAAATTTTTTATGCTATGGTTGTTTCCTGCAGGTCACAATGTCATTATGCTTCTTCAAGACGCACGCCTAGACTTAATTTGGAGGTTGTCCTGGTCTGCGTTCGGAATGGCTTCCTATACGCTTTATAGTGCACTATTTAGGGAATTAGCCATTTTTTAGGATGTCCTCAGTCTCAGTGTTCTCAATTGAGAATTCGGAAACCATCAAAATGACCAATCCCCCAAATAGTGCACTATTCTGAACACAGCACTTTATTAGCTTTAAGACTTGTTTCAATGGCACACAGGCAATCATGACCATGTGATTTTCAGCCTTGGGGCCCCCATGTAATCCGAGATTACATGATAGGTGTAAGATATATTTACTATGATTTATAGTTTCTATATTATTTCTTATATTATACTTTTTCTGTTCTATTTAGCGATAGCCACGTCTTTAACGAGAGAAAATGTTTTCGAGTTATTATTTCAGAAGACTCTCTTCGCATTGTTTTTTGAATGAACTGCCCCAAAACACAGGCAAACGAAAGCAGTGACTTAATAAAAACTAAAGCCTAGCGGAACATTTCTGCGGCTACAAGGGGAACGTTGTTTAGGAGACGGGGAATGTTTTTAGTGCTGTACCGTGAGCTGTCAGTTGAAAGGTGTTCTGCGAGAGTACAAATACGACGCGACCTCACACCGCAGTAAGATTTTATCTTCAATTATGTTTTTAAGGAAACAGTTGTTCTCTAGTTTTCGTTTATTCTTCAATGACTAGAACACTGAATCGTGGTGTTCGGGCATCAGAAAGAAATACAGGGGAAGGCATGGCTTGCTGGCTAGCCGGGTAAAGGTAGCTAATTTAGTTTACTAACGTTAGCTGGCTGACTTGCTATCGAGGTTGCTGACTTAGTTAGCTAGCTACTGACTCTTGCGAGCGAACTAGATTTGTACCTGCGGTTAGTTAGTTAGTTATTTGTTATTTCTGGGTATGTTAGGTAATGTTTAATTGTTCCTTCCTGGTAACTAGCTATTGTTGGATACCTTGCTAGTTTGCCACAGGTCAACTGAGGTAATAAACCTGCCCAGCCAGCTAGCCAGGTAGCTAAGCTAAGTCACTATTGGAGGGGGTTGTAGACACCTTTGCACCCTCTAGGTTTCAAACTGTTGAATTATGCGCACGATTGTGTCTGCAAGGTAACTACAAATTCCCTCTGTCCTATCAGCGTGCTAATCTTGTTTACTGTTAGCCACGTGATCACAAGGTCAGAGTTCAGACGTGAGTAGCCTAAGTTACTAAGAATAATAAACTATGAACACAGTGCCATGGTAAACACCAAGGTAAATGATTGGCAATACATTTATGCAAAGCAGAGGCTACCACAGATTTGTGTGTAGGCATGTGTAACATCTCACTTTTTTTGCGCACTTCTGTTCATTGTAATTTGCTTATTTCAAATGTGATCTACTTGCACAACAACTGAATATTTACTGATACATTTCAGGTTGAGTACCTTCAGTCTATGCCACGTTGCATCAACAGTCGCCCAGCTGAGAAATTAAACCAGCAACCTCTTGGTTAATAGACTTTTATAACCACAAAATCGCAGCGCAGCTAATTGTGTTGACTGGTGTGAATACTATTCCTACTTGTTACTACTACTACAGTCAGAGACGTGAATCTTTGGAAGGCTGCATTGTTCTAGGCAGACCGCTCATGCATGTACGTGTCCACGTGGGTGGACAGCTGCACTTTTAGACCTGGACTGCATTCAGGATGAGCAAAACTGATTTGCAAATGGAGACTGCTATATTGGACATCTGGCTGAGACAGAGATATCTGCCATGTTGGCTCTAACAGTTTCCTTGTCTCTGCAGCCCGGGAGGATGGCCCAAATGGACAGCAGGGTGGTGGTTCTGAGCGTACTGGCTGGGGCAGCCAGTGTCAGCCTGGCGGCGGTGTGGTACCGGAGCCGGAGGAGCCAGCTGTGGCTGAGCTACAGCGACGGGCGGCAGGGCGCGGGAGCCAGTTCCGGGCCGGACCTGTCCCTGCAGGCCCGGCAGGCGGAGGTTGTGGACCGGCTCGGGGCTCTCATCCAGTGCGTGTCGGAGCTGAAGGACGAGGTGCAGGCGCTGAAGGATGCCCTCCCGCGGCTGCAGGACCAGGTGCGGGCGGAGCTGCGGGGGCGGGGCACGGAGGGGGCGCACAGGACCCCCCGCAGGAGGAGACCAGAAGGGGCCGTCAGGGCAGAGGGGCACAGCTCGGAGGAGGCGGAGAGCGAGGGAGGGTGAGTTCATTACCGGTGCTCCTGCCCTTTTTAAAAATATACTGCCCATTATTATTATGAGTATGACTGTACAAGGGAGGGCCTCTTTGAAGATTCCCTCTTTTCTCACAATGAGCAAACAGCAAAAAGTCCTGTTATTAGCACTTAGTGACTGGTTGGCAGTGCTTAGTAATTGGCAGCGCTTAGTGTTAATCATTGAGTAATAGTTCATGAGAGCCATGTGATTGTCCATCAGTGTTTATTGAGTAGTTATTGCTGAGTATCATCAGTATTGAGCAATTGATCATCAGCTCCTTGGTGGGTGATACTTGTCAGAACACATTGCGTGTGTATGTGTGTGTGTGTGTGTGTGTGTGTGTGTGTGTGTGTGTGTGTGTGTGTGTGTGTGCATGAGCATTTTCTTCATTTGAGCTGCCTGGTTTGAGCTGTATAAATCTGCTTCAGAGGACTCCCAGAGTTTGGCCTCTACTCATGAACCTACTGAATTATTTCTGATAAACGGTCCAATGTAGAAAGAGGATGCAATATTTTATTTACTCAGGATTCTTGCAAGGGAAGCTTTATTAAGTTAATAAAACAGGCCTAAATAAGGCACCATGCAGGACTTCATGAGCAAGTAGGCCTCAGGCTATTATCAAAACTCCAGGGGGCAGTAACTGAAAGCCAGTTATTCTCACCTACTTGATTAGACATCACCGAACCTAGTGAAGTTTTGACTAATTAATGATAGATATGCCGGCTGGGCACCTGGACTCTTCTAAAAGGTTTAAAAAGCGCTTTCTTTTCACGGGGTAAGCAGAGGATTATTTTGGTAAATATATTCAGTAATGTTCTCATCCTCCGCTCGCCCAGTGCACCTGAGAGAGAGAGGGAGAGGGAGTCTGTCTGCAGAGCCCCCTTACTGAGAGGCAGTTATTGGCTGTTAGGCGACAAGGCGGTTATTCTGCTTGCCGCACGCGTCACACTTAACACATACGTGTCTCATTTCACAAGTACCAGGTTCACAGGGGCCTGTGTGTTGTATTTTTATGTATCTTAGCAACTGTTCCGTTCTAATCTGTGGCTGTGAAATTTCACAGTGTTTTTTTATATTGGGGGGGAAAGGGGGGGGGGGGGTGGCTGGGGTTAGGTGGGGGTGAGGGGGGAGGTGGGGGGTGGTGTAGCGGCAGCTTTCTTTGGTTCTGTTGAAAGCCGTACTTAATACATTTCATTAAAGGGCTGCCAGTGTGGGGAGATCACAGATCCTCAGCCCTAATACTTTAATCACAAGCACTACCACTCATTCATACACCTGTCATGGAAGCAACCGCATGGAAATTGGTACTTGATTTTCAGCGAATAATAATATATTTAAAAAAACAGATCTAAGTAAGCACCTGAGTACGGAATGTTTAAAAACAGTCTATAAAAACAACATGGATGTCTGATGTTTTCTCCAGCAGTGAGCAAAGAAAAAAAAAAAAACAGCCCAATGTCTGTGAGAGATGTTTTGAAACTTGCTCACCAATAAGTGCTGCACAAGCTTGTTCTCTCTCTCGCTCTCTCTCTCTCTTTCTTGCTATCTCTCTCTCTTTCACATATACTGTCTCTCTCACTCTCTTTGTATCTCTCTGTATCACTCTTTTTTTGGCATGTGTTGCTCTGTCCTGGATCATCTTTTCCACAAGAGAGGAGAACTGAAGCTTACCTGGACTCACCTGCTCTGCATGCATACATGCGGAGGCCCCTAATCCTGCCGGGGGAGGGGGGGGGTGCTGGCGTTTGGGGGGGTGGTGGGGGGCGCTGGCAGTTGAGGGTGGGTGCTGGCGTTTGGGGGGTGGGGTAGAGGCCGGGGGCGGCGCTGGCAGTAAGGGGTCGGGGTGGTTGTGATCAAAGCTTCCTGTTACTGCCTTTGGTGCTGCGCTGTGTTTCGGGCAGAGACCCAGCTATCGCCTGGGACCATTTCTTCACAAGAAAAGAGACAGCCGGGGAACCGTGAGCGCGGGGCACACCTGCTGTTTGTAGATGGCCGGAGATTGAGTCTTCTGAGGAAGCAAATGACGTTTACAACTTGACAGAGTAATTAGAGGGCTTTCACATCCCTTGTCTTTGTGTGTTCACATGCTTCTGTCTCAATCTGCTTGCGCATTCACAGAATGTGTGCGTTTATAGCTTCAGGTACAGGGTATGTGTTGTATAATGATAATAATTCCGATTTTCAGCGCACAATCTGCAAAACAAATTCATCCAGTTGGTCTGACGTACACCAGCCCATGGAGTGGGGCTGGTCAGCTGAGATGGCCAGTAGAGCGGATGTCCGTTTGCTTTAGGTGAACCCCTGCGTAGGTCTCTGGTGACGGCACGTTGGGGTGAACAGCGTGTGGGCGGGAGCAGAGGGCATGGGGTTGGCTGATTCGGTGGCGGTGCACGGGTCCCGGCCTCTCTCTCTCTCTCTCCCCTGTCAGGTCATCATTCACTCCCTCAGCGGGGGGCCTTTCCCAGCTGCCCTCTGGGGGACACCCATTGGTTGCCATGCAGGAAGTTGGCAGGGATTTCTGGGTGTTTCCTTCACAGTTCTAACTCTTCACAGTTGACTGACCAATCGATCGTATTTAGTAATTCCATGCAACAAAAAAAGAAAAACCTTGTGAGATCTATGATTGATGAAATGCTAAATAGGGGTTGTCTTTTTTCCCCTATGTAAAAGATGAAGTGGTGTTACGCGAATGGTAATATTTGTTAGCCAATCAGATCTCAGGCATTAAGCTCCAAGCCCCGCCCCCTCACCCCGCATCATTGCTTCTGTTTGATGGGGGAAATTTAGCCCCTGGGGGGTAGAGAGGACTTGGCCCTGACCCAGCGCAATGAAACGCGCACATAGACCCTGCATTTCTTTAAGGAGCCCTTGCCGTCTACCACATCTTCTGCAGCTTTGCATTCCTGTCGAACGCTGTTTGTTAGGAATTTCACAATGACTGGGTGGAGTTAGGCTTTGTGCTCTTTACCAAAAAATCCCAACGAGGGATCAGTTTGTGTTTGACTTAAAATCCTCAAAAAAAAAATTGGAATGCACTGTCAATGTATTGCGATATTTTGGCCAGGTGGGGTTTGCGCTGTGGAGGCCGTGTGGAGGACTAAAGCACACACCGCAGACTGATCTCTGTAGAAACGTGCCCAGGTAGCTACCTGAGAGACTTCGGCTATGTGTGGGAACCCTCTGAGATTAGACTAGCTAACATTTCAGCAACTGTATCTGCTCCCAAGAGATTACCTGTATGAATCCATCAGTTTTAGCTATGCCCTAATCACTTAATCAGTAAAAGAAAATCAAAATCGATTAAAAAATATGACCGGTACTTGTAACCTATCGTGGTGTGTAAATATTTGGAAACATTTGCAAACTGTCAGTTAATGCTAATAAGAATGTTTCCCATATGTGTAAATCACAGAAAAACTGACAGCTATAGGCCAAGAAAAACACGAGAAGGATGCGTGTGATGAACTGCTAGTTCAAAGCAAGCTTGGGACGGTTCTTGCAAGGGAACATTGAAAGGGGAGCAGCAGGTTTGCGGAAACACGGGCAACTTCTGAAGACCCAGCTCAGCTTCAACCGCCTCCGGCTCTGTTATCGAATAAATGGGCCTGTCAATGTGCCAAGCAACGCAGACTGTATTGTACTTTACTGTACTGTTT
Organism: Synaphobranchus kaupii; assembly: GCA_029718625.1. NCBI lineage: Eukaryota > Metazoa > Chordata > Actinopteri > Anguilliformes > Synaphobranchidae > Synaphobranchus > Synaphobranchus kaupii. The sequence continues at coordinate 49,878,038 of CM056380.1, read as the reverse complement.
ACGGAAGGCGTGACACATTTCCGCTTAATCCTCTTTTGTTGCGTCAGTGATCATAACAAAGGGAATCTGTGCATCATAAAATATTGAGCACGAAAAGGCATAATTGCTGCTTTCGGGTTCATAACCGGTTTGGCGGTTCGCTGGTCCATTCCTTATGGAAATGTAATATACTGCAGTATATTTTAAATATATTGTGATGATAATTTTGATATATTTACAATATACTGCAGTGTAGTATAATTGTTAAGGAACTGGCCTTGTAACCCGAAAGGTTGCAGGTTCGATTCCCAGGTAGGTCATTGCCTGAATCGCTTCAGTATCTATCCAGCTGTATAAATGGATAATGTGTAAAAAAAAAAAAAAAAAAAATTGTGTAAGTCGCTCTGGATAAGAGCGTCTGCTAAATCTATATTCTTCTTCCATAAGGGATAACTCTGTGGTTCCTAATATGTCCTGCAGTATTTGTTCTGTGTGTGTGATAATATAAGGAGTCAGGACATCTGCAAAGAATATCAGTGAATAATGATGCACATTTTAGATTGTGCCTAAAGCCATGCACTGTACAGTCCACGTAGCTTGCCTTGGCTTGTAGGCCTTCAGCACTGTACAGTCCACGTAGCTTGCCTTGGCTTGTAGGCCTTCAGCACTGTACAGTCCACGTAGCTTGCCTTGGCTTGTAGGCCTTCAGCACTGTACAGTCCACGTAGCTTGCCTTGGCTTGTAGGCCTTCAGCACTGTACAGTCCACGTAGCTTGCCTTGGCTTGTAGGCCTTCAGCACTGTACAGTCCACGTAGCTTGCCTTGGCTTGTAGGCCTTCAGCACTGTACAGTCCACATAGCTTGCCTTGTCTTGTAGGCCTTCAGCACTGTACAGTCCACGTAGCTTGCCTTGGCTTGTAGGCCTTCAGCACTGTACAGCCCACATAGCTTGCCTTGGCTTGTAGGCCTTCAGCACTGTACAGTCCACATAGCTTGCCTTGTCTTGTAGGCCTTCAGCACTGTACAGTCCACGTAGCTTGCAGGCCTTCAGCACTGTACAGTCCACGTAGATTGCGTTGGCCTGTAGGCCTTCAGCACTGTGTCCGGCCCGGGTCGGCAGGATAAGGCAATTCTGTGCGTTTCACTCGCCCGTTGATTCACAAAACTGCAGGAATGTCGCAGTCATCACTTTCATAAGCCAGCTTTGTCTCTGTGTTTGCGGATAGCTTGGACGCTGGCATCCTGTATTTGCGCAAGCTCATGTATTTGCGCAAGCTCATGTACTACGGTATGTAACCATGAAATATATCGGGGATTAGTTAGTGCACAAAGGCTCGCTATCTTTCTCTCTCTATCTCTTCTCTCTCCTCTCCCTCTCTCTATCTGTCTCTCTTCTCTCTCGTCTCTCTCCCTCTCTATCTCTTTCTGTCTGTGGAGCTGACTTTTGGTTCTTCATCAGCTTACTGTATGTCTGGCTGTCATTAAGGGAGATTAATTAATGAGTAGAGCTGAATCAATTAGGGAAGTGTCGTGTAGCCACGCTCTCAAAATGTAATGTTCATAGTTTCATATCTTTTTCCACTCACCTGTCAAAACATCTAACCTTAACCAACCCCCCTCCCCCCTTACCTGTCCGGCCCTCCACCCCTCCAAATCAAAAACGGGCCATAAATCTTGCCATCCTCTTTGCACGGCTGCCCAGAAACTGTCAAACCATCACTTTCTCGGCGTCCTGCAGGAACTTGTCATTTCTTTTTACGATTCCGACATTTTCTGCACGTTGCTCTCTCCGTGGCCCCCGGGACTTTTCGCTTCACGTGTTTTAATGATACAAACTTTTATATACCATTATTTGTTTAAATACACATCTGTCTGTACAGATGTACCCACGTGCTCCTTGTGCAGAACAAACCTTGCTTGTTTTTCCAAATGCACAAAAATGCTGTTTTCTTTTTAAAGCGCTCTATCAGATTTGTTAACACAGGTTTATAAAAAAAAAAAAAGCTACCTCCTGTCTTCTGTTGACTCCTGATAATTCTTGTGCGCTGAGTTGCGGTGAAATTTACATTCATAAACAGAACATGCAAATAAGAGGAGAAAGTAGCCTACAGCCAGTGGGATTAAATGGAGACCAGATGCATTCCGCAGTAAGACAAGCAGTGCTCAATTCGTGTGCGCTTTTCCCATGAGCAGTTGTCGAGAGTTGAGTCTGATTAATAAGGAGCATCTGAGCTGTTATCCCTTTCTCCTATGGGGAGGGCAGATTTAAGGTACAGTTGACGCAAAGCTCAGTTGATCCAGTGTTTAGCTGACTGAGAGGCACCTCTCACATTTGACGTTCAGGCCGGGTGCTGTGGTCAGATTTTCCTGTCCTTGTCTGTGGACAGCGGGATGGCCAGCAGAGTGTAACACGGTAGTTAAAGAGCTCCACTTATGAGCAGAGGGTTATGGATTTAATTCACTGGTTGGGTCACTGCTGTAGTGCCATTGAGCGAGACACTTAAAACCTGATTTAAAAAAGCACACAGAAATGAAACGAGAGTTGAAACGGATGATATTTGTAGTTTAAAATTAGGACGTAGTAATAATTTTCCATTTGAAAATAGGTGGTTTTGTGCACAAAAATGGCGCTAACTAAACTAATCCCCTTCTGTCTGACTGTGCAAGAAATGACACTAATGCAGCCCAGCAACTTAATTTGCTGTCCCAATAAACTCATTAAATTTTATAAGTTTTTAAAAGCAAATTTAGAAAAATGTAGGCCTACATTTTAGGAATATTCTGTAACATCACACTTGTTGGAAGGAAAATACAGTAGATGCTTGGCTTCAAATCTAAGCTTTAACAGTGCCAAAATATTTTCAAGCTACAGGTACCTGCCAATGAAACCCAGAATTTCCCAGGACAGTGAAAGTCACAGAGCAGCATGATTCAGTTCAGTAATAGCTGCATACAGTAGGTCTTATGTTACCCTTATGCCTATAAATCTTCATTGCTACAAGTAGGTAATGCAAAGCAAAGCATGTCTCCTGCACAGTACTAGCCTCCAGTAATGCTCAGTGTGCAGTGTAAGCCTGTGTCTACCTTATTCCGCTTATCTGGCAATAGAGACATCAGAGAGACAGGAAGGCTTGTCCATAGGTAGGGAGATTTGTGATAAGGTAGGACAATCTTTTCTCAAAGTCTTGAGCTGTATATGCCTTGGAACACACACGCACAACGGGCACGCACACACACACAAAAAACATCTACTTTCTAATACTGGGGCTCCAACTTGCACCTTTGAACCTTACAATTAAATATAGCCTAATATATGCTCAGTATATGGTCTTGATCTACATGTTTTACCTATAAGCCACTGTTCTATGAAAACAGACAGCTTTTTGTGCCCAGTGTAGTGTATGGTGTAGCGTTAGTGCTTGCATATATACGGATGCAGGTGCCTTGCTGAATCCGAGCTGATTCCTCAGTGGAAAACATTACCTCAGATGATCCCTCACCATTCCCATCTCTGTCATTTTCTCTAATTGTTGGAAAGAGGATCTTGCCTAATGGCTTATTGGCAAACTGATTAAAGCAAGACGATGTCTTTTTAACAAAGGTGCTCCTTGTTCAGAGGGAAAATCTGGCCAAAAACATGATGTGCTATGTGTAAAGGGGCCTGCACCCCCCCCCCCCCCCCCCCAAAGGCAAGATCACTTATCGATTCTCACACCTGCGGGGAACGCCATTGAGGAAAAACTGACTAATTACCTCTGCTTCACAAACACTCGTAAAAGAAAAAACGCCTCCTGAAAAACAACAAACCTCTTTTATTATCCTTTCATCGCCCTCGGCCCCTCCTTATTCTGACACAAGTCATTACGTTATATGTTTACACAGTGAATGTCCTAGTTCAGTGCGTCTTGCATGGTTTTGTAGGCCAGCAGTATGCTTTTCGCATGTTTTCATTTGCTGGAGCAGTGCTCCAAAAAATACGCTGAAGTAACACACCTGCTCTCTTACCGTTCCCCATGCCCTGGGTAAAGCATGGTGCTCATGCACGCGTCCGATATCGCGTGAAAGGCCTCACGGGGTGGCAGACGTACCCCAGGAGACCTGCACTAAGGGACATTATTGGGAGCGGATTAGGGGATACCAGGGGAACAGGAAGCAGAGGGGGGGGGGGCGGATTGAGGGTTATGGGGTTCTGTTCTCAGTAGCAACAGGAAGCAGAGGGGGGGCGGGTTGAGGGTTATGTAAAGCTGGGCCCGCCCAGTCCGGCCTTCCTCATAGCAGCTTGTCATTACCTTTTCAGATCAAGGTGAACTGCATGTACTTTTCGTAATGACCTGGAGCCGGTCTGCACGACTTTAATTACACACAGCAGACTGTGTGTGTGTGTTTGTGCACACGCATTTGTTTATTTGTGTGTGCGTGCGTGTGTGTGCGTGCGCATTTGTGTGTTTGTGTGTGTGTGTGTGTGTTTGTGCGCGCACATTGGTGTGTGTGTGTGTGTGTGTGTGTGTGTACGCACGCGCGCGTGTGTGTGTGTGTGTGTGTGTGTGTGTGTGCGCGTGCCTTTATATGTATGTGTGTGTGTGTATGTGTGTGCGGGTTTGTGTGTGTGTGTGTGTGCGTGTGTGTGTGTCTTCGACAAAGGGCTGGAGGTGAATGAGCTGAACTGAATGCATGAAGAGCTAGAGCCTGTTGGCATGGTAGCTATTCTTCCACTGTGTTGTGAAAAAGGTTTTTGCTTTGGTGACGGTCACTGCTGCTTGACGCTTTCTCACAAACAATCTCAGTCCACAAGCCTGTCTCTGCCTCTGCTTGTTTCAAGGCCTAATCCTCTTCTACGTCATTCAAAGGATAATGTTCCCATACCCTGTCAACAAACCACCCAAAAAAAGGAAAAAAATAGATCTAAGCACTTTCCCCACGCAGCCTGATACTCCATTCTGTTATTTATATTCATCTCTTCGTATTCATATCCATTCACCCATTGATTTTCCTCATACAGATTACCCCATGAACTCCCACAACCATATTGTGCTGCTGAGAGGGATGGTCTAATTTAACACACAATGTTCTCAGAGTGATTTCCCAGTGGCAGATTAAAATAATATTATCTGTAAGCTCGTCATCACCTATGCTGGTGCCAAGACGTACAGCTGTTTCACTCCACAACTGAGTAGGATCAGTTTAGTGAAACCAATGAAATTAAGATGCTGGCTCAGATATCAGCTCAGAACACAGGTAGCTAGCTTTCATTGTCGATAGCTAGTTTCCTGTGTAATGGTTAGTGATCTAGGTAGCTAGTAGCTAGAGTAGCAGTATACTACATGAATGGAACGGTTCACACCTATGTCTGCAGCTAGCTAACACAAAATCTAGCTAATTCTGCTTGGCTAACGTTAGATACTTGACCTTTTTGAAACAATTTTAAGTCATTTAAAATTCCTTAATTTAGTTCCTTAATGTAACTAAATGTTGTTAATGTAATTAAGTAAATTTCTTTAAATGACATGCTTTATTTTTATGTACTGTGAGCACCATAATTCATTGGACAGTGACACATTTTTTGTTATTTTGGTTCTGTTCTCTACCACTTTGAGTTTGAAAGGATACGAGGACAATGAGGTTGAAGTGCAGAGGCTGCGTCCCAATCCAGTTTTTGCTCCACCCTGGTAAACTTCACTTGCAAACTTCACTTGGGGGAATCCCTTTTGAGACCAGGATGTACCCTCTGTCTCCATTTTAAGTGTGAGTCCAATCCGTTAAAAAGCCAAGTGAAGTTTGTGACATAGCCCCTCCACCCTCAACTTTTCTCAAGGGACCGAGTCTGCAAAAGAGCAGACTCTGCAAGCTCATATTACCCACAATTCACATCGAACGTCCTTCTCTCCTGTTCAGTGATAATCACGTTAATGTTTATCGCGGTATTATACATTAAAAGCGCATACAGAATGGAAAAGACGCTGTATAGGCTAATAAATACAGGTTAATCAAGTAGTAGTTTGCTATTTTGTATTTCATGGTTTAGCAAATTGCTTTATGCAGCAACTGTGTAGCGTACTGTAGGGTGTAGGCTACCAGGTTCTCTAGCTTAATCTTGCTTTTAAACGGATTATTAGGCTACTTGTGTCTAAATATTTTGCCGTAGCCTATAATTTGCCAGATAGCCAAACAATTGAATTTCGCAATAACCAAGACGAATAGGTAAATAAACGTGTGCAGCATTTTACTAGGCTATATCCACATTTGTGCTGACGCAAAATGCGTTAATTGACTAGGCTATGTCATGCGAAGTGATCAATGAACAGCACATATTTAGGTAAATTCGTTTTTCTAGCTTGAAAGCATGCATTGCGCTAAACGCTGGTTCCAGCAATTTAAGAGGTTTTTCTTTCTTAAGAGGTATGCTTTCTAATGTTTAAATCGTTTTGACTAAATCGAAAGTCTTAAATTAATGACATTCTTTAACGTGATGAGGAAAAACGCAATACTAACGTGCAACTCACAGAAAACGTTGGGATTTTTTGCCAGTTGATTATTCAGAATTATTGCGACCCTTATTAAACAATCTCACGTTAGTAATCTCTTTAGCCTATATATAATTGATTCAGGGACAACGGACACAGGTTGAGAATATGTTCGGTTTAAATGCTTTATTCCAGCGCACGGGCTGTCCTACATATTGACATGCTACACGATTTTATGACATAAAGAAATATGCTTGCCCACAAAACTTGCTGTATTTATTGATATTTGTTATCCCTAAATCAATTTCTTGACTGATAATTAATGTAAACAGGTTGAGAGTTTCATCCGTTTAAAGGTAGTCTACGGTGACAGACGTTTTACATGATCCGAGATCCCACGATACGCCACTGTGCAGCAGCATGGTGTTACTTCCGAGTATAGATGGAGTGAAGTGCGTCTCAATTCAAATAACCCGCTCCGCCCTCGCTCCCTCCCACTCGCTAAACGCAAGTGTATACTCCTGTTTTATTGGTATGTGCGTCACATCCTCCCAAGTGAAGTTTGCAAGTGAAGTTTACGAGGGTGGATTAAAAACTGGATTGGGACGCAGCCCAGAATGTCAATTTGAGGGTATTTTCATCCAAATCGGATGAACCGTTTAGAAATTATACAACCTTTTGTACATAGTCCCCCCCATTTTCGGGCATCAAAAAATATTGGACAGTTTAACATAATGTAGAATAAAGTAATCATTTTTAATATTTGGGGGTGGGACTATATTTAGCTGTAAACTATGCTGGAACAGTATGGAATACATGGTTGACGAAATAGCTGTAAATTAATCAACCTCTGGCTTCGAGTATTCCAACTGTGCTAGTTTTATTGGCTGACTGCGGTGGTGACCTCTTTCCGTTGCTTGACTGGTGTTAGGTTGTCTTCTTGTGTCATCTAGTTGCCGGTGAGGAAGCATCACCCTATTGGCCAGCAGGCGTGAGGCGGACAATTTTATTTGTTGGTTGGTGCGAGGCAAACTTTGGTTATTAGCTCTCTTCTCTCCAGTAGAGTTCATGGGAAGGAGGGGAGGGGTACTCGCCCACCTCTTCCAGCAGCTGTCGGGCCCTGCACAGTCTGCTCCTGCACACCTCCCTGCACAGTCTGCTCCTGCACACCTCCCTGCACAGTCTGCTCCTGCACACCTCCCTGCACAGTGTGCTCCTGCACACCTCCCTGCACAGTCTGCTCCTGCACACCTCCCTGCACAGTCTGCTCCTGCACACCTCCCTGCACAGTCTGCTCCTACACACCTCCCTGCACAGTCTGCTCCTGCACACCTCCCTGCACAGTCTGCTCCTGCACACCTCCCTGCACAGTCTGCTCCTGCACACCTCCCTGCACAGTCTGCTTCCACACCTCCGCTCAGTTACCCACCCGTCGCTTCCAGACTCAAGCGTTCCCTCAACCGCTTATGACGCAAATGGAACCACTGCCAAGACTTAATGGATCCTTTTCTGTTCTCATTTCCCCCAAAGTCTTTCATTTACCTGACTGTTATTAGTACATTTTTCTCTCCCCCGCCCACCCCACCTTTCACCGGTGTGATCCGAGGCGGTTATTGCTTATTTTCCGCAATTGAAAAGGGGACTTTTGAGACCATAAAACTTAATGCAGGCATGGAGGGTTTGTCTGTCAGAAGACGTAAACAAGCCTCTTGGTGTGCAAGGCTTGCCCTGAGGTGTATGATGAGATGTCACAAGGCCTTATCAGATGAGAAATTAGCACTGTGAGCCAATCAAACTGAGCCATAAGTTTAGACAAGTAAGCCTGTTTACTTGTTTGATATGCGTTAACCCATGACAGACTGGATCTGTCAAAATTTATTTTGGAAAGCGCTCTGCTTTTTTTAAAACTGCATGTACGGGAAACTTCAGAGCCAACTTTTGCTTGAGGAATTTCACCACACAATCTCACCTAAGGCCTTAGTTTTGAACTGATCTCACATCAGTTCATTTGAACATAATATGGCCTGCTGCTCGGAGCTGTTATATAATATTGTTTATTTTCTTAGCAGATAAGAAGTACAGACAAGACGTTTCTAGCTCTGAAGTACTGGGAATGAGCCACCTCTTTACACAGCTGCCTGCATTACTAGTAGGAAGTAATGCTTTGTTATTTTTATGGAAGGTGTTTAAAATGACAAAATGTGTGTTTCCTGCCTTCCCCCTCCCCTCACCCCCCGTTCCCCTTCGCCTGCTTGAAGGTATGTGACGGCACACACTGACACGGAGGAGGAGGGGGAGGAGCTTGGCGAGAGGGGCGGGGCTAATGCGGCATGCCCAGGCGACATCAGGGAGGAGAAGGATGAATTAGCGGTACTGCTGGAGCACGCGGACAGCTTGCACAAGGGATCCGAGTCCGAGAAGAAGGAGGGGCTCACGGTGCTGCTGGGAAAGAAGGAGGAGGTAGGACAGAGAGGACACCGTGACCCATGACCTCTTCACTTGACCTGGAAGCAGTTGGCCCTTCAGGACCATGGTCCACTGTTTGAGTTTTTTTTTTCCAAGTTCACAGACAGTCTGTTTAAAAAACACATCCCATCTGAACCACAATAGCCCCAAATATTTTATTCAATAATAATAATGGCATATGATATAATGAGATAATTTTGAGCACGCAGGAGTCGTCTTTTAATGACGGGCCAGCGCGTGTTGAATTTCGCCATTGTTCCGGCGGGAGACGCTCACGCTGTGACGTGCTGTTTGTACGCAGTTTGGGCTGAAGACGCCGTTTCTCTGGCGCCTGATGCGGGCCTACGTGGATGCACACGACTTGGTCGCTGACGTCGGGGACAAGAAGGACTACGCGGCGGCCGGTAAGCCGCGCCCCCGTCAGACCAACCAAACTCACCCCGCAGGACACGGTCCTGGTCCTTCCCAACCCCGCCCATCCGCGTTTCGCACTCTCCTTTAGGGCTGCGTCTAAAGGCCAGGCACACACAGCTGTGAGCGCTTATACCGCCGTTTTACAGGTCACGTGAACTCCGGGAGCTATTAAGCTCACATATTCGTCCATGCAAATCACTGCCTGTCATCATTTTCACACTTTCAACAGTTTGTGTATTACAGTTATCGGGGGTGACTGCACATCTTTTATAAACACAAACTTGTATGCAGTAGTGCTGTATATAGCCTTGCTTTAATCATTCCACTCCGCTTTCATCCCCCCATATGTGTACTTCTCTTCAGGGGCTTTGGGTCTTATCCCATTTTAATCCTCCCTAATTTTACTTAAAGTTTTAAATAATCATCCTATTGAAGTTCATGGGAGCAGCCAATAGAAATGCGGAAGATATTTTCATGCAGCTTTCACCTAAAGCTTTCCAGGTAAAAGAGTTGAGCGCTATCTATTTGTCACTCTCACTCTTCTTGCCACAAGACAGATTCTCTGTGGGGAGCCCTTACATGAATAAATATAATGAGTCATATTTTAAGAATATTTTTTGTTCTGTATGCTGTATGTGTAAAAAATAAATAAATAAAGAACAAAAATAATAAAAAATCTATTAATAGACGCTGCATTGCAAGACCATGCTCCTCCCTGTGTTGGCACCTGTGATGGATCACTCAAAATCGTGGTGTGATTTGCCAAATTTGGTTGCAGGGGCAGGTTTATGATGAAATGCTATTGGCAAAATCAATGTGCATCCCAAATAAATTCTGTAAATGGTGGTTCGGACTAATGGCTGCTACTCTCCCTGGAGATTGGTTATTTGCCAAGGAAAGGAACACACCACACCCAACGTTTAGTTTATTCCAAGGGTGGGTTGAATTATGTAGATTGAAGCACATTACCAAAGGCCATTCAAATGCCAAACCTCAACTACAAAAAATGACTCTGACTGCAGCAAAAAATGCTTTAGGGCTGTTCACGTGAGCCTCTAAACCGGAATTTGAAAAAAACTATTCTTGCTGAATCATGTTTTGAAGGAACAAATGTTGATGAACAAATGTCACACAGGTTTAGTGCGAAACTAATCCTTCAGGTCTTTACTGTCTTTTGTATGGACTTGGTCATGAAAAACATTTTCATACCTTTGTGTGTGTGTGTGTGTGTGTGTGTGTGTGTGTGTGTGTGTGTGTGTGTGTGTGTGTGTGTGTGTGTGTGTGTGTACGTGCGTGCGTGCGTGCGTGCGTGCGTGCGTGCGTGCGTGTGTGCGTACGTGTGCGTGTGCGTGTACGTGTGTATGTGTGTTTCCCCTTACAGGTAAAATGGTGGGTCAGGAAGCCATCACGTTGAACCCCATGTGTGCAGAGAGCCATCAGTGGTGAGTCCATCTCAGGTTCTGAACTCTAAACTTCTGGAGCCTTCTGCTCAGTGATGGAATGCAGGTGTATTCAGGTGTGTTTGTTGCTTGACCTTCGAACTTCAGTGTCCCTTGTGGACTGCCCTGAGATCTTCTCTTGGTTGGAAAATCTTGGGGTTAAACTGTCCAGTGCAGTTGTCCAGTTTACCTAATATTTCCTTGGACTCTATAGCCAAATGTTGTAATACCTGCCAAACCTGGCCCTGAAAACCCAGTGGTCCAGTACCATACAGCCCTCATTTGCTGGACCAGACTGAGCCTTTTTGACCGCCTGAGTTTCTCTGGTTCCCCCTTATGTCAGCCGTGTCAAAACAATATGAGAACACAAATCTTTTATTTAATTGTATTTTTTTTATAGGTAGATGATTACCTCTCAGCTGTTTGCAAACGAACAAGGCATGCCATAAAAAACATTCCTCTAGTGTTGCTGGATGGTTTGTTCGGTTAAGGCACCACAATGTGGTGCATGGATGAACCTCACGGCCTCGGATCGAATCCACACCGTGCCAGTGCCGACTGTGGCCTGTAGCTCCGCAGGGCGACACAATTGGCGCCTCTGTCGCCCAGGGTATGGGAGTGTTCAGTCGGACAGGGTTCCACGCTTCATCGCTCTTGGGTCAAAAAGGACACTCGTAAGACTGCATGCCAAAGCTGCATATGAAAGGTCCCACTTCCAACGCCGCTCTGTGTGAGCTTACCTCCGGTCTGCGACGCTAAAAGAAGTAGCTGTTGACACCACGTGTTTCGTAGATGTTCCAGGTCTTCTGAATTGGCAGGGTGGTTCACGCTTGGGACATGGCTGTGGTTGCGGGTAGTTGGACATTCCACATTGGGTTGGGAATTGGATATACACAGCCCTAGGTTAGGCGGCAAATAAAAAAATGCAAAAATAAATTTCAAAATTAAAATAAAAACCCATTCCACTCTCCTGTTTTAAAGTTGACTTTATTTTTTATCATAAATGATTTACAGACGCAGTACAGCCGTAGTCAAACACAGAAACGCAGGCGTGAATTGACAGTTGCGTGATTTAATAAAGAATCCTTGTCTTTTCACCTCTGAATTCCTTTCATATTGATGTCATGCATGATGTGGATTTCTGTGTGACGTGCCATTATTGCATTGTTATTATTATAAGGAAAAAAGGCTCTAATATAAGCCAGTGTCACCTCTCAGTGTTCTCTCTGTGCGTCTGGCATTGTTCCCAGACGCACACACACTCACACGCGCGCACACACACGCGCACCGACACGCAAACACGTGTAAGTGCAAGCACGCACAGGGGCAAAGGGTAAACACGGGCTAATGTTACAGCTTCCAGCTCACAAAGACTCTGCAGGAAGAGAGTTGTCTCTGATCCTTTCTCATCTGACACTCTGCTCCAGCAGGTTGTTCCTGTTACTGCGCTTCTCTACCGTTACTCGAGAGCTGAAGTGTCCTAGTTTAAAAAAAAAAAAGAAAGAAGAAGAACAGAGAATGCTCTAAGCCGTTCCTCTCTCCAGCTTATACATTCTCTCAAATGAGCTATTTTTTCCCCCTGGACTCTGAGTGTTATGTTTGATTATCGCTCAGTGAGAGAACCATAACACGGGTATCATGTCAGGATGCCAAACTTGTATCACTGTCTTTACCATGAAAATCCAATGGCGTCCTAATTTCAGGGCTTGAATGATGTCCAGTGTGGTTTGGAAATGAAAACAGGGTCCATGGGTTTGTAGTGCTCAGTGCGTTCGGTATGTCCGCCCAAGCGCTGTTCCTGGGTTGTTCTTTTTTTTTTTCTTTCAAATGCTTAATGCCATATGAGACTTTGATGAATTTCAGACCCCTGCAAGAGATTATGTAACGTTTGTGCGTGTGTGTGTGTGCATGTGCGCACATATGTGTGCGTGTGTGTGTATGTGCTTTTGAAGAGAGTCCCACGACATGCTTCTCTGTGATGGGCAGCGCAGAGCTGGCGCATGTGAGTGGTTATGCGCCGGGCTTTGCGGTTACAGAGTCAGGCCGCTTGGTTCCGGTCTTTTCTGTACAGCCATCTGGTCTGCAGAGCTATGGGACGAGGCTGTTCATTACTTGACCATCGTCTAAAAGGGGGGGGGGGGGGGGGGGTACACTTCAAACAGACATTCCCTCCCTTGGCTTTAGTGAAAGAAAGGGGGGGTGGGGGGGGACATTTAACATGTCCATGAAAACACACCAGGGGTGGCGAGCCTGCATTGTGTCAGAGAGTGAGCTGTGTTAAAGCTTTTGCCCATAGAAGCCGGGTCATGTATAGATGAAAAGTGGACACAGTCTAGTTGTATATTGTTTTTATTACTTATTTTTATTTGTAATTAGTTTTATTTTCAAAGATTTCCCCCCTATTTGAAACGTCTGATTGTGACCGTAGGCCCACCACAGCGTCGCTGATATTGCGCGCAGCCGGCCGGCTGCAGTGAGCCAGCTGCACTGCTGCAGCTGCAGTTCTGCAACAGGGGGAGAGCGCAACTGGACCAGCTGCAGGGCTCCTCACCAATGGCAGCACTGACATGAGTACCACAGCACTGCACCCTGCTTGTTTTTTTTTTTGGGCTTTTTGTCCGTCTACATCTAGGGTCAGGCCAGTGCTCCATTTTGGGAATCAGGCCTGGAACCTTCCGTTTACAGGCCCGCAGGCTTGACCACTACACCCAGCGCCATAACTGAGACGTCATTTTTATTCATTAGATCGTGTGCGCATTGCCTTTGGGAAAAGCTACCTACACTGAGTAACTGGCCTGTATTCCAATTCCCAAATCCAAAACTCCTAAACAATGCTGCGGGTCCACAAATGGTAAGCTGTGAGCCCACATGTTGTTTTACTTTGTAAGCTGGCAGCATTTTTTTTTTTTGCTTTGCTTCTCGGCCTCTTGCGAGCATCCGCCGGCCCTCTCTTCTGCGCCTATAGTTTTTATGTAAATAACCGTGATTGAGCCGGCCGATCAAATGTTCCCCTTGGAACGACAATAAAGCCAAACCTGAAATCCGAAGCGGGCGTGATTAATGTTGCAGTGGAGTTTCCGTCCTCCCTCTCTCGCACGTTTTCCTGTCTATGGGAGTCCCAGGATGGGCCCTGAGGGGTAGGGGTAGGGGTGGGGGGGTTGCGTAACGCTCAGAGACGGCTTTATCAGGAACACCTGGACTGCAGGTCTCATTGGCGGCTTGGAGAGAGTCTCCGCTCGCCGATAGCATCTCGGGCCCCTCTGGAATGTACACCAGCAGCAGCAGCATCTGACGGCCACACGTAAATAACACACACGTGATTAATGGCTCGTTGCTGTGTGTGTTGTTGTGTACAGACAAGACATTGTGTAACTGCATCAGGGTGGGTGGGACAGGGGACTGGGGATGTGGGTGGGGAGGTAAGTGAGAATTGGGGCAGCATTGAGCAATGTAGACTCCCCTGGTGGTGGGGCTTTGTAAGCGCAACTCTCTTGCAGTGCGGCTCGCGCTCAGTTGAACAAAGGTCGATACCAGGACAATGTTCACGTGACTGTGTGTGTACATTTGTGTGTGTGTGCGTGTGTGTGTGTGTGTGTGTGTGTGTGTGTGTGTGCGTGCATGTGCGTGCGTGTGTGCGCGTGTGTGTTTGTATTTTTTGGGGATTTTTCTGATAATGCACCTCAGCAAACCAGTCACCGCCTGCTGCTGATAATAATAATAATAATAATAGTGTGTAGCATTTATATAGCGCCTTTTATCTCATGATCTTAAGGTGCTTTGCAGTAAAGTGGGGGAAATTAGCCTCGGTCATTACAGGAATTTAGCAGACACTCTTATCCACAGTGACTTACACAACTTTTTGCATTTTGTTCTGTCCATATGTTGCATCCACCTGGGTCATGGCCTGCAGCCGTTTTGCCCCAGGCCGCAATTCAAACGAACAGCGCCGAACACACCAAATAGGCGGTAGAGAAGAACAGTGTGGACTGGTCTGCTCTGCTCTGAATGTCAGACGATAGACCGCAGTGAGCAATGCAGTGAATCTCAGTAGATATGCGGTGGTGAAGCTGGAAAGGGGGCAGAGAGATGGTGTTTGATTGATGCGGTGAAGACGCACACCCCGTTAATGTGTGGGAACGCTGTGCTGGTTGGTTTCTCATTTCTGCTGCAGGGCTCCAGGTAGCTTTCCATGTCCTGCTTTCATAGTATAATGTGATGCGATATTATTATGTTATTTTTTATGAACCAAAGCCTTAAGGCTGTGTCATGACAGTGCAGCGTGTAACTTGGTGTAGCTTTCAGCTAGTAAAATATGTTTTTGTATTTAAAAAATGTATTTTTAAATCCCTTTTACCGGTGTATTTCAGGCAGCAAATGGATGTCTAAATTTTCAGTGTTTTGTGCATTATTTTTAGTTATTTGAAACATAATTTCATCCGTAGTCCCTGGGCGGGTCTGGGACAACCAGTACTTCGGAAATGTGCAATGAATGGATGGCAGGGAAACATGCATGTATTGAAATGGGATTAATCAAACAACATCCAAATATGGGCTGCTGGATGGCTCATTGGGTTAAGGCACCATGCTGTGGTGCATGGGTGAGCCTCACAGCCTTGGATCGAATCCGGACCGTGCCAGTGCCAAAGTGTAGCTGGTAGCTCCACAGGGTGACGCACAATTGCCGCCGGTGTCGTCCAGGGTATTGGAAGGTTCAGTCGGACAGGGTTCTGCATGGGAGGAGTCTGAATCCGTAGTCAGCACATGTCTCCCTGGGAAATGTAGTCTATGTGTGGGATAGACACTGCCATGTCTCGCGTGATTGGAAACGGGACGCAGCTGGACATGCTGGCATGAATAAGGCATGAATTAATGAGTCAGGAAGTGAAGAGGCAGTAATGTGCCTATTTGATTGATGATCATAATGCTGGTCTTCTGTGGATATAATGACTCACATAGCCAAAATCTTTCTCTTTGAGTCAAAAAAACAATTACTGCCTCTGGGCGTGAGAGTTCTATGAAATCACTCTGCGTTTTCTCAATAAATCTTTGAAAATGAAATGGGTGACGCCCTCTACAGACCACAGCGGCATGGCTGTTTAACACACCGTTACATGGAGGCATATCAGAACTGGTACTATATCATGGATCTAAGACGTGCTATATAGCACAGTATTATAGATTACCACAGTAGCGCCAAGGATGTGTAAATCAGAACAAGGAAGGTTGATTTTTCGTGAAAGTATTTGTCTGAAAGAAACTGAATATTGTGAGGACTCCTTTGTGAAGCCTGGTGTCCATGTTTGACAGCAGTGAGCATCGTACAGGGTGCTCTCCTCTTTTCACCTGAGAATACCTCCTTCCCTCCCCAAACAAAACGCACAGGCCTGTCTCCACGTCCCCGGGAAGCCTTTTGGTGTAGCAGAGCACTGCAGCGCCACAGAACTGCGAGCGGCTAGTATTTTAGTGCCGGCTAACTCCGCCGCTTTTTAACCTTTCAAACCTACTCCGCTGTGTAAACCAGCGACTGACACTTACTTTCGTTCTCATTCCTTCCTGCCAGATCATGTACCCTGTGCGGTTTTCTTTTAAACTGTCCTCCAACATTCTTTAACAGACTGTAAATTTTAAGGGCTGGTTAATTGGCTGAGGGTGTGTTTGCGTGGGGCGTTGCTCTGAAGAGCTCCCGGTAGCCTGTCAGGTGAGCCGTTTAGCCTCGCAGGTTTCCATGTGCGGTTGATCTTTCCCTCTGGGAACACTGTGCTTGGTTCGGTGTTTTAAGGTGTTCCCCCTTTCTTTTTCGTTGTGTGAATTCTGACAGTGCGCACGGTTCTGTACAGAGAAGGAATTAAATGGCGGGAAAGTGAGCCTGCGTCTCTCCCTGTGGCGCACCCTCCGGGCTGACTGTCTTCATCGGAACTGTAAATCGCATGACATAAAAACGGCCGTTGTAATTGGTGCGCTGTGGGAAAGGAATTTAAAAAAAATAATCAAGAAAAGGCGATGAGCGAGATGAGCAATGTGAATCAATGGCACGAAGGCACGGTTAACCCCTGTGCCCTCTGCGTGATTGATGCTCCTCCAGCGGCCATACCGCACTGTGGTTCTCCGAATGAATGAGGCTGAATAGGAGTGAGTCTGGAGAGGAGGAGAGAGGGCCCAGGATAACCTGATGGCTGCTCTGTTATTGTGCAAGTCGGGGGCAGTATTCCTGATACCAAGAAGAAACTGATGCCCCAGTGCAGTGAAATGATACTTTGCTCAGTGGGGGTCACTAAAAATTTTACAATGCGCTTCTCGTGTGTCTGTGTGTTTGCGCGCACGTGTGTATGTGAGCATGTGCTACTGTGTGTGTGTGTGTGTGTGTGTGTGTGTGTGTGTGTGTTACTGTGTGTACATGGACAAAGTGGGCTCTGAAAAGTGAAGGTTTAATTACAGGTCTGAAAAGGGGGTGTTAATCTGTATGCTTACTCTGTGATCCTCACATCCTCACTGATTTAGCCGTCCTTGAATTATCCCGCATCGTTTGCTCCATGAAAACCTGATTAGGGGTCAATTTGACCCCATCTCCAAATATTAAAGAGACAGGCTTCTCATCAGACGGGTCAATGTGAACCAACATGAAATGTAAAGGAGCTAAAGTGTGTAGCCTGGCTGTTTTTGCTCAGTATCTTTTTCATTTCAATAAGGAAGAAGATTATATTAAATGGCACTTTCACACAGATATTGAAATTAGTTCAGTTCAGTTCTTTGGGATCCCAAGTAAAGTAGCTCTTGATGAAGTAGCCCAGATTATGGAGGATATGGATTGTTTTTCTGTCCTGGAGGAAACAAACAATACTTAGTTGCACATTTGCTGTTGGTAAATGGTGATGTGTTCTGGAAAGCGCAGTTGGCAGCATTGTGGCTGAGTATTGGTGTTTTTTAAACTTTATTTATTTATTTAAATACATTTATTAATTCTGCTTCGCAATGCAAGCCACCGGGAAGCCTGAAGTTTCCTTGGAAACCACTCACCATTTGCACCATCGAAGGGCTGCTGGTAATTGTAGTTATTTTTGAATCTCAAGTTCTGGTCTAGTACATGACCTCACGTGTGCATTCACGCACACATTCACATACACATACCGATGCACCTGAATTGAAATTCTACCTCCCCTTTTTTTGCATAACAATGGCCTAGGCAGTAGGCTTCCCTTCAATTATTAGTCCTCTCTGTTTAGAAAAAAAGGATTAAATGAGTTTTGAGTCCCTGCCAAACATTTGACTCTTAACCCTCTTTGTGTTTAGCTAATCGGGTGGGGATATGAGCAGGCATAGGCAGTGACCCAAACGGACGATCCAATAGAACATTGCGCAATGCGTTAGCTCTGGAGAACGCCTCCCCTCCCTCTCTCCCTCCCTCTTCCTCTCTCTACCTGCCCCCCCACCCCCCTCTGAAACCGATAGGAACTAAAGTTACCGAGCAAAGAGCCCAAAACAAGAGCAGGCAGCCCCAGGCGAGCACAACCCCCCCCGCTCCACTCTCTCTGGGGAGCAGGGGCTTTATCACACCTCACTAAAATAGGCTTTACATAATGAGCTGATGTCTGTCATGAGGAATGCAGCACAGGGTACAGCTCACTGTTGAGATCCGTGATTGCTTCCTCTCTGTAGAAGTATAGTTTTATAGTTTTAAAGCAACAGAACCCCCCCCCCCCCCCTTCTGCCCTGATGTTTGTTTGGGTATGCCTTGACACGGCTCACCCAGAGCTCCCACTTAAATGCAGCGGTACTCTACACGTTTTAAATCCGCCTTTCTCTTTCTCAGGTTCGGACAATATTCTGATTTTAGTGGTGTGCCTCAAATGTTGGTCTTTCCGCAAAGCATTCTGGGGGAAAACTACTACTGGGCCCAAAGATACATTTGGTGATGTGACCTCAGGTCATCTGCGGATCAGGTGTACCCGCTTTACTGACATTCCTATTCAATTACATATTTACAAAATTACGTACAGCACAAGCTTTCGGCCGGCACGTGTGGAGGTATAGAATAGGATGACACAATCTTGATAAATTGCAGTACTGTTCCGTAGGTGGATGTACACGCATTAGCAGTTAGCTTACTGGAATGTATCTGGTGTGGCACAGAGCTAGCTAGGCTACTGGGGGCTGTAGTCCAAAGGAGGGCACTTGGCTGCAAATGCTGGAGTATCTCACCCCTGCTGGCTATCTTTACTGGACCTACACAGGTCTGTAGAACTTGTCCCTGTGTGGTCAGTGGTAGCCAGGTGTAAACTACAGAATATTCATGAGTAGGTGAAATGACCACCTAATTGCGTACTGCCACTTAAAGTACCATGCCATGCTGCATCCCACTAAATCTGGCACAAAGTGTATGTTTGTGCACAGACGGGGCTCTTACCGACAATAGAGCTTGTGCGTCGTTGCATGACGTCAGCACATCCGCACATCACATCATCAAGCGCGTTTTCCGTCATACCCTTGGTTTTTATGTGTCAGCGGTATGAATGTACCTGAAGGCGGTCCGAGTTTGTTTGAGAAAGCGAACGGCATTATCGGCTTGTGAGTAAAGCCAGCGGACCGCCGTCACTTAGTGGAGGCCTTGCGCGAAGACCAAGTCTAATGAATACAGTCCCCTTTCAGCGGGATGGAGGACTTTTTTGAGTTTGTTTTAGCCCCAGACAGGCGGATAGCCAGGACTCCCTGGCAAAGTGCAGGCCAGGTAAAGGCCTCTCAGCCCTGGGGCTCATCCCGGCACCTCAGGCTCCACAGCCAGCTAACCAGGAACACCTGCTGGAACTAAATCGGATACTTCCAGGGAAGAGAATTCCTGAAGAGACCACATGAATGGCGGGCGGTCCCAGTCGCAGCCTGCTCCTGCTGGGATGGAGGTCTAAGCTGTGATTATGAGCCACTCCTGGTATGCGCCTCCGTTGTTTACAACCTCGTCTCTCTTGGTTCATCACCGCTGATCACGTCAAATAAGAGACATACGGGCCTGCCAAGCAAATTGCGCACTTCTTTTATTAGTTGTTGTAGACGTACGGGGAGGCAGGAGGCGGAGTCACCCGCATTGTTTGCAGCTGCATATGTGGTCATTAATATTGATTGACATTCTGTACTTGCTTTACATTTTAGCCAATGCGGTTTCTCTGTTTAGATGCATTTCCTGTGTGAGCTGCACTATTTTGAGTAAAATTAGGTTGATTGACAGGTTCTGTCAGCCTCTCTCAGAGGAGTGAGTCAAAGCAGGAAGCCTTTTCAGCTCTGTCTGCACAGTGGGATCCGTCTTTTGGTGTCTCCGGCGTCCCGCCTCTCTCTCTCTCTCTCTCGCCGGACAGAGAGACCGTTGTCTCGGCCGGCAAGCCGCAAACATCAGCAGAAGCCCTTAACAAAGGCAGGAGGACAAGCTAACAGAGGAGCACTGTTTTTCTGGAACTAGAATCCACAGACAACTGCACCTCAGTCCCAGCGGCTTAAAATACCCTCCCTTGTCAGGCTGGTTTGTGTCATTTTGGCTTTTCCATTTTATTACGCGCCCGGGTTATTCCTGCATTGTTTTTTAAAATGTATTTATAATTTTTTATTATGGCTGTTAGTGAAACCAGTGCTGAAACGGGAACCAGCCGCCATCATACCATCTGAAAATGAGGGACTTTTCACATTTCCAACACTGGCCTATCACTGTCCAGCGCGTCACCGGGGTCTGAACACATTGTGCAGGACATGAGATGCTGTTGATTTGCTGCCCTTGGGATGTGGTGCACTTGAGCTCAGCGAAGGTCAATTTCTAGTCTTATTAAACGGGGGCACTGTCAGAATCCAAAAATAGAGAAGTGGCTGTCGGCGCGTGCCTTGAGTATGCTGCTCCTCGTGCCCGTAGGTCAGCGGTTGGATGGATATAACGTGCGGCCGTCAGTGTGGAAGAGGGCAGAGCTTGTGCTCCCAGCTGCCTCTTCTTCTCACTCCCCAGTCCCGCAGGGGGCTGAGCTGCGCAGACAGCGCATCGGGGGAATGCCCCTCACACACACCCGTGATCCTTTCTCCCACCTGTCGGCGCGCTTGATCATGGCGCAGTTCTGAGGCTGTGGGCCGTTTTCCACACGCGCGACACGCCGCAGTGTAATCTATGTGCGTCTTCTTTCTCTGGTACACACGCGCGGGGGCGTCGGCCGCAGTCAGCCCGTAAATGTATTATTGTTTCACTATTTATTCCACCCATTTTAGACGGGTTTTGTGTGCGTCTCCCCAGTCTGTTTCATTCCTGCCAAGTGAAAAGGAGAGTCTCCCTCAGATTGCTAGCATGTGCTGCCAAATGAAGCTTTAACAGCCTTACCCCCCATGCTCCCTTATTCCCCCAATACACACACCTTACCCCCATGCTCCCTTATTCCCCCAATACACACACCTTACCCCCATGCTCCCTTATTCCCCCAATACACACACCTTACCCCCATGCTCCCTTATTCCCCCAATACACACACCTTACCCCCATGCTCCCTTATTCCCCCAATACACACACCTTACCCCCATGCTCCCTTATTCCCCCAATACACACACCTTACCCCCATGCTCCCTTATTCCCCCAATACACACACCTTACCCCCATGCTCCCTTATTCCCCCAATACACACACCTTACCCCCATGCTCCCTTATTCCCCCAATACACACACCTTACCCCCATGCTCCCTTATTCCCCCAATACACACACACACACACACACACACACACACACCTTACCCCCATGCTCCCTTATTCCCCCAATACACACACCTTACCCCCATGCTCCCTTATTCCCCCAATACACACACCTTACCCCCATGCTCCCTTATTCCCCCAATACACACACCTTACCCCCATGCTCCCTTATTCCCCCAATACACACACCTTACCCCCATGCTCCCTTATTCCCCCAATACACACACCTTACCCCCATGCTCCCTTATTCCCCCAATACACACACCTTACCCCCATGCTCCCTTATTCCCCCAATACACAAACACACACACACACACACACACACACACACACACACACACACACACACCTTTTCCCTGTCATCATGACCTTTTCACCCTGTGGTCTGTGCGTAAAAGGTGTTTGTGCACCGCTGCTGTTTCACACAGAGTACCAGCAGGATTAGCGTCTCTGTGGAGAAAAGGGCTTTGATCAGCCCGCTATTCCCCTCTCACAGCGCACATCACTCAACAGGGCGGACGGCCTCACGCTGCGCGCCTCTTTAAAACGCCTCCGCTCCGCCCTCCTCCCCCCATCCCCACACACAAATCACATTCATTACAGAGAGTTGGGACAATGCTAACATAACTAAAGCATTTTAAGTCAGAGGTCTGTAGAGACTGTGATTCCACACTGCACCCTGTGGCTCTGACCGATACCCTTTGGCCTTTGACCTGTGCTCTACAGTGCGCCCTGTGTTCCCGGAGGTTAACGTCACACAACAGGCCATTTGTGTCCTATTGGTCAGTCCTTTCATTACTGTGGAAAGGCAGAGTGGCTCATTGGCGCTTGTTTATTATTGTTTCACACAGTTGTTGTTGTTTTTGACATCTTCACCAGTCTCTCGCTCTGTGGGAAAATCAATGGGATAATTCAGTTTGTTCACATTTTACCACTTTTCACCTGCACAAGCTGTTAGAAACTACATATACACACACAGACTCACACAGGCAATATACGAGCCCATGTGTTGTACAGACAGTGGCCTATGCTGTGCTGATAGAGTGTCTGTGTGTGTGTTAATGTGTTTGTGTTACGCAATGTTTTTACGGTCTCCCATTCATATTACTCCACAGAACAATGGCCGTGAGTGAACTTAAACCTGGCTTTGAGTCCCCCTCCTCGTCCTAATTTGCTTTTCCTCTCTTCCTCCCCCAGCTTAAACATGGCTTTTATGTGATCCTTATACCTCATTTATTTTCTCTGTGCTTCTGCCCTTCCACCCCCCCTCTCTCTCTCTCTCTCCCTCTCTCCCTCCCTCTCTCTCTCTCTCCCTCTCTCTCTCTCCCTCTGTCTGTTTTGCAGGTATGCCATATTATGTGGGCTTATGTCAGAGTACGAGAGCGTGCAGAACAAGATAAAGAATGGCTATCTCTTCAAGGTGCACGTTTTGTCAGTTTGATTGACGGGGCAGGTAAGGTGGGGTTTTCCCAGCACACTTAGAGCCCTGGGCAGCTCCCTGGCTGTTTCTTACACAATCTCCTGAAAAAGGACGAATCGCCTCAGAACGTCAACAGCGCCGAACAGGCTCCCCGCTTCTCTCAGTCTCAGAAGAGCCTCTCCTAATTTGTGCGACGCTCGCCCCAGTCTGGCTCCAGCAGCCCCGCTTCAGCACACAACAGCGGTTTGTTTCTGAAGACACACGGAAGAGCGCTTGCCAAACAAAGCCAGCGCAAGGGCCGTCGGCTACAGAATTGCGATTTTAATAACCGAAGCACGAATGGTCCTGTCTTTAGCGTTAGCTGAGTGTGCCAGTTCATCCTGTGAGCTCTTTAGCTGTGAAATGACATACATTACAAACTGGATGGGTTTTTACCTGAGTTATAGGGGATTAGAGGGGTGTTAACGGGTTGTTGGTGTGAAGGTGGGCAGTGTACGATCTGCTTATCTGATCCCAGAGGGATCCAAAGATACCACAGTACTGCTGTAGAGCTGCTGCACGTAGCATTTATCTCACCTGCCAGATAACTCCCAAACGCTCTGTTCACCTGCACGGTACTGTGACCGAACAACTATGAACAGAAGAGGGGGGGAGAGGGAGGGAGGGGGTAAGAGAGAGTAGAGAGGGATGGAAAGAGAGAGAGGAAGAGAGCAAAGGAAAGGGGCCGTTATTATGAAAGCAAGGGAGCAGCCTGTGGTGTAAGAGAGGGAAAGGGAGAGAGAAAGAGAGATTTTGTGTGTGTGTGTGTGTGTGTGTGTGTGTGTGCGTGTG
The DNA here is from genome assembly GCA_029718625.1 of Synaphobranchus kaupii. Lineage (NCBI taxonomy): Eukaryota > Metazoa > Chordata > Actinopteri > Anguilliformes > Synaphobranchidae > Synaphobranchus > Synaphobranchus kaupii. The sequence continues at coordinate 49,854,329 of CM056380.1, read as the reverse complement.
CGTGCGTGCGTGCGTGCGTGTACTTGTATGTGTGTGTGTGTGTGTGTGTGCGTGCGTGCGTGCGTGTGTGTACTTGTGTGTGTGTGTGTGCGTGCGTACGCATGTGTCTTTGCTTGCGTGTGTGTGTACGTGCATTGGACAGTAACACCCCCTCTCTCTCTACCCTCTTTCAGGATCACCTGGATAAAGCCATAGAGCTCAAGCCCCAGGACCCCCTCTCTTACTACCTCCTGGGCCGCTGGTGCTACGCTGTGAGTGACAGGACTGAGCGCTAAGCGTCAGCACGGCTACTCTACAGCCACGTTTAATAAATATCCACACGGCCACATACCCGTGTCTCCCAACCCCAGCTCAGTATACCTCAAAACCACCATAAACAGAGAAAGAGTCTGACCTACATTCAGTCAGTATTCTTAACTCTTCACTCACAAACAGGTCGGATAATTCTGAAATCAAGATTAGCTCAATAAAACTGCAAAGCTGGTAACCTTTGCATTTAGGGTGAATGTTGATTGAATCCAGGCTATTAAACAATAAATAATTTTCATTTAAATAGCAGAGTGGCGTACACAGCTTATTGTACTATGCCTTTATATGGATGGACATGTGTCAGAGGGTTACTTTGCTCAGCGTGAGCAGTAGTGCTCCACCTGGGATTTAAACCCGCAGCCTCTGAGTGACAAGCCCAGTTCTCTTGACCATTACATGAACAGAGAGACCTGACTGAACAGTGGTCAGAGCAGCAGTGTGGAGCAGTGGCCAGAGCAGCAGTGTGGAGCAGTGGTCAGAGCAGCAGTGTGGAGCAGTGGTCAGAGCAGCAGTGTGGAGCAGTGGTCAGATCAGCAGTGTGGAGCAGTGGTCAGATCAGCAGTGTGGAGCAGTGGTCAGAGCAGCAGTGTGGAGCAGTGGTCAGAGCAGCAGTGCGGATCTGTGGTCGGAGCAGCAGTGTGGAGCAGCGGTCAGAGCAGCAGTGTGGAGCAGCGGTCAGAGCAGCAGTGTGGAGCAGTGTGGATCAGTGGTCAGAGCAGCAATGCGGATCTGTGGTTGGAGCAGTGGTCAGAGCAGCAGTGTGGAGCAGTGGTCGGAGCAGCAGTGTGGAACAGTGTTCAGAGTAGCAGTGTGGAGCAGTGGTCAGATCAGCAGTGTGGAGCAGTGGTCAGATCAGCAGTGTGGAGCAGTGGTCAGAGCAGCAGTGTGGAGCAGTGGTCAGAGCAGCAGTGTGGAGCAGTGGTCAGAGCAGCAGTGTGGAGCAGTGCTCAAAGCAGCTGTATGGAGCAGCAGTCAGGGTTGCTGTGTGGAGAAGTGATGAAATGTTCACACCCTTGCATGTATCGCCCAACAATGAAACCAAGAACCCCTTGATAACTTTCTCCAACGTTACACTTGCACACATATAAACACAAACCTTTATAGCTTATAACCATAGAGCAGCAAGATGAAATTAAACAAGAGGAGAAAGTTAGTAGATTTTTCTGTTCCATGCAGACAGATTTAATGGGCTCTTGATTACATTATTTGTGTTTCTGCGTCGCCTGCAGGTCGCTCAGCTGTCTTGGATTGAGAGGAGAGTCGCTGCTACCCTGTTTGGAGAACCACCAAGCGCCAGCGTTCATGACGCTCTTAAGAACTTCCTGAAGGTACTGCACTCCTCTGCCTGTCAGTCAGCTATGCAGCAATATAGTTTATTCATTATATATCAAACACAGAGATAGACCAACTTGTTTGAAATATTGTCAGTTCCACTATATTTTGCTTTCCCAGTGTCCTCGACTACTGTGGGTGTGTGAGTATGTGAGTGTGAGTGTTTTTGTGTGTGTGTGTGTGTGTGTGTGTGTGTGTGTGTGTGTGTGTGTGTGTGTGTGTGTGTGTGTGTGTGTGTGTGTGTGTGTGTGTGTGTGTGTGTGTGTGTGTGTGTGTGTGTGTGTGTGTGTGTGTGTGTGTGTGTCCCACACTGATTGTTTGCACACTTGTCGCTGATAAAGCGTGTTGAGTCGTTAGCACCGCGAGCATTAAACCTTTGTTACACCTGGGCTCACTGCACGGAGTATTTACTTTCTCCCGAACCGTGAACATGGTTATGCATGCGCGAGAGCCTGTCGGAAAGCACGCGTTCTCGTGCGCGCGCATAAACGCGTCTGGTTTTGCGTCCGCGCGCTAATTTCTCCCGTCCCTGAGTGCACACCTGAATACGGTGACCTGTTGGACCCCGGGAACATCCGTCCAGATGTTCCCCCTGCGTTCCCTGCGCTCCCCGCGCCCTCCCAGCTGTGCGGCCGAGGCCTGTGCGCTCTGTGCCCAGCGGAGATCTGTGCCCGGGTTGTGTGCCAGCCGCCAGTTTTGAGAGCAAAGCCCAGATATTTACTCAGAGCTCAGGCTTTGTTCTCACAGCCTGCCTGTTTATATAGAGAAATTAAATAGCTCCTGGCCAGGATTCCCATGCAAGACTTTTTGCTCACGACTTGTATATTTTACCCATCAATTTTATTTAAGTGGTTTGTGTTGTGACTTGTTGCTCCTTGCCTGAGGTCTTTGAAAAAGGCTGTCTAGCTTCAGCAAACACGTTCCGGTGACTTATACAACATCTGCAGGCAGGGCAGGATCTGAAATGAGTGGCACACACTTCTGTCTCATTTCTCCCTCTAAAAGCTGTGGCTTAATGAGCGGCGCTGTCAAAAGTCCAACGTTTGTTTGGACCAAGGCGCATTGTGGGAAACCAAGGTTGCCTTTTGATACAGTCCTTCTGAAGGGTCTACCCTCCACGGGTGCTGTTAAATGTGGCCGGGATTCAATCAACATTTGTCCTTAAAGGGATAGTTCGGAATTTTGGACATAATGTTCCAATTACGACTTACCCATGATGTAGTTGATTGATGGAAACCATTTTCAGCTAATTACATGCTGTCCCCTCTTTTGGACATACACACGTTGCTAATGCTACCGATACTCTATGGTAACCGGTAGCATCCACTACCAAACGCACTTAAACACTCCACAGTGCACCCAAAGCAAATAAAATACGACAGTTTATCTGGGTTATTTTGAGTATTTATACCATAATTTTTTAAGTCAAACTATCGTTGAATCCTTTACTTTGTGCTGACCTATATTCTCTGTGGAAGTACGGCGGCGGAGCGATACTTTACGTTACCTACGAATGTAGTGCTGGCACTGGTCGACTACAACAACAAAGAAGAGCAACAAGTTGCAATGGCCACGTTCGCTCCGCCACCAATAGACTGTCGTCGTATTTTATTTGCTTTGGGTGCACTGTGGAGTGTTTAAGTGCGTTTGGTAGTGGATGCTACCGGTTACCTTAGAGTTGCGCTAGCATTAGCAACATGTGTATGTCCAAAAGAAGGGACAGCATGGAATTAGCTGAAAATGGTTTCCATCAATCAACAACATCATGGGTAAGTCGTAATTGAGACATTATGTCCAAAATTCCGAACTATCCCTTTACCAAATGACTAACAATTACAAGTTTCTTCACAGTTTGGCGAGTTCCGCCAAACTGCACAAATCCTAACCCCAAGTTGGAATCCTAACCCCAAACTGAATTTATGAAGAAAAAGTGTAATGCTTGCATTTACTTGTAAGTCTAAGTTAAGGAAAAATGTTGATTGAATAGGCCTACCGGTCTGTCAAAGTGGCAGTCCATCCTTATGTTTGAAATTTTATAGTCACAGTTGAGGCCAACTGAGTGCTTTCAGTCAACCTTCAATGCCACAAGGCATCAGGAATAAGTCAATTTCACCGCATCTTAATTTTGGCTACTTATTCTAAACTAATGAAGAGTACCCTTTTCTTTCAAAGAGTACCTTGCTGCCCACATAGAGCATTCTGCCTTATTTTTGCTCAAGCCAAAATGATATGATGAACATTAGCGGTTTAGGGTGAATGAAATCTAAATGACAATGAAATGATCTAATGAAACTTATATGAAGAGACATTTTAAAAAATGCTTTCAACCAGTCACTGGGCAAAACGCATGTTTGTACGTTTCGTGAGCCTTGTTGGCCTCTTTCTTCCTATTGGTGCCCAGTGTTACCGAGCTGCAATTGGGGGAATGTTTCTAATTAGTGACTAGACTCAAAGTGGTGTGGGGGACCGTGCTGAGCTAGAATAACAGCAGTTAGCCCCACACCCTCTGGGGGTCTGGTTGACAGGCAAGGAGGCTTTGAGGTTTGCGGCGTGCTGATGGCTTACAGGTTGCCATGTTAACCCTCAGTGTATGTCTTTCCCCTGTTTCAGCTGTGTTACCACCTGGAACGCCTGGCCTGGGGTCAGTTATTAGGGGGTTCTGTGCCTGCTGGGGCGGCTGGTGTGCTTGTGTAATTTTCTGTCCCATTGTCCTGTCATCATTGCTGGTACTGAGCAACCTGTGTTTTACTCTCCTCATGCACCCGTGTGTTTAAAGCTGTTGCTGTGCAACACTGCACTTCCCCTGCAGAGCTTATGAGGAATTCACATGGTAGTGATAGTTTCCACAAAAAGAGGGAAGTTGGTGTGTGTGTGTTTGTGTGAGAGTCTGTTTGTGTGAGTCTGTTTTTGTGAGCGTGTGTGAGTCTGTTTGTATGTGTGTGTGTGTGTGCGTGTTCCTGTTCGTGTGTGTGCGCGAGTTTGTTTGAGTGTGTGCGAGTTTGTGTGTGTTTGTGAGTGTGTGTGTGTGTGTGTGTGTGTGTGTGTGTGTGTGTGTGTGTGTGTGTGTGTGTGTGTGTTGTGTGTGTTGTGTGGATTCTCCCTCTCTAATCTGGCATTGCGTGCCTCCGTCCCTGGCAGCACTTTGCATCAGCTGGTGTGCGCACAGCCAAGGGAAAACCCACACCAGCCTCATTCTCTTTTGTTTTCTGTGAAACAGAAATAAAGAAACTGGGTTTCCTTTATGAATGGTCATTCCGGTCAGTCCCACTTCATTCTAGTCATCCTTGTTTATATGTTTGTGTCCTGCAGGTCGAGGAAATCCACCCAAAGTATTCCAAATGCAACTACGTGTTTTTAGCCAAGGTAAGGGGACCTTCTATTTTCAGTGGCATCAGCCTAGTTTGTTTAATGTGAGGACACAAACCCACTCCCACCTGACATTTATAATTTAATGCGTGCACTAAAGTCATCCTACAGAGTGGTCGTTTTTGTTGATTCCTCATTTGAAGCTTGTGGTTTGGTCTCTCCTCAGTGTTACAAACACCTGGGTGAAAGGGGACAGGCCTTGGAAATGTGTAACGCGGCATCGTCAATGTGCACCGTCTCCAAAGAGGTGAGTAAGCACGGTTACCGCTGCTGCAGAGCGGGCTGGAAGCCAAACCCCGGCTTAGCGCTCTGATTGGGCGGGGGGGTGTCGGCACTAATTTACACCATACTGAAGCTCTGAAGGACAGAACCAGCTCACGGTCAGCTCAACCGTTGACATAATAGTGGCCGGGCTGAATGCTTGGTTGCAGACCTAAATCGAGACCAGCCGTGTAAATGACTGTAAAACCGTCGACGACAGGTGAACTGTCGGGTTCACCTTAGGAGTGGCCTACACATGTGGCTGTGGGCTTGGATGTAGACCCCTGACTATTCGGCAAGCTCACCCTGGAGGATGGGATTTGGGCCTGGCTTACAGACCTGACTAGACCTGGGCGCAGGCCTAAACTGCAGGTTACTGTAGCGGCGCCGGCGGCACTCGCAGTCCCTGTCCATGTTCCACCAGTCACAGCTGCTCCATTTGTGTGCTCTGATTCAGGCCCTTGATTGTGAAATGACTGTAATTAAGTGTGTAACAGCGCTGGATCCTGCTGTTGTTGAGAGAAGCAGGTGAGACAAACAGACAAGTCTGAGCTTGACTCCTGTGGGGGATTTCCTGGCTCCTGTGCGGGAATGCTGGCACTGTGTTGCAGTCTTTTTTGGATAGCGCACTCAGGGCATTCTGCTGCACTCATCAGGGCACTAGACTCCAGGCACCATGCAGCAGTCATTTTGACACTACCCTTAGGGCAATGTGCTTTATTCATTAGGGCACTAGGCTCATTGTAGTGTGCTGTAGTCATTAGAGCACTAGACTCGATGTACTGTTCGCTAGTCATTATGGCACTCGACTCAGAGCGGTGCGCTGTAGTCATTAGGGTACTAAATTGAAGACCAGTGCATCATGGCTCCATATTTAGCATACGGTCAATGCTGTTGTACAGTATTGCACTCTCACCCTCTCCTCCCTCTCTCTCTTTTTCTTTCTCTTTCTCTCAGGATGAGGAGGCGCAGAATGAGCTCAACTCTCTCCTCACGTTGCTTGCATGAGGACACTGTTCCTCCGTGTGGGAGGGGCAACACCCCCTCCCCCCAACCAGCCATTCCGGGACCTCTGCTGAACACTACATATCTTTCTCTATCTTTCTTTTTAGAACATTATCTTTCTTTTTTGAACGGTTTTACCACGGGTCCTTCAGGAGCATGTGCTTTGTGTTTGGGGCTGGGAAGCACAGAGTGTACTGAATGTAGGATTGAAAAGGATGGATGCTGGCTCCGGGGGTGGGGGGGGGGGGGTGTCCTTTAAGATCTGTTGTTGCCTGAGGAAATAGTACCCGCTGTTCTCCGGTGTCATTGGCATGGCCATCCAAATTGTGCCAGGTTGCAGAATCATTCCTGCAGTCTATGGCTTTTCAGGCTGGGAACTGGAGCCGTCGTTTGTTCCAGTTTACAGTTTCCACAAAAGACAGACGGAGAGAAAGAACCGGAGAGAAATTGGCTCCACAGTCCACACCATCTCGTGTCTGCGTTATCTCCGTCCCCTGGCACAATGGCATCCTGTTTCTAGATCCGGTGCCCAGAGCATCCTAAAGGAGGTCGTGGGCTTGTCCTGGTCGGAGCGAAGTCTTCCCATCTCTTCGCCAGCCACCGTTGGCATTTCAGCGTTTTCTTTTGGTTTCTTTTTTCCGTTTGTTTGTTTTTTTCCAGTGAGCCCGATTTGGCTGTAGGACAGCCTTCCGAGGGACAGTCAAGGTGCCTGTCGGGTACCTCAGATCGGAGACGCATCGCAGCTCACCTGTAACGGTCGATGTTTTACTTCCCCTGCACTGTTTGCGAGTCGATGAACCAACGTCCCCATACAAAGGCTCGTTGATGTGAGTTTTATGACTGAGGCGCGCTGAAGGGGGAAGTGTGTTGCACAAATCCTCAGCTCATTACGCTCAGCAAGAATTATGCCCTCTCACAAGGGGCTGACACCCCCCCCCCCCCACACCCTGACAGACAGGGAATCGTTGATGAACCGCCCTTTAAATTTTACTACGAAAGTCAAACATCAGCAGCCTATACTGTATAGAAATAAATATCGGAGGCACTAATACGCTCCCCTTCCATGTTTACTTTTATGAATGGATCATGTTTCCTGGATTTGAGTCTTGCAGCAAATAGAAGTAGCTGTGCTGTCCAGATTTTTATTAATGTTTTTACATATTTTAAATTGGGGTTTTAGGGAACGGGTGTCTGTAAAATTTAGAGTAACCTTACACCTTCCGGTCTGTCTGTTGAATTGTGTTACAAGGGGAGTGGGTGGTTTTAATTGGATTGCTATTTTGACATTATTGTTTGTACCGGTGTAATTCATTCTTACAGAGACCAATTACTTTACTGTTCTGAAATCCAATGAGTGAAATACTTGAAGGTTGAACATTTTATGTTATAGTTCATGAATGTACACGGTTTTGGTATTTTTAGGGGTATGCATACTCGTGTAAATTGTAAATTATAAAGTAATTACAGCCCTATAACTCAAAACTTTATATATCTAAAACCGAACATTTTCTTTAAAAAGCATTCATGCTGCAATAAAGCTCGTATTGCACAACTACTGACTGTGAATATATGTATGTGTGTGTGCACTCCAGTAATCATAAGAATACATGCATACATTTTCTCTTCCGTTTCTAATGTGAAATACTGAAGGTCGTTTTGTTCTGTTTATTACCAAATATTTTTGTTGGTCAGACTCCAAATGTGAGAAGCACCAGGTGCCAGGTGTTTTAAACAGGCCGTTGCTTGACGATTAAATGTGAAGTATGCATTGTTGGTTCCCAGTCCACAGTGGTGGGGTTAGTGGTGTCAGAACCATTGCTGGAGTCTCTCAGGGATTCTTGACATTCGGGCTTGTGGTTTTGGAACTACATGTGTGTCTTAAGTGGGCTTGAGGTGGGACGTGAGACTAATGTGGAAAACCACACGTTTCCCCCAAACAAATATTCATAAAGTCAAACAAAAAACTGACATTTTGCCATTAGGGTTGCACGATAATATCGGGGTCATATCGGTACCAGCGGATAATAGCTTAAAACGTACTGGCTGATTAAGCTAGGAGTTTTGCTGATATGATGACACAACATGCATGTTCCAGAGAGGGGAGTGGATACATTTGATGTGGTGCTGATGCTGTAAACTAAGTGAAGTGGCCTAATTATAGTGGTCAGAACTTCTTTTACTTATAATATCAGTTTTTGATATAGACCCCAGAATTTTCATTTTGCGCATCCCTATTTCACATATATTTAAAATGAATAAAATCACCATCTTATGCCATATGTTGAATGTGTGTGCATTTTATCTTGTGATTGGTCACAGAAATTTAATGAATTGATTGAGTCCTGGACTTTGAAAGTTTGTGAATGCCTGTGTAGCGTTTCCCCTCTTTTCGGTTTTGTCATGTGACTGGGCCGCTTTTGTGTCGCTGCTTTTCTTTGTGACCGAAGAGTGTCCAGCCTCCCCTGCTTGTTGCCGCCCGAGCTCCGAGCTCCCGGAATCCCGCCATTCCCACGACCTGGACTCATCTCCTGACCAGTGAAGGACGGCAGTGTAGTATAATGGTTAAGGAACTGGACTTGTAACCGAAAGGTTGCAGGTTCGATTCCCAGGTAGGACTCTGCCGTTGTACCCTTGAGCAAGGTACTTAACCTGAATCGCTTCAGTCTATATCCAGCTGTATAAATGGATAATGTGTAAAAAATGCTAATAAGTTGTGTAAGTCGCTCTGGATAAGAGCGTCTACTAAATGCCTGTAATGAAGGAGCGGGAAGCTCTCGGTCTGCACATTCACACAGTGAGCACCATAATTCATTGGACTGTGACAAATTTGTTGTTATTTTGTAGGAATACAGTATGGAATACATGGTTGGCAAAATGGCTGTAAGTCATCAAGGGTCTGAGGTATCAAACGAGCCTCAAACCATCACTCTGCTGCCAGATATACAGTAGATATGGATGGATCACTGTAAGGGTTGTTTCTCCTGACAAATTTTCCTATTGAAAAATAAGTCAGTAGAAACAACCCTTGAAGTGATCCATTCACATCTATTGCATATGTTGAAGCAGAGTGGTGGTTTAAGGCTTGTTTGATACGTCAGACCCTTAAGACTTGCAGCCGTTTAGCCAACCATGTGTTCCATACTATTTCTGTGTAATTTACAGCTAGTCCCCCCCCCCCCCCCCCCCCCCCCACCAATTCCTATAGAGATCCATTCAAATGCAAAGAGGTTATAGTATCGCTTGTAAGGGTACCTGAAAATACGATATCAAGAGTCTTTTGATGTTGTTGGGTCACAGGACATCAGGAAGTCATGACATGCAAAGGATGTGCAACCAAATATTAAATATGATGACTTTATTTAAGTTTATGTTAATTTGTCCAATTACTTTTGGTGCCCTGAAAAAAAAAAGGGGGGGGGGCAACAATTGCTTTCGGACTGCTGCGGTGGTGACATCCACAGAAATGGTTTGGATTAAAGGATCACTCACAGTCGGACAGTTCAGTACCACTGGCACACTTGTTAAAAAGGTTTGGTTTTTGTTGCCGGTCTTTATATAAAATCATGGGTGAACTCCACCCCCCCCCCCCCCTTACTTACTGCTTGCTCCCCTACGGATGTGAGTCATCTAGTTTAAATGGTGATAGAATGGTGGGGATGTTCTGTGTTTTTCCAGACAACAAATAAGAATTTAAATTACACAAATGGCATTTGGTTGGGGGGTGTTGTGTTGAGAGTCCAGGTGTTTTTGTATCCCTCCCCCAATGTGACCATATTTTAATTGTAGCATTCCTGTCTTTGCCTATCATAGAAACAACAGTAAATAAATTGTTGCCAATGACCTCAAGCTGTGATTAAGATTTTTCAGTGCTAAAGGTCACTGGAGGGGGATTCGTCACTTCCAGCTCATGCCGTGAGTGAAAGATTAATTATGTTTCAGCCCGCTATCCAAGAAAAAAGAGGCCCCTCAGGCTGCCAGGGTGGTCCCTCATATTCCTGTCCTCCTTGTTAAGTCTTTTCTTAGCGTCACCTGTCAGTCACCCTGCCGATGATAATCCACCTCTCGAGCAGGGAGGGTCACTGCAATGCCAGACATCTGGAACCTACTGTGTGCATCAAAAGTGATACATTTCTCTCAACTAATGTGTTTGCGTAAATCAATTCCTCTTTCTCTTCCCAATCTGGGGTAAGCAATTACCTCTACGTCGACTGTCCATGCACGCCAGGAGCACTAGCAGAAGTGTGTGCATTCGCCTGCAAACCAGCCACTATTTTATAGGACTACAGGAGAGAACTAACGCCAACTGAAAGAGAGGTGTGTCCCTCACTGATGACTGCTGGCCTATTTGCATTTGGAGTTCATTGTGAGGAACTAAAGTAGCTGTAACCAGATCAACACTTGCCAGTTTAAAACCAGCATGTTCTGCAATGCCCGTCTCCCTGTAGGCCTACTATACCTGGGACTTTATGTCACTCTGCCCATAACATAATGGTTTTGGGTGGGTTACGCACGCAATCTAACACACGATTGGCACATCTTGTTCAGAAGAACAACCTCGCACCTGGTGGTTTATTCAGTTCTGTGATTTCAATGCCAGATGAACTCGCTTGTGCTTGTAATTTTGGTAACAAGGTGAGTTAAAGTGGCATTTATGTCATATAGCGTGATGTGTTTTGACGAAATAGATGGATAGATGCTATGATATTTTGGAATTAGCTATAGTTGCTATCAAGATTCTAGCTAGCTACAGTATATTTGTTAGAAATAAAAGTTTGTAGCTGCTGTGACGTTAGCTCGTACATCACTCATGCAACTATTAGTAGCCTACAGGTTAAGCGTATCTGCCCTAGCTCTAGTCACCCAACTCCAAAATGCAGTATTACTGTCCAAAACAGTAATGTTAATACCCCTTGTGGCTACAGCGCATTCGCTTGCTAACTAGTTACTTTAGGTTTTTACGCACATTTTGCGCGGCGCGCTTGGTTTGTTTCTCAGCACCTTACGGTTGTAACTGCGCCATTGGATACCCATTACACACAAATGTTTTTTTTATTATTAAAATAACAGTTTATCTTGCATTAAGCTTGCTGCTTTGTGAATTGACTAGGCTAACAAGCTTCGCATAAAGTAGCCTACATTGTAGCCTAGCCTACATGTTTTTGTGATAACACTACCCTTAACTAACGTCACCTAGCCAATTTAGCTAACCTCACAGGTACATAAGACACAGGTCTGTGAGAGAGAGAGGGAGTTGGTTACAAGCATATGCTGTATAAAAACCATCACGTGTAAATTTAACTGCAACACGGTTATTTGCTGCCAGCCGCTTTTTATTTTTATTTTGTATGAAAACAGTTTAAAACTGCTGTTAGTTTAGTAAATTTACTAAAACTGTTTGTTATAAGACACTTAGCGAGTTGATATTTACTTTGCAGAGATTGCAAAGTAATCCCCCCCACCCCCCATAATGTGCATCTCTAACACCCTTGTTAGTGTATTTATCTCTGTGCACAGCCCTACTTGTGATTGCAGGAAATGAATTATTTCTCCCATAAGCTCATGACCGCTTTCTTAGATCTCTCCAGATGTTGTTTTATATTCAAAGTTTGCCCCTTCTTTCCTTCCTTCCAGGAGTGCATAAGATCATGGCACAAGAGCCCCCCTGCACCTCAGCAACCTCCTGTGTTCAGCACAGCGTTTCCTGAAGCCCATTTACAGGGAAGCATTCACAGCAGGTCTGAAACATCCCTGTCTCTCTCTACCAGCTAACACTTTTTTTCAGAGGGGGGAAAAAGAGCATGCCAAGGAAAAGCTTTTGTGCTCATCAAGAACAGCAAGGCACACGCTGTACTCTCTGGGTCACAGTGAGGTCATGGGAAAGTGAAAGGGTATCCCATGATTCCTTGTGCGGAGAGGGATATTATGATTACTCCATTGTCATTCAATACGTAAAACAAGGCACTGGGGGTGGGTCAGACAGCTGTTGCGCTGTGCATGTACGCCTGTTGGAAGGACAAGGAGTGATGGAGGGAAGTGAGGAGAACTAATTTTGGGCCTTCTGCTGGCAGCGGGTGTAGTGGGAGAGTGATTCGCCGGCCTCCTCTCTCTGGCATCTCACACTGTAGAAAGTGACTGGGATTCCTAGGGGTCCTGTGGTTTGGCAGTTTCTGAAGTGAAAAGGCAGATCCTGACCAGGGTGTGAAATTAACACCCACCACCAGCCTGATTCTAGTAAAATTTTGATTGTGGCTGGATAGATTGTGGATTTTCTACTCTAGCAGCTGATTTGGAAGGTAACCATCCAGGTTGTGTTATATTGTAAAAGGTAATATGGCTGGTAAAATGTTGAAAATGGCCTTATTTTTTAGAATCCAGTCACTCCACAAGCCACTCTGGCCAGTGGGTGAAAAAGTTAATTTCATGGCCTGGTCCTGACATTCTTGCAACCTGCCAAGACTCACGTGGTCATTGAGGAGCAGGGCCTTCTTTTAACCGGAGAGGTCTAGCTCAGACAGCGTTTGAGCCACTGTAATCTCACAAGCTCCATCTACTCAAGGGTCATATCTGCGGGGCTTACATTCATGCAGACTGACATACTAAAGCTTACACGTAAAAAAATATATTTTCTTTCTTCCTTGGACTACTTTTATTGCTGCTTTCAAGAATTTCTAGATCTTATAGGTCTTCTTTTTTTCCTTTTCTTTTTCTGCTTGAGAGGATTTGGCGTTGGGGTTAGCACGGTGTGGGGTGGGGGTTTCTATCAGTAATGTGTTTTCTTTATCTGAACTTGCCACACACCCAAAGCTCACGGTTGGCTGTGAGCCCCACGTCAATAATGTACAGGATGTTCTGGGATCTCTGATAAAGCACTACGCTGGGAAACACTTCCCTTTTGTTCTTGGGACACATGGAAGTGCTACTAACATGGCTGCAGCCCTATTATTATAGATTATAGATTCATTACACACAAAGTGAAATATTTCTAGCCTTTATTTGTTTAATTTTTCATAATTTTGGCTTACAGCTCCAGAAAACCCCCAAAACAGTATTTCAAGAAATTAGAATAGTGTCGAAAATCAGCATTTACTTCAGTTATTTCAGAGAATGAGTGGAGTGGCTTGACTCGAGGAATCCGACAGTTGTAGCCCATGTCCCGGATACGTCTGTACGTGGTGGTTTTTGAAGCACTGACTCCAGCCTCAGTCCACTCCCTCTGCATCTCCGCCAAATTTTGGAATCGTCTTTGCTTGACAATCCGCTGAAGCCTACGGTCATCTCTTTTGCTTGTGCACCTTCTCCTGCCACATTTTTCCCTTCCACTAAACTTTCTATTGATATGCTTGGACACTGCACTCTGTGAACAGCCAGCCTCCTTAGCGATGACCTTTTGTGGCTTACCCATCTTCTGGAGGGTGTCAATGATGGTCCTCTGGCCAATTGTCAAGTCTGCAGTCTTCCCCATACTGAACCAAACTGAGATAAACTTTGCAGGTGTTTAGAGTAAATTAGATGATAGTGTGACACTCAGTCTAAAACATTCATTCTCTGAAAGAACTGAAGTAAATGCTGATTTTCGACACACTATTCTAATTTCTTGAAATACTGTTTTGGGGGTTTTCTGGAGCTGTAAGCCAAAATTATGAAAAATGAAACAAATAAAGGCTAGAAATATTTCACTTTGTGTGTAATGAATCTATAATCTATGAAAGTTTCACTTTTTGAATGGAATTATGGAAAAAAAAAAACTTTTCCATGATATTCTAATTTTTTGGAAAGGATCTGTATAACATTCATATCAGCATTTTCCTTTCAGTCTGTCTAAACACACGTGTCTTCCCAGGTATAAATGACAAGTATGAGCTTGAAAAAGAGCTTCTTTCTCTTGTCTGTTATAGTCCTCTTAGGACTGAGTGAGATACAGCTCTGATCAAAACATGAGGAAGGTCTGCGTCCTCTTGAGACAAAACGTTTAAGAAATTATGTTCATCAGAGTAAACAAAGCCACAATAAAAGTCGTTTTATTTTCCTGTAATTTTCGAAGGCTATAAAAGTGATTTGTGATCATCTTTTTTTCGGTTCTATAAATATTATGGTAAAGTCCTTACAGCTAGTTATAGCAAATATATTACATATTTATTACAAAAATATACAAAGCAAACATTATCATACTGTGATAAGCAAGTTAAATTAAACAATTTAAAGACAGGCTGTACATATACGTTTTTTCAGAGCAACCTCTTATATATTTGAGCTTATACAAATCATTAACAGTAAAAACAGACCAGAAAATGCCTGAATACCTGTATCTAAAACAGCATGAAGCGTATGAACACCTATGAACCAAGCAAATGTTGGTTAAAAAAAAAACTGTGATCTAATATAGATCTAAAATGAGTAAGACCATTCAATAAATGTATGAAACAGCAGTTCAAAGACACACTCAGTCCCACGCAACGTACAGCCCCAGCGCCTGGGGGAGCCGTCCCTCCACTGCTGTGTGAGCAAACGGCACAAAATGTCCGCCAGCTTGCCTACTCCCCTCAGATACTCCCAATATGCTAGTAGACCTTTTCAAAGGTAATCAACATTCAAAAGAGAAACAACAAGTGGGCTGGTCTCTGGAAATCCAGACAAGAATTTCTGTCTTCAAGCGCATTAAAAGCACATGTCCAACCAAAAGATTTATCTGGGATTCATTTGACCTTTTCCCTAAGTTTTTTCCTGTTTATCTATGTTACATGATAACACTTAAAGTATTAACAGTATTAAGTGGATAATCTCATGTAACCGCCTGTGCAACCGTATGACACATTTTATTGCCCCACTGTGTTGGGGGAACGGACTCCTGTCAGGATGTCACTGCAGTTGACAACCCACCCTGTGGGGAACTGTGGAATCTGTCCTCTTTGCTTCTTGTAACACCCGCCATGGATGGGCGCCATCTTGTTACTTTCCCCTTCTTAATACACTATTTCCTTTTGTAAAATGAGAAAAGTAGGTAAGCCTGTGAATAAGAGTATGATACAATAGCAGAACAAGGGCACAGAGATGAAAAAAGAAGTTCTGGTCACTAAAGTGCTCAGAGACTGGCATTTTTATCGTTTTCCTCCCTCTCTTTAATTCTCTGCTTTTTTTTTTGGTGTATTAGTGTGAGTAATGAGATCTCTGTAATGTTATATGATCCTGAGTACCATTAATGGAATCATTGACACAGAAAAGGAAGCTGGTGTTACAGAGATCATCTGCTCAATACTGCGACATTGCATATATTTAGCAATATATTATATGCTTTATGCCCAGTGGCAGCCCATGGGCAACAAGTAAGGGGAGGATGGAAACCATTGTGGCCATATTCATAAAACCATGAATAAGGACCCTGTTTGTAATCTTTGTTATTTTGCCAATTTTAATAAGTGTCACATTCCTTCCATGTGTGCACCTCATATTAAATCAATTTAATGGAAAGTTGCTGCATAAAAACAACCTTTGATCCATTTTCTATACTGAAAGTTATTGAACATCAGCCAGTCCGCTGTTAGCATCTTCTCCTTAACCGTAGATAAGTAAAAAGGAATCAGGAGGTGATCAGTGATCCATTCTGAACTTGATGAGCTTGTTAAAAAAAATACCAAATTAGTTCATATGTTAGCTTTAACATTTTCATATTCCAATGTATGCTATTTGTAAAAAATTATTCTCCTAAATATTTCTACTCTAGATGATTTAGTATTATCATTCTGACTATCACCTTAAATCCAGTTGGATGACACATCCTTGCCTTTTAATGTCAGCATGTCTTCAGTGAGATAAAAATCACTTCATTGGTCACTCGGAACAATCATAGGCCATGCTGACCAATCAAAGGACATGTGTCTGATAATAGACCACACAGGCCACTTGTGACCTATTGCTGCCCACAGTGACCATTGGACATGCTGACCAATCATGAATCATGCCTAGCATGCTAACCAATGCTTAATATCATAATGCCCAGTGAACGTCTCCCTCCCTCTGTAGGAGTAGCTGTTCATTCTTATAGCATGCAGTTGAATATATCACACACCATACACATCCGTATACGTGAGTGTATATGTGTGTGTGCATATATGTCAGTGCATTTATATGAACTCTGAATTACACTGATAATCAAATATACAAAAAACATTTTTAAAACTATGTCCGCATGACCGATGATGATGATGATGATGATGACAATGACAACAACAAAGTGACAAAGCGAAGTATATATAAAAATATAAGAATCTATTTTGCCTGAGTGTTGCATCTATAAACATACATCTCTACTGTACATATGAGCAGGGTGAAACCTGATGGCACATAATTATACTTCAGTGATAAAATTATAATTTTTCCTCTGACCTTCATTTTTGTCTTATAATTGGTGTGTGTGTGTTTGTAATTAGTTCTGTTCT